>OX411551.1:48411225-49011225 GCA_948146395.1 Fragum whitleyi | reverse complement strand
CGATTATCTACCCATTGGTGAGAGACAAACGTCGGAAAGGATATTTGCCACCACCGGGGATCGATCCCACGGGAGATTCTGGTAGATATCCTATTTACATTGAGACTTCAAGAAGATGTATGAAATATTGAGTAAAACTTTTAAACACATCTAATGATCGTTACATCGGGAAATGTTATGATGTGTTGAAAATATTAGATGAAAGAGGTTTTAAAAATTGGGTTTCTAAAGTGAGGATTAGTCTTTATACAAATGGTTTTGGTTATACATGTATTTGGGAAAGGCAAGCAGTCACAAATGCCAACCATTTTTTGAAAGCTTACAGAAATAGATTGATAGATCAATATACCCAACACTAGTACAGTTATTGTAACAGAACAAGTAAATTGATTTATTACTCCAATTTTAAGCAAAATTTTCACCAGAAACCTATTTAGATGTAATTGACATAGTTTAAATTTAGGAAAAGTTTAGCGTCATTTAGAAGCTCGGGTCATTCTTTAATGATAGAGAAAGGTCGTACGACAACCAACGTACAACAGACGACAAACATTCAATGATTACAAAAGCTCACCTTGAGCTCCATGTGCTCAAGCGAGCTAAAAATGAATTCAAGACAATAATACTTTTAATAAGCGTCTCTCTGAAAAAAGATGAGATGGAGATGTCGTTTAAAGAAATTGTTGAGCTTTTGTGAAATTTCCTTCTTTCCCATGCCATGGTAACCAGAGTTTCTCATGGATTTCAATTCTTTTAGCAATTTTTATAAGGAACCATCCAAGGAACATTTCTGCAAACTAAGTTTGGTTGATTTAACCCAGAAACTAAGGAGAAGATATTGCTTAAGGAAATTGTTGAGATTCAAATAAATATCCCATTTCCCATTGCCATGACAACCAGAGATTTTCATGGATTTCAAATTTTTTTTGGCAATTTTAATAAGGGACCACCCAATGAACATTTCTGCCAAGTTTGATGGATTTCTACCAAGTATTTTAGGAGGAGATGTTGTTTAAAGAGTTTGTTGAGCTTTTGGTGAAATTTCCCATTTCTCGATGCCACAGCAACCAGAGTTTTTCATGGATTCAAATTCTTTGAGCAATTTTTACAAGGGACCAGTCCCAAGGTTAATTTCTGCCAAGTTTGGTTGATTTTGACCTAGAAGTTAAGTAGGAAATGTTGTTTAAACAAATATTTGACTCCGTGATGGACAGACAGACAGATGAACAGACAGATGGAAGGATAGACACCGGACATTGATAGATCACAATAGCTCCCTTGAGCACTTCGTGCTCAAGTGAGCTTAAAAGCAGGACCTATGGGTGCCAATGCTGAGCTGTTGAAAATTGATGGGGAAAATCAAAGTTGAAATGGGGCATGATTAGTACAAAATACATCTAGAATTTTCCCCTTAATAGTATATGTTGCTCTTCCTTCTCTATTTGCATGGAACTCTACCAAAAAACAAATCAGTAACAAATCAGATAGGTTGTCGACATTATCAAATTGGGGATATTGCGAGAAAATAAATTTAGTACAAATATTTA
The DNA here is from genome assembly GCA_948146395.1 of Fragum whitleyi. Lineage (NCBI taxonomy): Eukaryota > Metazoa > Mollusca > Bivalvia > Cardiida > Cardiidae > Fragum > Fragum whitleyi. The sequence continues at coordinate 49,009,678 of OX411551.1, read as the reverse complement.
TTAAATTGAATAGGAATTGTAAGTAGTAACAGGTACTTTCAATACAAATTGATATCAATTATTTGGGACATCATGTGCCACGGTAACCTGTCCCCGGGGACACTTTACCCCGGGATAACCTGTCCCCCAGGGACACGTTACCCTAGAAATCAGCCAGGGTAACCTGTCCCCCCCTGGGGTAACCTGTCCCTCCTACAGATATTGTAAATCAATATTTAGTCACATTTCTTTTACCGAGAAATTTTTATTCTATGTGTCACAAGTCTCTTTCTTTGATCTGTATGTGATTTTAATTTGTTTTGTGAACTGTTTCAGTTAGGAAGGATATTTATATTTTCTATGATAAGTATCATAATAATTGAACTTGGTTTTTTTAGAAAAATAATTGTTTAATGTCATCATGAATCAAGACAAATTTAAGAACGTTACACTGTTACACCGGGAGAATGATACCAGAGTACGGTGCCTATCCCTAAAGTCAGCAGTACATTTCCTGACACTTTTTGGACAAGACAAACATTTCACAACAAAACCATTAGATGTTGATAAAAATATTATATTTATATGTTTGTAAGAAAGGGTTATAACTCTATAAAATAAATTAATAATTAAAAACTTATTAACCCTTTCCTGTTTTACAAAATTTTGGACCTGTCCAAATTAAAAGGTTTTGCAGACGCAAATTTAAAGTGGATTTAATTTGAAAAATAACCATTCAGTAGGGTAGAAAATAGTGTGGAAAAAAGAAGAAATTGCTTGTCAGAAGCAATTTCTTCTTTGTTCACAATGTTTTCTTAATTATAAAATAACAGGCACGTAAAAAGCAGGGATTAAACACTACAGGGTTAAATACACTCTGTTTCTCAGGAACAACATGTACTAGGAAGTAATATTTCAAACATAAAACCTGAAATGTGAACATATATTTGTTAGGCTGTGATACCTTTTTTGTGTGTGTGACTTTTCCAACAATTTCAAATGAGCAGCAAGCAAAGATAATGGTCAACCCTGTGCATCCGCACAGTCTGTCCAGAGTCTTCATTTTACTCTTTGTAGGTTGGTAAAATCACAAAGAATTTTAACCCATGTCATGCTGAACCCGGAATATTTCTGCTTTGAGGGGAGCTATGGACAATCATCAGCCTGCACATATGTGCAGTCTGATGTTAGTCTACACCACCTGTTTCTCATTTTCAAGCAAGAATTGTCAATAGATTTTGTTTTTCAAATAAAGATTGTCCTACAGTTTGGACTTTCAGTGCTTTTTGCCCTTTGGTTTTGATGGAAATTTTTAGCCAAAATTTATCCAGCATGACAAGGGTTAAGACAGACATTCAATCTTCTAATTGCACAATGCTGCTGTCTAGGCTCCTCAATGATAGCAACCTACAAAAGTGTCCAATTGTTGAAAATGTCAACTCCTAACTCACATAGGTCTACAATTATCAACCATGGGCGAGAGACAAAAAGCCGACGTTGGTACTCATAGGAATTGTCTAGATAAGACCATTCAAATAAGTACCCACAACATAGGGTTTCATTGACAAATAAAGATTTTTGTTCGGATTTACCCCCTCTATTCTGTACCTCTGACACACTCAATTTTAACAAGAGGGCCAGAATGGCACTAACCGCTCACCTGAATTTTATTGGTCCAGTGGATCTCATCCAAGTATTTTTCTGGCTAAGTTTCATTCATATTTGCCTAATTGTTGTAGGGGAGATGTTATTCCATGAGTTTAAAGTCGAAAAAGACCCTACAATACATTAATGAGGATACTCAAAATAAGCCCTACCCCGCCATACACATATTTATTGGCCAATCAAATTTTGCCCATAAATTTTTAAAAAAAAGGTCATCAAAGGAACATTCTGGTATAGTTTCATTTAAATTGACCCAGTGGTTCAGCAGATATCATTCAAAGATTTCGGGCTCAATTTAAGCCCCACCCTGCTATGCCCATATTAATGGGCCAATCAAAATTTCACTTACAATTTTTTAAAAGGGTCACCCAAGGAACATTCTGGTAATGTTTCGTTGTAATTGGCCATGAGGGTAAGGAGATGTCGTTCAAATATTTGGGGCTCAAAATAATCCCCACCCTGCCACGCCCATAAATTATGAGACAATCAAAATTTCGTGAGCAATACTGAAAAGGTTCCAACAAAGAACATTCTTGTAAAGTTTCGTTGAAATCAGCCCAGTAGTTCAGGAGGATATGCGGTTCAAAAATTTCGGGCTAAAAATAAGCCCCACCCTTCAATGCCCATACTTATCGGTCAATCAAAATTTTGCCAAAAAATTTTGGAAAGGGTCAGCCAAGGAACATTTTGGTAAAGTTTCATTGAAATCAGTCCAGTGGTTCAGGGGCCGTTTCACTAAACTTCTTTCGACAAAATTAATCGTAAGTCAAAACAAGAGGACCAAGATGGTCCTAGATCGCTCACCTGAGTCTCTATGACCCCTGGGACATCACATTAATTAGAAAGGCAGATGTCAAAAAGAAGATAATTGCTAAGATCAATACCATGGAACGTTTTCAGCGAAGAGCAAGACAGATATGCCTTTTTGCTCTTTGATTCTATGTAAAAAGAGATGCACCCGGGTGGACCTCAAAAGTGACCCCAGGGTCTTGATATGAACAAACTTGGAAGAGGTCCATAAGATGATGCTACATACCAACAAGGTGCCAAATTGTCACAAGATACGCCCGTCACACTGCTTAGTATAAACTGGGGGTTTGAATAGAACTGAGGTTATTTTGAATGAATGTTTTTTGCACCCATGAAGTTTCATGATTCTAGCTGTTATACTTTTAGAGATATACTCCAGACAAGATTCAAGTCTGAAAAACAACAAAGGGCAATAACTCAAAAAATAGGCCAGGTAGAGTTATGGTTCTTGTGCACTGCACTCCCCTTGGTGAGATCTATACACCCATGTAGTTTCATGATCCTAGCTATTATACTTTTACAGATATACTCCGGACAAGATTCAAGTCTGAAAAACAACAAAGGGCAATAACTCAAAAAATAGGCCATGTAGAGTTATGGTTCTTGTGCACTGCACTCCCCCTTGGTGAGATCCATACACCTGTGAAGTTTCATGATCATAGCTATTATACTTTTACAGATATACTCCGGACAAGATTCAAGTCTGAAAAAATACAAAGGGCAATAACTCAAAAAATAGTCTAGGTAGAGTTGTGGTTCTTGTGCACTGCACCCCCCCTTGGTGAGATCTATACACCTGTGAAGTTTCATGATCCTAGCTATTATACTTTAAGAGATATACTCCGGACAAGATTCAAGTCTGAAAAACAACAAAGGGCAATAACTCAAAAAATAGCCCAGGTAGAGTTATGGTTCTTGTGCACTGCACTCCCCCTTGGTGAGATCTATACACCCATGAAGTTTCATGATCCTAGCTATTATACTTTTAGAGATATACTCCGGACAAGATTCAAGTCTGAAAAACAACAAAGGGCAATATCTCAAAAAATAGGCTAGGTAGAGTTGTGGTTCTTGTGCACTGCACTTCCCCTTGGTGAGATCTATACACCCATGAAGTTTCATGATCCTAGCTATTATACTTTAAGAGATATACTCCGGACAAGATTCTAGTATGAAAAACAACAAAGGGCAATAACTCAAAAAATAGGCCAGGTAGAGTTATGGTTCTTGTGCACTGCACTCCGTAATGATGAGAAGAACACAATTGCCAAGTTTAAAGTCGATCGGACTTCAAGTGACAGAGTTATGCTCCGGACAAAGAAGTGGACGCCGCCGGACGCCCGGACGCCCGGCCGCCCGGACGCCACGGGTGATCCCATAATACGTCCCGTCTTCGACGGGCGTATAAAAATGAAAGCAGTGTGCCCTCTGGTTTCAGAGAAGAAGATTTCTGAAGGTTTTCCCATTTTCACCCATCGTGCTCAGATGAGCTAAAAGGGATGCGCCCTGGTGGAGCCCAAATATGACCCAAGGGTCTTGATATGAACAAACTTGGTAGGGGCCCACAAGATGATGCTACATACCAAAAATGAAAGCAGTGTGCCCTCTGGTTTCGATTAAAGAAGATTTTAAAAGATTTTCGCTCTTTGATTCTATGTAAAAAGGGTTGCGCCCGGGTGGAGCCCAAATATGATCCTAGGGTCTTGATATGAACAAACTTGGTAGAGGTCCACTAGATGATGCTACACACCAAATATGAAAGCTGTCTGCTTTCTGGTTTCAGAGAAGAAGATTTTTGAAGATTTTCATTTTTTTACCCTTCGTGCTCATAAGAGATAAAGGGATGCACCTGTGCAAGGCCCAAATATTACCAAAGAGTCTTGATATGAACAAACTTGGTAGAGGCCCACTAGGTGATGCTACACACCAAATATTAAAGCTGTCTGCTATCTGTTTTTACAGAGAATAAGATTTTTAAAGATTTTCGCTCTTTGATTCTATGTAAAAAGGGTTGGGCCCAGGCAAAGCCCAAACATGACCCCAGGGTCTTGATATGAATAAACTTTGTAGAGGTCGACTAGATGATGCTACATACCAAATATGAAAGCTGTCTGCCTTCTGGTTTCAGAGAAGAAGATTTTTGAAGATTTCATTTTTTTACCCTTTGTGCTCATAAGAGATAAAGGGATGCACCCGTGCAAAGCCCAAATATGACCCAAGGGTCTTGTTATGAACAATCTTGGTAGAGGCCCACTAGGTGATGCTACACACCAAATATTTTAGCTGTCTGCCAACTGTTTACAGAGAATAAGATTTTTAAAGATTTTCGCTCTTTGATTCTATGTAAAAAGGGTTGGGCCCAGGCAAAGCCCAAATATGACCCCAGGGTCTTGATATGAACAAACTTGGTAGAGGTCCACTAGATGATGCTACATACTGAATATGAAAGCTGTCTGCCTTCTGGTTTCAGAGAAGAAGATCTTTAAAGATTTTCATTTTTTCACCCTTTTTGTTAAGGGTAAAGGGAAAGTTAAGGGTGGATTTCATTTATTTGAACAACTTTGGTAGAGCTTGACCCAAGGAACATTCCTGCCAATTTTCATCAAGATTGGCCCACTGGTTTAGGAGAAGAAGATGTTTAAAGAAATTGTGGACGACGCACGACGCACGTCGCACGACGGACGACTGACGACGGACGACGGACATTCTACGATCCCAATAGCTCACCTTGAGCACTTCGTGCTCAGGTGAGCTAAAAAGGGGCTGTTTTTCTAAACTTCCTACGACAAAATTAATCGTAAGTCAAAATCACAAATCATACCTTGTGTTTTCATTCATAATTAGATTCTGCCTTGCAATATCTCATAGGAATCGTCTTTAAAAGACGATTCCAATGAGATGATGCATTGCAGAATTTCATATTAAGTTACTTCTGTAGAAGCACATCTAATTTTTGACTTGTGCAAAAATGATCGTAAGATGTTTAGTAAAACAGCCCCAATGAGATGAAGAAGTTTTTAAGATCGTTGACAACAGACGACACACGATGGACAACGTATGATGAACGACAGACTCAGGCTGACCCTTAAAGCTCCCGTAAAGTATGTTGTGCTCAGGTGAGCTAAAAAGAGACACACTTCTTCTTTGCTCATAGTTCAAATATCTTGTAGTATTTTCAGATGGCTCCGCCATTTTTTTAGCATACACAACTTTCCAGTGACAACCTATACTTCCTGGGTTAATATGGGATTCATAATCCTCTTAAATAACTCTAGCTTTACCTTATTCTGAAGACCTAGGACCACACTGAATACCTCGCCATTACTACGTCTTGTACATTCATAGTCATGGTCCCTGTGAATTCTAAAACTATCAAAATTTGAAAATCTCGTGTCACAAATCGAACATTTAAAATTTTGGCTTTCAAGCTGTATGACTAGTCTGGGACCCTTATCATCAAAAGGTATCAAGGGTCCCTCATGGACAGGATTATATGGTCTTTGTTTGCGAAGTATGCGTGCTGGTTTAAGAAGTGATACAAATCGTTTCCCTTTTTTCTCTAGACAATAATCATGTTTAAGTTTACGTTTGGCTAGATCTGTACTTTTATGCACTAATTTATGGTGTCTAAGACATCCAAGAGATACAAATGTCACACCACACTTTTTACAAGATAAACTATGTTTCCTCGGATCATTTGGTGCTTGGTGCTTCTTTAAGTGTTCAGAACGTGCAAATTTTGCATAACACATTTTACATTGATATGGTTTATAACAAGTGTGGGTCAATTCATGTCTCGAAAGATGGTTATTTTTCTGAAACCATCTTGAACAAAAATGACAAATATTAGGGTGATATCCTAGATGGATTCGCATATGACTATACAGTGTGAAAAATTTATTGAATTGTTCGCCACAAAAATCACATTTGTGTAAATTCAAAGTTTCAGGTTCCATTTTGTGCCATGGATTTTCATTAGGATTAGTTGTCTTACTTATTGTACATATTTGAGCTGCATCACTTCTATATTTTGTGTTACACATTTCACCTTTGCTTTGTTTTAGACACTTGTGCTTTAGTTTATGTCTCTTTAGCTGGGATGCTGTTAGATCTTCTTTATTACAAATATAACATGTATGTCGTTTCTCACCCATGCATACTTCCTTCTGTTTTTCTCCAAGACTTGTATCAGATTTTAATTGTTTGTAGCAGGTACCATTTCTGTTCTTTTTTCCTCCTGTTCAATGAAAATATAAAACAAAATTAGTAAACATTATGTTAATCAACCTTAAAATAGACAAGCAATGCCATTTTCCATAAAATAGCAAGATGTACACAAAAGGCTTTAACAATTTTTCATTAGGATTGCGGAGGCTGGAGCACCTAACTATGGATTCTTGGCATTTCTCACATCATTATATCATTACATCCTTTCCTTGGGCCTGTTTTACTAAACTTCTAAGTTCTTACGAAAAAGTCAATCGTAAGTCAAAATCACATATCCAACCCGGTGTTTTCATTCATAATTAGATTCTGCCTTGCAATATCTCATTGGAATCGTCTTTAAAAGCAGATTGCAATGAGATGATCCAATGCATATTTTCATATTTTGTTTATACTGTAGGAGCAACTTTGAGTTTTGACTCGCCCAAAACATGATCAAAAGATGTTTACTAAAACAGGCCCCTAGTCTCCAGCTGCAACCTCTCTAAGGTTTTCATTTATCCACCCATAGGTGAGAGACAAATGGTGAAAAGAACATGTACCACCACAGGGGCACTAAATTTTGGGCCTCTTATACAGTTAACAACATTATGAAATGGACAAGGGGAATGATTTTGGAAAATAATATTTAAATGAGAAGGAATGAGTGCCATGAGTCAGTTTTAGTGGAAATAAATGGAGTATGGACTAATATTGCCAATTCTAATCAGGATGAACAAAATTAGTGATATTTATTACCTTCTTTTAATAAAAAAAATAGAAAGCCATGAATGGCTTGAGTCGCTCCACAGGCTTGAAATTCTTGTAAAGGCAAATAAAAGTTTTGACTAGATTTTTAGATTTTTTGGGTTCTACTGATGTTGAAAATGATTTTCAAAGTTTCCACTATGTAACATATAGAGAAATGACCTCCGCCCATAAAATACATATTTTTTATCCAATCAAAATAATTTTTGGCTGCATGATAATAGGTCACCCAAATAACATACCCAAAATGCTTGATTGATATCCATGAGTTACATTCTGAGAAAATGATTTTCAAAGTTTCCACTTTATAACATTTTGAGAACTGACCTCCGCCCACAAAATACATATTTTTCATCCGATCACAATAAGTTTTGGTAGACTGGTAAAGGGTCGCTCAAGGATCATTCCAGTGAAAATTGATTGTAATCAAACAATCAGATTCTGTGAAAATCATTTTAAAAGAAGTTTCCACTATGTAACATATAGAGAAATGACCTCCGCCCATAAAATACACATTTTTCATCAGATCACAATAATTTTTGGTGGACTGATAAAGGGTCACTCTAGGATCATTCAAGTGAAATTTGGTTGATATCCATCGATTACATTCTGAAAACTCACTTTTTATCATATTTGGAAATGAGCCACTATAGTTTCTACTATATAACATATAGAGAAATGACCTCTGCCCATTAAATGCATAAATTCTATCTGATCACAATTATTTTTTGTAAACTGATAAAGGGTCACCCAAGGATCATTCATGTAAAATTTAATTGATATCGTTCAATCAGAATCTGAAAACTCACTTTTTATCATATTTGGAAATGAGCCGGCCCCCATTTAATCCACGTTTTTCATTTGATCAAAATTTCTTGAACAACTTTGAAAGAGGGTCACCCAATATCATTCCTGTGAAGCTTGGTTGAAATTCATCCAGTAGTTTCTGAGGAGAAGATTTTTAAAGAAAAAGTTTACAACCGGACACACAGACGGACGGACTGTCGCACGACAGACACAACACCATGATATAGCCCCAGTGGATTTAAGCCAGTGGAGCCAAAAAGCATTAACGATCAATAAAAAGCTTTCTATTTCTTCAAGAACCAATCAGAGATTTATTCTTTCAGCCGCTGTCATAGCGCAGTTGGTAGCGCTTCGGACTGTCAATCTAAAGCTTGGGTTCAATCCTCGACTATTTCCGACTATTTGTCTCCCACCGATTGTAGACCTATGTGGGACAGCAGCTGGAGGCTAGGAAAGGATGTGATGGTAGTATTTGTGTGAGTGCTCCAGCCGCAACTGAAATAATGTTTAATAGCGTAAAACTCCATTTATACAAACTTATTCTTACAAATATGTCAGTGATATTGCAATTTTCCCTATCTAAATTTATTTTGGATTTGGTCCTACAGTTAACATCATCGTGAAATTGACATGGTATATAATTTTGGAATGATTTCCAAATAAAATGGAATGAGTGGCAGAAGTGAGTTTTGAGTGAAATTAAAGGGAGGTTAATCCAATACAGCCTTTTCATCCAGACAATAAAAAGAAATACATTTCAAAAACATGAATGCCCCCACCACTACTTTCAGTTTGAAACAGTGACCTTGAAGAATGATCTTGACCTTGATTGGTGGCCTTAACTTTGGTATCAACTGAAAGGTCTTGTCACAAGCAATACACATGTGCAATATCAAAGCTGTTGAACTTACCAAGAAATGGCAAATGTTAATGTTTAGATTACAAGCAAATTTGACCTAGAAATGACTTTGACCTTTTGACCTTTGAAGTGATGACATTGAAGTTATCACGACCAGAAGTACCTTATCACAAGTAATGCATGTGTGAAATATTTGGTACTTACCATTGCAAAGTAATGGCCAATGTTTAAGTTTTTACTCTTATTAACCTTGAAAATTACCATGACCCTGTCAAATGACCTTGAAGTTGGTGCTTACAGAAAGGTCTTGTCACAAGCAATGCACATGTAAACATGAAGGCTCTATCACTTTCCTATCAAAAGATATGGTCAATGTTGAAGTTTGATGTAAAAATTAAGCCTTGAGATTATGACCTTGACCTTGATTGATAGCCTTGACTTTGGTAACAATTGAAAGCTGTTGTAATAAACAATATACATGTGAAATATCAAATCTATGTCACTTACCATTGCAAAGTAGTTGCCAATGTTAAAGTTTTAATTTTACACTTGACCTTGAAAATGCAAAATGTTATTGTATGTCTTAGATTTCAAAATTAAAGTGAAGAAAATATACCTGATATGCCTAGGGTAATGAACCCGGCGCCTATGTCAGAGCTCAGTTTTGAAAGTACACCTATACTACCACCCTTTCCTAGTCTCCAGCTGCTATCCCGCTTCAGTTAATGATTATCCACACATTTGTGGGAGACAAATTTTGGAAAGGAAATTATAATATGACCTGCGTCGTGGGAGTGAAATAAACCCATTGAATATTTTTGATATTACACGAGTGGTATTACACCAGTGGAATAACTATGCAAATGAGCTAAGAACGAAGAACAACATTATATTTTTGTTAGGAAAATGACGTCATAATGGATCTGCTGACGTCATTTTTCAAACGGCGTTATATGTTTCGCGGAATAACATGAATCGATAAATACCCTAATTTATCGTTTTATCACCAAAATTCAGGTCATATTATAAAATAGAATATCAAATTTGTGCTCATCAAATACCATATTTATTAAACACACACACGCACAGCCTCGTTTTTATCTGTTTATAGATGACTTGTTTAATAAATTCGGTATTCCATGACCACTCATTCAATATCCTCTATATGTGCCTATTTCTCCCAATGCAGGGTTCAACACTAAGGGGAGTCTGAGACTCCTCGTTTACCATTTGGGACTCCTTCATTTTGCAAATGAGGAGTCCAATGGACTCCCTGGTTCATTTAGAATATTAACAAATACATTTAAACTTTACTTGTTAAAGATAGTCTGCTTCAATAGAGTAGTGTTGAGAAAGGGGGAGACAATTGAGGAAAAGAAGAAATTTTGCCTATAAAGCAATTTCTACATTTCCACAATGTTCTCCAAATTATGAAAATTGGGACTCCTTACTTTTAGCTTAGACTCCTTGATTTTGTAAGTTGGGAGTCCAGTAGACCCCTTACTTAAAGATGTTGATGTCGATCCTTGGAGACAGATTATGGAATGGGTTATGTGCCTATGACACTCCATGATTGAAGACTAGATTTATGAAGGGTATAACTACTATTATGCAAGTGCGTAATACAAATAAATCCTCTTTAAAAAATATCCTTGATGAATAAACAACATATCATAACTACAGCTTTTTGAAGCTGTAGTTTTGATGTTTTGATTTGATTTACCAACACTCATTTATTTTGAAATAGGGAGAGGGGGAGTGGAGGGCATTTATCTTTCCACAGTCCACATTTTGCCTTTATCCTGTATATTCTTTGATGCTGGCCCTTTGAGTGGGTTTAGATTTTTTTATCTTTATTATGACATTGAAGTAACACCTCAGAAAACATGACCTCATCATAACATCTTTTTGTAAATATTTGCCTGAAAATTTATAGCTCTATTGACAAATACCGTACCTAACAAGTTTCTTCATTATTTTGATATAATATGATTTAAGGATAATCCATCAACATTTGTAGATTCTAATTGGCTAATTGGTTTTATTTCTCAATGAAAATAATTTTGAGTATGCAGCTAATTTGAAAGCTTCTGCAAAAAATAGTCCTATAAGAAATTTAGGATTCATTATAGATAAATCTTTACATTTTTGCTTTATGAATAAAAAAAGATATAAAAGAGTATTTGTTGATTTCATGGAGTTATAAAACTAAATACCTAACCAATGTAACCATACTCATAGATTCATACATTGTGATTAGATTTATAGTTTCATATGTCCATGAAATTAAAAATACCCTTTTCATATCTTAACCATAATTGAATGATATATTGACAGCTGGACACCGAATGATCAATGGACGCCAGACAGAGGGTGATCACTCTAGCTCACAAGAGCACTTTGTGCCCAGGCAAGTTAAAATAAATGAGCCTTCACCTGGCATTTCCAACAATCCTACATGTGCGTAACCCTAAGGACTAAGATCAGACTGTGCATCCGAGTCAGTAGCAGGCGCTAAATATGTAGCTATTGACTCTGTCTCTCCAATCCATTGGTGAATAATTGAATGCACTGTGTGACTATCCAAGAAGTTCGGTGCCTCTCCATCACACACACTTGAAATTGTTGGAAATGTCACACACTAGTTCAATTGATTTTTAGCTCCACTGGCTGAAAGCCATTTGGGCTATTGTCATGGCGTTGTGTCCGTCGTGCGTCCGTCTGTCCATGCGTGCGTGCGTCCATCCGGTCGTAAACTTTTCTTTAAAAATCTTCTCCTCAGAAACTACTGGATGGATTTCAACCAAACTTCACAGGAATGATCCTTGGGTGACCCTCTTTCAAAGTTGTACAAGAGATTTTGATCTAATGAAAAACATGGATTTAAGGGGCATGGCTAATTTCCAAATATGGTAAAAAGTGAGTTTTCTCAGATTCTAATCAATGGATACCAATTAAATTTTACATGAATGATCCTTGGGTGACCCTTTATCAGTCTACAAAAAATCATTGTGATCGGATGGAAAATATGCATTTTATGGGCGGAGGTCATTTCTCTATATGTTATATAGTGGAAACTTTGAAAATCCTTTTCTCAGAGTGTAATCGATGGACATCAACCAAATTTCATTGGAATGATCCTTGAGTGACCCTTTATCAGTATACAAAAAATCATTGTGATCGGATGGAAATTATGCATTTTATGGGCGGAGGTCATTTCTCTTTATGTTATATAGTGGAAACTATGAAAATCATTTTCTCAGAATGTAACTAATGGATATCAATCAAATTTCACTGGAATGATCCTTGGGTGACCCTTTATCAGTCTACAAAAATCATTGTGATCGGATGGAAAATATGCATTTTATGGGCAGAGGTCATTTCTCTTTATGTTATATAGTGGAAAATTTGAAAATCATTTTCTCATAATCTGATTTTTGGATATCAACCAAATTTCACTGGAATGATCCTTGAGTGACCCTTTTTCAGTGTACCAAATATTATTTTGATTGGATGGAAAATAAGCATTTTATGGGTGTAGGTCATTTCTCTATATGTTATATAGTGGAAACTATGAAAATCATTTTCTCAGAATGTAACTAATGGATATCAATCAAAAATTTTTGGTATGATCTTTGGGTGACCCATTATCATGCAGCCAAAAATCATTTTGATTTGATGAAAAATATGTCTTTTAGGAGCGGAGGTCATTTCTCTATGTGTTATATAGTTCAAACTTTGAAAATCATTTTCAACATCAGTAGAACCCCAAATATCTAAAAATCAAGTCAAAACATTTATTTGCTTTTACAAGAATTTCAAGCCTGGAGCGACTCAAGCCATTCATGGCTTTCTAGTTATAGTTGTCACTGCCTCTTTTTAGGAGCTGTGAATGATTTTTATGGAATCTAGTTCCTTGGACTTACAATTTTCTTTAAACGGCATTGTGAAATTGACAAGGTGAATGATCATAAAATTAATTGGGAGCAAGAGATGTTTATAAAACATTTATGCCCCCCATAAGAGTAGGTCAATGGCATAATCATTGTCAATAACCAAAGGGCAATAACTCAAAAATATGAGTAGAGTTATGGTTCTTGTGAACTACACTTCTCAACAAAATATATACAATTGTGAAGTTCATTGATTCTAGCTTGCATACTTTTTGAGATTATGCTCTGGACAAAAAAGGGCTACAGACGGACCGTCTGACCAACTGTCCGACTCAACAGACAAGTACAAAGCAATAAACCCCCTCTTCTTCAAAGGGAAGCATAATAAAAAAAATGAACATTGGCTCTTGGTTGTTTGTAAAACATTTATGCCCCACATAAGAGTAGGTCAATGACATATTCTTTGTCAATACACAAAAGGCAATAACCCAATTATGAGTAGAGTAATGGTTCTTGTGCACTACACTTCTCAATGAGATATATCCAACTGTGAAGTTCAATGATACTAGCTTGCATACTTTTTGAGATATGCGATGGAAAAAAAAAAGTATACAGACGGACAGTCTGACCAACTCTCCGACCCACACACAAGTGCAAAGCAATATACCCCCTCTTCTTTGAAGGAAGGCATAATAACAAGATGGACATTGGCTCTGGGTTGTTCACTTGAGAAAAAAAGCTCTATTACCAGGTTGTGTCCGTGCAACCTAAGAAAAGAGATTTCACATATTCAATCATTCAATCTCTTTATTCATTGGAATTCTTTCTTTCCACCCCCACCCCCCTCTCTGCTCCTCTATTGGACTAGTGATACTAGCTATTTTCATCACAAAGATCTTTGAACAGCAAGATATACAGGCTGTATTAAGTGACCCCCAAAAAGTGGTTGTTAAAGAGAATGGTCGCTTATTACATGCTTTGTTTATAAATTAAGAACATAACTTTGATTGAATAATTGTTTGTTATTTTGAATTTCTCAATAATCCTAGGCTGATAAAACTCAAAAGTCTCATTCAGAAACTTCTTATGAGTTTTATCAACATAGGATTTATTTACAATATTTCTTAGATCAATAATATCTACTCTCAAGATACTTTGGTTGAAAGGGACTTTAGAAAAAGATTTTAAGGGAGACTCATTTCTGTTAAGATAATTTTAATTTCTAAAATATTTGTTCACCACAGTCTGGCGACCAACAGGCATAGAGAACAGTATTTGCTCAGATATTTGATAAAACAGTAAAATAATTACGTTTGACTTTAAGACCAATATCAAACTTGACATTGAGTTCATGTCAATTTCAGGTCACATGTTTGACCCGTGAACAACCCTGAATTCAGGATACATCAACCTTTGAAAATGTTTGAAAAATACTATCTCGGCTTTTGATGTGAATATGCGTACAAAGCAGTAACATTTCTAAAACTTTTTGCGCAAAGTTTACATCCTGAATACAGGGAAGGCTTTTGACCCTGAAAAATCCATGATAAATGAATATGAACAAATTCTCTTCTTCATATCTTTTTAAGATATAGAGGATAATCGTTTGTTTCAGTGTAAGATCGATTTATATTTCATTGATTGAACAACAAAAGCTATATTTTCACGAGGAGAATGAAATATTAATCAATCTTACTCGAAAAACAAACAATTATTCTATTTCTTTATAGCAACAAGAGTGCCATCGTCACAAAATACGCCGCCACTTTGTTGCTGTTTCATGAAAATAATTGTAGACACTACTTATTTTGACAGAACCAAATTGAAAATGACGAAGTTTCATTTAAATCAAAACAAAAAGTAAGGAGGAGTTGCCTTCACAAGGCTGCAATTTCAATAAGCCCCAGGCACTAAGTTTTAAGGGGGCATAATTCAGGGAAATAAATGAGCCATAAAATCCTTGATCCATGTACATCTACAAATTATGGTGATGACATTGACCAAGTTTCATTTAAATAAAGACAAAAAGTAAGGAGGAGTTGTGTTCAAAAGGCTGCAATTTCAATAAGCCCTAGATACTAAGTTTTAAGGGGGCATGATTAAGGGTAAAATTAATGAACCATAAAATCCTTACTTCATGCTCATCTACCAATTTCTGTTATAACATCCACGAAGTTTCATTTAGATCCAGCCAGAAATTTAGGTAGAGTTGCATTCACAAGGCTGCAATTTCAATAAGCCCTAGATACTAAGTTTTAAGGGGGCATAACTGAGGCAATAAGCCCCAGAGACTAAGTTTTTATGGGGCATTACTCAGGCAAAAATCAACGAACCATAAAATCCTTCCTTCATGCACATCTACCAATTGTGGTGATAACATTGACCAAGTTTCAAGAAGATCCAGCCAGAAACTTAGGAGTAGTTGCGGTGACAAGAAAAGTGGACCCAGAGACTAAGTTATCAAGGGGCATAACTCAGGCAAAAATTAACTAACCGAAAACCTTCCTTCATGCACATCTACCAATTGAGGTGATAAAATTGACCAAGTTTCAAGAAGATCCAGCCAGAAACTTAGGAGGAGTTGCGTTGACAAGAAAAGTGGACCCAGAGACTAAGTTATCAAGGGGCATAACTCAGGCAAAAATCAACGAACCCTAAAATCCTTCCTTCATGCACATCTACCAATTGAGGTGATAAGATTGACCAAGTTTCAAGAAGATCCAGCCAGAAGTTTAGGAGGAGTTGCTTTGACAAGAAAAGTGGATGTACGGCCGGACAGACGGACAGACGGAGAAGATGACGCCAATATACGTCCGCCTCTGGGGGCGTATAAAAATGAGACAAAATGTGAAATTTCTAGGACATATTTTTGTAAAGCGCGTCATTTTGCAAGTGATTGCTATGCAACAACCATTGTGACGTCACTTATTTCGCCCCGCATAGATGACGTCAGATAGGGTGAAATGCACAAAAGCAGGGTACAAGTTATTGATAATTTTACTACTTTTGCAGTGAGATTATCAATTGATAATCTACCATTATTTCTCGATAAACCACCAAAAAGCATTAAAGAAATTTATATAAAATCCAGCAACAGATCCAGGATTTTTATATAGGGGGCTCGATGTCAGTCTAGAATTTGAGTAATTAGTTCCATAGTATCCCTATCAATATAAATAGGGGTACTTTTGTACTAATTGCTCAAACTTTTATATTAGAGACACTTGATTTGTAGAATTTCATGTTCATGTAATTGGAACACTACAAAATATGGTTTGTTTTCCTTGTGTTGCAAAGTTTTGATTAAACTTGTCCACTACAATAAAGTAGTTTGGATACAGAGGCGGTTCGTTCGAACCCCCCAAACCCCCTCTGGATCCTCCAGTGAAATCTCTTATGAAGATATGTAGGAGAACACATAAAGAAGTCAAATAGAATATTCTTACACATTTTAAAAATATTTTGACCCCTTCAACAGAAAATTTGACCCCTAGAAAGTATTAGTCAATAATAGGTGTCAATGTTTCCTGAATTTGAAATTCTAACATTCTTAGAACCTTGAATTTGTTTGTTAATGGGTAACATAAATGTCATATTTATATTAGTTATAATCCATGATTCTTGCACTGGCAGGGCCGAGCCTAAGTAAGGAGTCGTTGCACTTAAGGTTAAGGTGAATCAGCTTCATTTACAATAACTAACTCCTATAGATAGTCAATTTAATTAACTTGAGACCTAAAATCATAGGTTGGTTACCAAGTGATCACTCACTGTTTGTTGTCCATCCATCGTCCATCTGTCTGTCTGTCCCTCTGTCAATAATTTCTTTAAACAACTTCTCCTAAACCACTGAGCCAATCAAGCTGAAACTTGGCTGGGATGTTCCTTGGGTAAAGCCCTTCCAAAGCTGTTTAGAGAAATCAATTATAAAGCTCTTCCAAAGTTGTTTAAAGAATTCAATTTTATCAAAAACTCTGGTAGCCATGGTAACAGATGAGCTGAAAATTGCCAAATATCGTAGGAAAAAAATCTTCTCCTCGTAAACCATTGGGCGAATCAAGCTGACACTTGGCAGGGAAGTTCCTTGAATAAAGCTCTTCTCAACAAATATGACCCTGCCTCTTCATGAATTTGATTTTCTTTTTTTTTCCAAAAAAACTCCCCATTTTCATTTTTCCTTTTAACCCTTTGCTGTTTAATCCCTGATTTTTACGTGCCTGTGATTTTATGATTAAGAAAACATTGTGAAACAAGATGTGTTTGTGAAACACTAATGCCCCCATAACAGCAATTTTTTTTCAAAGTTTGACCTTAACAGATGACCTTGACCTTGTCACATGACCTTGACTTTGGTACCAGCGGATGCGAATCTATCATCATGCCAAATTTGAGCTTTGTATGTCAAATACTTTTGGAGAAAAGGCAAAGGTTAAGTTTTCGAACAGACGGAAGGACAGATGGACAGACAGACAGACGGACAGACAGACAGTCAGACAGACGGACATGAGTAAAACAAAATGCCCCCGATCTCTCGATACGGGGGCATAAAAAGAAAAATTGCTTCTGACTAGCAATTTCTTCTTTTTCCACACTATTTTCTACCCTACAGAATGGTTATTTTTCAAATTAAATCCACTTTAGATTTTCATCTGTAAGACCTTTGAATTTGGACAGGTCCAAAATTTTGTAAAACAGGAACATGTTAAATATTGTAGTTGCATTTTCTCTTATAATGTAGAAAGCAGACAGTGTAGGCTAGAATTAGATTATTTGTTGTGCAGGCTGATCTTCCGTCTTAACAGTCTGTTCAAGCTTTGTGTACAGCAAGAATATGCTGTTAACAACATGAGAAGAGCTATCTTTGTTTGCATTAAATGCGAGGAGCAGCAAGAGTTCCACATGGAAGTGGTAATAATCAGCTGTCATGGTAGATCTAACTGGTTGGCTTTTTAAATTTGACTAAGTCTATTCAAAAACATATGTAAAATCTTTAGTATTGCTTAACCCTTTGATGTCTAATTCCTGCTTTTTACGTGCCTGTGATTTCATGATCGAGAAAACATTGTGAAAAAAGAAGAAATTGCTTCCGACAAGCAATTCCTTCTTTTTCCACACTATTTATTACCCTACTGAATGGTTATTTCTCAAATTAAATCAACTTTTAATTTTCGTCTGCAAAACCTTTAAATTTGGACAGGTCCAAAATTTTGTAAAACAGGAAAGGGTTTAACCGAGAATATACCTGCTAACTTTAAGATTGATTGGCCAAGTGGTTCAAGAGAAGATGTTTGAAGAATTTGATGGATAGACAGACAGACAGACAGACAATGAATGGACAACAGACAGTGAGTGATCAGGATAACTCACCTTGAGCACTTAGAGCTCATGTGAGCTAAAATTACTTAAGGTCAGCCCTGGTCAAGCATTAATGCACAACTGGAAGGGTCAGTGCAACACTTATGTAAGTGCATATAAATTTATAAATACATAGGTAGTTACAATTAGTGTTGGGCAATCGGTTTCAAATCACAACAGATAATTGGTATTTAGTTGGAAGAGTAAATTAACTTATGATTGATTGTACAAGCGTTTTTTAATACAGCAATGCCAGTATCATCCTTTGAAAGTATAGTAAAAACTCATGACCTGAAGACCCTTTCTGTACAATGTACAATAGTTTTTTAATACAGCAATGCCAGTATCATCCTTTGAAAGTACATGTATTTGAAAAAACTCATGACCTGAAGACCCTTTCTGTACAATGTACAATAGTTTTTAAATCGTACTGCGAAGCAGTAGATTTATATCTACCGTTTTTCAGAAATCCAGTCTGTTTGACCCAGTACATTTTTACCATTATCTTCTGAGCAATGTGTTCAAACCAAATTATGTGTTTTCAAACACCGAAGAAACGGCCTTTTCAGTCACAATCTACAAACTTTGTTTATACCTTATTTACTTTTCGACAAATAGAGAATAGGCTAATACAAAATTTGATGTAATTTTCGCTTTTAGTAATTACCAGTTAGTATTTTCAGTGTTTATAACAAGATTTTCGGTTGAGTAAAGGAGTTGAAACGTACAATAGATTAACTGTATAATTAATTTGTAGCAGTTACAATATTACTGCTCTGAACTTTCTCGAACGGTCATTTACCAGTTGTAGGGCTGACAACCAATCAAATTCTGTTATGATTATCACTCGGTCAAAACCCACGCGTAAATTCAGACCACGTGTAAATTCAGATGGACATCGTCTGCTCGAAATGTGTCAATTAACTTGTTTGTCATTAGTCAATAGTCGTCTGCACTCAAACAGGGAGCGTGGGAAGTTTACTTTTTTTTCGCATGTGTTAACAAATAGAAATAATTTTGTAATTTTGAAATATTTGATTTCAATGAGCACTCTGATCACGCTCCAATCCTATTTTCATTAAATTCAAATTTGAGTATGAAGAAAAATTATTCAACAACAAAAAAAAAAAAAAAAAAACCGACAAAAACATACGATAAACTGATAAAGGATATAGTTCCGCAACTTTATGTGAGTTTCGAGAAACCGTTATTGCCTATCATTTTCAATGTAAAATTGATCTTTGACGCCTCACTATAAATTGTACAACTGTAGCAGTAAGAGCGATCTTTTTTTAGAACAACTCATGAATAATCATAGAGTGCTGCTAGATTTAATCGATTGGTCAGAAACCAAAGATATAAATAGCATAGTTGGCGATTTCACGTGTTTCTTGAGGGAAAATACATTTACAGTATTTGAAAATACAAACATGTTGGTAATCAAAATTGTAAATAGTTTAATGAAAAATGTTTGTTGCAAAAAAGGCTTTTAAACTCTATAGAGAGAGGAATAATATTAACAGACAAGCTTTTAGCTTGGCGCGTGCTCATTATAACAACGTAAAAATCTGCTAAGAAATAATTTAGACAAGCAGAGGGCTATCGAATCAGCAAACTTTCAAAATCGGACCCACGAGGTTGGATGAGCTGGCGATGTCCTCGAAAAGATGGATTGTTAAGACAAAAAACTCACAAATTTAAAGATTTTACCAACTCTTATTGTCCAAATTTGAGCCCTTTTGATTGGCGAACTATTGCACTATCCCAGCCTCTCAATGATGTACGATTTACAGTGCTGACAGCACTTTGATTTAATACAGCAATGCCAGTATCATCCTTTGAAAGTACATGTATAGTAAAAACTCATGACCTGAAGACCCTTTCTGCAGATTTTTCTACAACTTCATGGCTCAGCGTGAAACAGTTGTAACTGCCTATAAACATATAGGCAGTAACAACTGTGACATACTGAGCTATCAAACTGATGTCAGTTTTGAAAACAATATAACATGTCTGTAATTATGTGTAAGGAACTGATTAATTGATTATGAAACTTCTTAGTGGATTATCACAATCGGAAGTCAAAACCAACTGATAATCGATAATAATCGATAAATCTGCCCATCACTACTTACAATAGTGTTGAAATGACCCCCTAGTAATATATTTTGTAACTGTGAAGGATGAGTAAGCATTAAAAGAACTTTACAGTCCTGTTACAGCTAAATGAATTGCATTTTTATCTCTTTTTACTTCCTTCTTGGCACCTAAATATCCTTCCATTACCTCATTACTGATGCGTTGAATGGAAAACCTCTTACATATATAGTCATGTTCCCTATGAATTCTGAGACTATCAAGAGTCAAAAATATACTACCACAAATATGACATGCGATTTTTTTCTGAAGAACATATGAAGTACCATTATTCCTAGAATGTATCAAGATACTTTGAGGTAGAGCTTTATCTTGTTTTCCAGACTGAATAAGTACCTGAATTTCATTCAAAATTTCATTGTTTAATAAATATTTACTATCTAACTTCATGTTTTGTGTTTGCTCAGATTTATATTCATCTTTAATTCCATGCACTAATTCATTCTTCCTAACAGATTCACTTTTGTTATGCGCTTGTCTGGGTTCATAGCTTTCATCATTTTCATGAATTGATTTGTGGTTTCTAAAACAATTAGGATATAAAAATGTTTTATCACAGATTTTACAATTTAAATCCTGATTCTGCAAATTTACATGTTTTTGGTGATTCCTTAAGTGTTCAGGACGTCCAAATTTCCAGTTACACATTTCACATTGATATGGTTTATACCCAGTGTGGGCAAATTCATGCCTGTAAAGATGATGATTCTTTTTAAACATTTTTGAACAATAAAGACAAACATTTGGTTCATAACCTAAATGGTTGCGAATATGAATATATAGATTAATGAATCCCTTGAAATGTTTACCACAAAAATCACATTTATTAATCACTATCTTTTGCTGCTGTTGTTTTTTATGTGTATTAGTTTTCTTGCATATTTTACAACTTCCAACCTCAGTACATCTACATTCTGTTTTGCCCACATCACTTTTTCCTTGTTTCTCTCTTTTGTGCTCCTCCAATTTATGTCTCTTTAGTTGTGATGATGTTAATTTCTTCAGACCAAAAACATTGCTAATGTGTTGTTTTTCATCTAAGTTTTCTTGATTATGTTTAAAATATTTGCTTTTTCTTTGTTTAAGGCCTCTGTGATCAAGTTTATGTCTGTTTATCTGAAGGGCTGTTAAGTTTTTCACACCACAAATATTGCAAATGTATTGTTTCTCATCTAATTTTACTTGATTCTGCTTACCCACATCACTTTTTCTGTGTTTTTGGCCCCTGTGCTGAAATCTATGCCTCATTATCTGAGATGGTTTCAGGTTCTTTGCACCACAAATATTGCATTGATACTGCTTGTTATCCCAATTTAATTTCGTCTGTTTGTGCCAAGGTCTATTGCCTGATTTAAAACCATTGGAACACATGTTGTATCTGTTATTCTTGTCACCTATTTAATAATAATTTGATCCAGTATTTGACCTTTCTAACAAGTTTACATGTGCCAGAGGTACCATCAATGGACAGTATATATGTATAGTCAGCTACATAATACAAATGAGCCTGTGCATGATATTTCAACAATTTCAAATGTGGGCCAAGCAAAGATTCTGGCCAGCCTATGCATCTGCACTGTCTTTTATTCACGCTTTGTAGATAGATAATTTCTAAATGTGTCTTTAGACAATTAGGCTTTTTTTTTTTTTTTTTTCATGGTATGCCTGGGTAGGATGCTTAATTTTGACCCTTCAGGCATATGTCAAATTGTTTGAAATGTCACACACAGGGAAGATGCCCTTGCTGTTTGAAGAGACCAAACCCTTTACATGTACTTACTTTTATCTTAGAGCACATTATAGACTTATAATATATACTTTGGTCAGACTATATCTTTAAATAATTTAGGAGGAGATGTCATTCAAAGATAACAGGCTCAAAATAAGCCGGACTCTGCTACGCTCATATCTATGGGCCAATCAAAATTTTGCGAACAAATTTTGAAAAGGGTCACCCAAGGAACATTCTGGTAAAGTTTCATTGAAATCGGCCCAATGGTTAAGGAGGAGATGTCATTCAAAGATAACTGGCTCAAATTGAGCCCCACCCTGCCACGCCCATATTTTTTGGCCAATCAAAATTTCGCAAACAATTTTTGAAAAGGGTCACCCAAGGAACATTCTGGCAAAGTTTCATTGGAATTTATAATAAAGACTTAAGTCACTTTGGTCAGACTATATCTTTAAATGATTTAGGAGGAGATGTCATTCAAAGATAACGGGCTCAAAGTACTTACTTTTATCTTAGAGCACAATATAGAGTTATAACATAGACTTTGGTCAGACTATATCTTTAAATGTTTCTATGTACTCTTTATTCCATATTTAGGGAATTATAGTGTTAAACAAATTTCAAATATAACTCATTATATCTTAATTTTTGGCTTATGCCTTCTTCAGAACAACAGGACCAGAATTGCCCTAAACTGCTCACCTGAATTTTATTGGCCTAGTGGAACTCATCCAAGTAACTTTCTGACAAAGTTTCATTCACATTTACTTCCTTGTTGAAGAGGAGATGTTATTCTAAGAATTTAAAGTGAAAATAGATCCTGCCCACCCAACCATTACTGAGGAGACTCAAAATAAGCCTCACCCTGCCATGCCAATATTTATGGGCCAATCAAAATTTTCGCAAACAATTTTTGAAAAGGGTCACCCATAGAACATTCTGGTAAAATTTCATTGAAATCGGCCCGATGGTTCAGGAGATGTCATTCAAAGATTTTGGGCTCAAAATAAGCCCTGCTCTGCCATGCCCATTTTTATAGGCCAATCAAAATTTTGCTAACAATTTTGGAAAAGGATCACCAAAGAATATTCTGGTAAAGTTTCATTGTAATTGGCCCATTCGTTGTTCAAAGATTTCATTATGAAAAAATGTCATGCCCTGCTACACCCTTTATTTTTGGCCAATCAGAATTTTGGGAACAATTTTTAAAGAGGATCACCCAAGGAACATTCTGGCAAAGTTTCATTGAAATTGGCTGAGTTGTTCATGAGAAAAAGAAGTTTAAAGATCTTTGACGTTGGATGACACACAATGCATGACAGACGACGGACTTGGGGTGATCCTAAAACCTCCTCTTGAGCATGTTGTGCTTAGGTAAGCTAAACCCAGCAAGATTTATACAATCAAGTTAAATTAAGTTGTTTCTTATCATTGCTACCATAGCATATGCGGATTTACGTTTAATTTGTGACAAAAGTGATAGTATCACAATATCAATTCTACGATAGTAAAACTAAATAGTGATTTTCCAAGCAGATAGTCAGTCCTACTACCAACAGACTGACAGTCAATTACAGACCAACCGTCAAATGCAAAAACATCATACCCCCCCCCTTTCTTAGAGGAAAGGCATAATAATTGCACTGTTACTTGTAAGCTCTATGTTTATGTGCTCGTTGGAGTTGTCTTTGAAGAGAAGACTCCAATGAGTACCCACAGCATTTGGTTTCATTGAAAATAAAGCTTATAGACTGGTTTTACCTCCTCCAATTCTGTACCACTGATCTAAGGTACATTCATGCCAAGTTGTTAATGACTTAATTTTGGAGATTTTTTTTTCAATCATTTGAAAGAGAAAATTTGCCTCACCCTACCACACAAATTTTTATTTGCAGGGTTCAAGATAAGAGGGGGTAAATCCAATCTAAAATCTTCATTTCAAAATTAAACCCTACGACGTCAGTATAATACTGTATTCATTTGAATGTCTCGGAGTTTTCGCCATGAGATGTTTCAAAAGAATACCCACAACATGGGATTTAAGTTAGGAATAATGAAATATTGACATTTGAAAACTAAAATACCCCCTCTATCTGTAGCTCTGAAAGGCCAATTAATACTCTTTGAACTATCATGAAAGATACCTTCATGTAAAGTTTTGTTGAAATTTGCCTATCAGTTTGGGTGAAGATTTTTTAACAGGGCTTGGTTGGTAAAACAGTTTAAAATTTAAGGTTCTGCATTGTTCTTACCAATTTTTTTCCCAAGTGCATCTGGATGTGTGTTTAGGTGGAACAGCAGCTTTTCTCTCTCGGAAAATTCTTTTGAGCATATGCCACAATTGTATGAAGTCCCATCTGAGTGTCTGATGTTGCCAGTGTCCTCTTTTTCTTGTTTTTGAGTTAGGGTTGGGTCAACAGTATAACATTTTATGAATGTGTTGTGTTCAATCATTTCATTTATATCTGAATGCCCGTTATGGTCACTTTGTTCTTTTTGATGTTGATGCATATCTAATATTGTTTCAATACCCTCTGGTTTAACAGTACCATGTGTTATAGCTTTGTTTTGTCCAACAATGTAATCAGTATCTAAATGTACCATTTTTTCAATGTTCTCTTGTTGATGCATATTCGATAATGATCCAATGCCTCCAAACAATTTGGCATCATGTTTGATGATAATATTTGGTCCCATCAATTTTGTTTCTAAATGTCCACCGAAGTTACCATAATCTTTTAGTTGATGTATATCCATTACTGCTTCATTACCTCCTGACATATCAGCAACATAATTAATAGCTGTATTTTGTCCATTCGTGTAACTTTCATCTTTAAACCTATTAATGATTTCTTCCTCTGCACATCTTGAAAGTGTTGGATAATAATATGTGTCATATGGTTCTTCCTTATTATTATGCATACATCCTGATTCAATTAAGCCAAATTCTACATCTTGAGGTTCTTGTTTTATTTCCAATGCATCTTCCATATTACTTGGTTTATAAATCTGCTACGACCACCTAGAATTACACTGCAATGAAGAGCCTTGCATCTTCTGTCCTGCAATGAATATACCGATAATTGAAATAATATACATGTATTTATGTCAGAAAAAGCAAGTATATTACAAATATTTTTGTCTCTTGTGATAAAACTTTCATTAACCTTTTTCAAGCTGCATGTATTCACACCATACAGTGATACTCTTGTTAACATATTAATGATAAGGCAGACAGTAGCACAGACAGAGGCACAGTCTGATAATGGCCTTCACTACATGCATTCTACTTAATCCTTGTCATGCTGAATAAATTTTGGCTAAAAATTTGCATCAAAATCAAAGGACAAAAAGCACTGAAAGTACCAACTGTAGGTCAATTTCTATTTGAACAAGATGTGTTTGTGAAACACTAATGCCCCCGTAACAGCAATTTTTTTTCAAAGTTTGACCTTGACAGATGACCTTGACCTTGTCACATGAACTTGACTTTGGTACCAGCGGATGCGGATCATTGAGTTCTATCATCATGCCAAATTTGAGCTTTGTATGTCAAATACTTTTAGAGAAAAGGCAAAGGTTAAGTTTTCGGACAGACAGACAGACAGACATGAGTAAAACAATATGCCCCCGATCTCTCGATACGTGGGCATAAAAATTAGATCTATTCACAATTCTGATTTGAAAGTCAGAAACAGGTGGTGTAGACTAACATCAGACTGCACATTTGTGCAGGCTGATGTTTGTCTATAGCTCCTGCCAGAGCAGGAATATTCCAGGTTCAGCATGACAAGGGCTTAATTATTGTGAGGAAAACCTTGGCTAGACTGGTTGCAGTGGTTGAAATAACACATAGAAAAAGTTGTGTTTAGTGAATAAGATTTAAAATTATCATATCATTAAAATAGAATTTAATTTTGTGACGTACAGTGTTTATTCTAGGATTTCATAACTGTGGGGGATTTCAGCATAAAATTGAAGCAAATGAGAAATAACTGGCATTCCATACTCTTTGTTCATAGTAAAAAACACCCACAAATCTAGAAAATTTGGGGAATCTTTGAAAAAAGTTGGGCGATATCCCGGTCCCTCTGCCTAGAATAAACACTGATTGTAGTAAAAGAATTGTAAGCTCTACAAAGTGTTCTTCATTCTCTGGAAATTAAGGCAAATCTTTTATCAGACTATCAAAGAGATAATCATGCATTAACTATCAAAGAGATAGTCATGTATTTCCAACTAGGCTTGAGCAGATCTATTGTGTTGGCCCCTTTTAATATAAATGAAACAAAGGATGGTTAACTAACAATTGTGTTGGGTGTGACGCTTGTGGGTTTTTTTAACCAGTCGACTTGGCCAGACATGTGATATCTCCCGATCTCGGTGTATTCTCCCGATATTTTACCCTTCCTCCCGCTCTCCCGATCGGGAAACCATTTCTCCCGACCTGAAGAAATTTGAGCCTGAAAAGAAAATCAGGGAGCCAAAAATGCAAAATCGGCGGTCTGAATGCTCGAATGACGAGTGAGAAATCCAATATCGGGTAAAGTGTTGTTTATCTGTCTAGAAGTGTCATCTTTTATCGTCGTCGGGTAGATCAACTATTGCCGACAAACAGTTGCTACTGTACCTATCACCCTTCACACTGTATACGAAACGAATTATGACAATCAGCAATTTTGACCTTTCTTAGAAACAGGATCTTTAAACCGGATGAAACGTTGTTACTCAATATTACTTAAAAAATGGAGTGGATACAACTACGGACCCTTGTATAAAGAGTCCCCGATACAAGTTAAGCTGCGATATTTCACCTATTTTGAAAAATTAAAATGGTTGTAAACACAGCTAGTAAATTTCCGCCGAAGGTAAATATCCTTTTCAAAAAGCCGCAAAAAATTTCCACTCTACGCGATTAGCGTCATGAAGGAAAAGGTCGAACAAAATATGCAGAGCGACGCGTCACACGACCTTGGTAAAATTAGGCGGCATCGCAGAAATACCCTCGTGTCGTAACGCATAATCAAGTATTTATCAAGAAGCGGTCATACTTTTATTTCGACGAAGATACTTATTTAGTAGATCTACGCTTGTTTTATGGTCAAATTATCAAAGTTACAAAAAGTAAAAACTGTCTCATGCATTCTCAAATTGTCATTTACTTTTAATTATTGATATTGAAATTAAAGAAACCTTGGACATTTGCTTTTTAAATGCCACGGCGTTTTCACCAGATCCTCGCTGGGGTCGTTTTCAGACTTTACACACTATTTATGAATCACCAACCGTCTTTCTCGAATTTGAAATCGTATGATTCAATCAAGTTATTTGTCAACATAAATGTTACAGATTAGAAAATTGTGGACTTGCTCTTTACTGCTGACACAGAGCTTCTCATTAAGCTAATCAAAATGGATTAATTTGCAGAGGTAGCTCTTTCACTTTCCGTTTTCTACCGTGTTCGTCTTTAATGTCCGCGATCTCGGAATATGCTGTCCTTAATTTCAACGTTTATCGTCAATTTCCTATCAAAACCATTTATTTTTAGTGTAGTTCAGTAGCAGTTAGTGCCAGATACGATTAATTGGTCTGTCTCTTTGTCCGTCCATCCATGCATCCATCCGTCAACAATCATAAAAGTCACTTTATCTAGTCATCGGATTGCATACACAATCTACATAAAAATGATCCTTATGACAAGGTCTTTTCATATTTCATAGAATATTGTAAATCATGAAGAACTCTGGTTGCCATGGCAACAGAGTGAAATAAAACGTATCCAATTACAAGGCCTAGAATTTCATACTTTGCATAAATGCAGTATTACCTAATTCTTCACTGACAAACCTCTTGAAAGTTCTCTCCATTAAAAATTTGCCTTGTGTTTTGGGTTTCTAGATTACTCAAAGAAATAAAGAAAAACTTTAACAGTCTCCTCCTAAGTTGCAAGGCCTACATCTTTTAAATTTGCAAAGATATTTTTTTCTACTGATTATCTACGAAAAAAAAAAAAAAAATTAAAATGAAAAAACACCTATATTGTGGGATCCTGAAATTTGCATAGAACTAAAAAATGAATTTGTAACATCTATTTCTCTGAAATTATAAGACCAAATTCTGTAGCATTTGTATCCTCTATCAAAATAAATTAAAACTATAACCTTCTTTAAGTAAAAAAATAAAGAAAAGAAACTTTTATGGAAGGTATTATAGTCAGTTTATGGTGTAGATGTGTATTGCAAAAAACCCATTTTTAGCCAGAACGCGCCTTACGCAAAATCTCCCTATTTGAGACCCAATCTCCCTACGAAAAGGTCTTAATCTCCCTATGAGAGCCCATGGAAATATCACATGTATGCTTGGCCCATCGAATAACTTGGCCCGGTGAACTTTGCTCAAGTATATAGTCTATAGTAACATAGATTATTTTTCATAAAATATATGAACAAGTTTTGTACGATGTATGTTTTTAAGAACGGTCCTAAAATTTTGATTTAACTTTGTATAAATTGATGCAAATTTTCTTTGTAAATTTTTTAATAACTGAACAAAAATTGAACACTGATGAATTTTTAATGCTAAATAAATAACCGAAAATAATAAGGCTTTGGCATAAAATGAAATTTGGGCAAAGTTATATGTTGGGCCGAGTTGACCAGTCACCGTGTTTTTAGCCAACTTTCAGTCTAAATTCAATTTTCACAAGGAAATTGTTTCTGGAATAACTGAATGAATACTCAAAACTATTTCCTGCAATAGGTTGCAGAGAAGCATTCATTTGTAGATCTAGAAGAAGGAAGAGGATGCAACAAAGTATCATTGTCATCATTGTCAGGGGAGGGTGGGTCTAAAACGCAGACAATATAGAATATATAGTAACGCAGACAATATGTAACAAAGAAGGATATCGGACTGGGGTCTAAAACGCAGACAATATAGATAAAGAAGGATTATATCCTTACGCAGACGATATAGACAAAGAGCAATTGACACCTTTATAATAACAGGTGAATGGTTATTATCACTAGATTTTAATTAATTAATTGTCTTCTTTTTTGGTATTCCAGTGTTCGTTGATGTTGGGTAGATTTAAGTTATGAGCAAAAACATTTTTTTGAACTGGTGCCTTTCAAAAATAACATGACCTTTTCGACAATGTATATTTTTCAGGTTATGTCATTTAAAAACAAAGTATCAGACCTGCCAAACAAGAAATATTCATAAAACTTTTTCTTTATGTCATGATTGGATTTGCTTGCATCTACATTTCATATTTTGACAAGAAGTGCAGATGTTGTTTAATCAGGCTTACTTCATGAATGAATACGAAATTTAAAAGATCAATAACTCTTCACGGGAAAATGCAATTATTTGAACACGAGTAAAGCAATAACGGCTGCAAAATTGATAAAGATTTGTGCGCTTCCAAAATAAATAATAAATAAAATTGGAAAAAAAAAAAACCTTGAAAAAAAAAAACATTTATGTATTTCAATTGGACCGTAGATTCAAAGGCGGCCTAAATATTGTAACAACAGCCGAGTTGTTTATGCTATGATCGTAAAGTAAGGACACCCATTATTTTGTGATTTCATCTTTGAATGTAAGTATCACGTATATCAGATAGAGTTAAATGCACTGCACAATAAATTTGCATTGATCATGCAACCATGCACGACAGAAATAGCGTTTTTATTGGTGTACAACTTCGACTGTGATTGCAGTCCTACCAGAGGGGCGTCAATTTTGAAGGTCTATCAACGTCGCCCGTACCTCGTTGGCCAATAACGAATCACAAGTGTGAAACACTCATTAGATGCATTTTACACGGTAATGCAGACTACCAATTCTCGGATGATCGTTTGTGATTCCCGCCAAACACGCAATACAGGATGCAAAAACATTTGCAAACGTTTAGAAAGTGAATCTTTCTTAGCAGTCTTATGTTTCTGGAATGTTTCGCGAACGTTTTTATTTTGAATTCAGGTTGACAAAATTACGATTGTTGGAAAAAAAAGCCTTCCGCTGTGCAACAAGGCCCCTCCCTCATATTTTTTTCTACGCGAGTTGTCTCCCCAAAACTGTAACGTCCCACCTTAACATTGATTCTCATTTGTTCATATTAAGAAAAAAAAGTAGTAACGCACTTACGACATTTTTTGCACAATATTCAGCACTTGAAAAAATTGACTTTAACTTGTCAGTCATGCCGATGAAGTTTACAATATGCATAAATAGTGTTCACAATCTCCAGCCCGTAACGGATTCGGTCGTTTGAAAAATGTATTAAAAGTTTTTAAGACATGGGCATTTGTTTCTTATCTCAATTTCTATTATTGTCATCATGCTAGTACTTCAAACTAATTTTTAAACCAAGAAAGGGGTAGGAAAATGACAACCAGTAATTAAATATGATCAAATGCACATAAAAGTTAAATTCAGTCTAAATGAAAGCTGTAAAATCATTGATATACTTGCATTGTTGAAAATTGGGCCCACAGGGTATGTAATCTGCGGCCTATTGTGGCTGTGGTTACTGCATTCTTTGCAGGCCTCAATCTAACACAGATCAGGAAACGGTCTTTTAAATGATATTTATAGAATAACCTCTACTTTGACTTATTAGGACATTCCCCGCATCTCTCCAATATCAACCAAACTTTACACTATCTTTGATTTAACTAACCATCATACATCCCGAACTTAACCTACTCACTATATCTATCCTCTTCAGTCTGAAATATTTCTTGTTTAATATCCCCATGTATAATGTATGTATTACTGGGTGAAATAAAGAATATGTTATGTTATGTTATGTTAATTTATTCAAGTGTATCTGAGGGTTGTCGTGTGCCAATAGCGGCACGTGAAGATACACCAATATAATCAACGAAAGGTGAGAAATTGATAAAGTAAGTCATCATACTTCATTTTGCCACATTTTCACACCTTCACTGATTATAGGAAACTGCCTTTTTGGGCCGTTTTTCCTTATAATCTTTAAATTGATTATTTCCTTTTTGCTTTAAAAACATATACACAAGTAAAATCATTCTTTTAGTTGGGGGAATGTATTATATATCGTAGACGACCGACCAAAGTTGTATGCTAAGAATTTTTATACGGGCAGATGTTTGTGCAACATGCATTTTGGTTGTTCCGAAACGTCGCAATTTCGGCTTTTTTGAAACCATGCATACAACATAAACGTATTATATTGAGAGTACATGCGGATTTTTTTAATTTATATAACATGACATTTCTGTTCCTTCAATAACGATTAACTTCAAAATTTCGACGTTATCTTTCTCCAAAGTTACATAAAATATAAAATTTTCTAAGCGTGACACTCATTGATTCTAAATATCCTTACTTGGTAGACATGTCCTATGTATATTTCACAATTATGAAATATCCAGTTTTAATTTAGATTAGAAATAAAAGTACGTAACATGTTCAGAATAGGCTTTGTTTCTTCGTCCGTATTGTGGGAAAACTAAGTGAACTGCAGCAAAATTATTATAAATTGTTTATCAAGCTATTTATTCCACTAATCAAAAGAATTTAGTTTTGTAACACATATTATATTTACGTTGAAACCAAAACATTTTTATTACAACTTCTTCCTTTTTTGAATTGGTCAATTATTCTTTCTTGGCTGCATTATATCAAATTGAAATTTGAGAATTACAGTGTCTAATATTCTTGATCAAGTGATTAAATTAGTGAATTCTTAATATCAAGTAATGCTACGATGAGTTGGTTAGAAATCCAAAATCAATATAGTTTAAGACAGAAATACTGTTCTAAAATCGTTATTAAAAATACGTATTCATTTAATTCCAGTTTCTCCTTTTTATACGCCCGTCGAAGACGGGACGTATTATGGGATCACCCGTGGCGTCCGGCGTCCGGGTGTCCGGGCGTCCGGCGGCGTCCACTTCTTTGTCCGGAGCATAACTCTGTCACTTGAAGTCCGATTGACTTCAAACTTGGCAATTGTATTCTTCTCATCATTGCGGAGTGCAGTGCACAAGAACCATAACTCTACCTGGCCTATTTTTTGAGTTATTGCCCTTTGTTGTTTTTCAGACTTGAATCTTGTCCGGAGTATATCTCTTAAAGCTTAATAGCTAGGGTCATGAAACTTCATGGGTGTATAGATCTCACCAAGGGGGAGTGCAGTGCACAAGAACCATAACTCTACCTGGCCTATTTTTTGAGTTATTGCCCTTTGTTGTTTTTCATACTAGAATCTTGTCCGGAGTATATCTCTTAAAGTATAATAGCTAGGATCATGAAACTTCATGGGTGTATAGATCTAACCAAGGGGGAGTGCAGTGCACAAGAACCATAACTCTACCTGGCATATTTTTTGAGTTATTGCCCTTTGTTGTTTTTCATACTAGAATATTGTCCGGAGTTTATCTGTAAAAGTATAATAGCTAGGATCATGAAACTTCATGGGTGTATAGATCTTACCAAGGAGGAGTGCAGTGCACAAGAACCATAACTCTACCTGGCCTATTTTTTGAGTTATTGCCCTTTGTTGTTTTTCAGACTTGAATCTTGTCCAGAGTATATCTGTAAAAGTATAATAGGTAGGATCATGAAACTTCATGGGTGTATAGATCCCACCAAGGGGGAGTGCAGTGCACAAGAACAACAACTCTACCTGGCCTATTTTTTGAGTTATTGCCCTTTGTTTTTTTTCAGACTTGAATCTTGTCCGGAAGTATATCTCTTAAAGTTTAATAGCTAGGATCATGAAACTTCATGGGTGTATAGATCTCACCAAGGGGGGGTTCAGTGCACAAGAACCATAACTCTACCTGGCCTATTTTTCGAGTTATGCCTTTGTTGTTTTCCAGACTTGAATCTTGTCCGGAGTATATCTCTAAAAGTATAATAGCTAGGATCATGAAACTGCATGGGTGTATAGATCTAACCAAGGGGTAGTGCAGAATACAAGAACCATAATTCTACCTGGCCTATTTTTTGAGTTATTGCCCTTTGTTGTTTTTCAGACTTGAATCTTGTCCGGAGTTTATCTGTAAAAGTATAAAAGCTAGGATCATGAAACTTCATGGGTGTATAGATGTCATCAAGGGGGAGTGCAGTGTACAAGAACCATAATTCTACCTGGCCCTTTTTTGAGTTATTGCCCTTTTTTTTTTATACTAGAATCTTGTCTTGAGTATATCTCTAAAAGTATAATAGCTAGGATAATGAAACTACATGGGTGCAAAAAATATTCATTCAAAATAACCTCAGTTCTATTCAAACCCCCAGTTAAAACTAAGCAGTGTGACGGGCGTATCTTGTGACAATTTGGCACCTTGTTTCAGATTTTTTTATGCTCATGACTTAAATCTACACAATATCAAAGTACTCATTAAATAGAAAAGTATCAAGAGTTAGGGTAAATAATTAGATAATTTCTAAACTATCATCATCAATAAACATTTATATGTTGTTACATAGGTATCAACTGCTCTTTGTCTATATCGTCTGCGTAAGGATATTATCCTTCTTTATTTATATTGTCTGCGTTTTAGACCCCAGTCCAATATCCTTCTTTGTTATATATTGTCAGCGTTACTATATATTCTATATTGTCTGCGTTTTAGACCCACCCGTCAGGGGACAAGCAAAATACTGTCTCTAAAACTTTTATAATGCATTAGATCAAGTATTATTTAGCATGTCTGTTGGTCAATGCAATATTAATAGTACATTTTTGGCTAGACATTCCCCAGAAAAAAATGGATCGGCGTATGACGAGAAAATGATCAATTAACAGAATGATGATTGATATGTACGACGAGACTTGTGTACGAAATACGTCTATTTTTCTGCATGCTACATGTAAGCCCAAACAGTCATGTTACAAAAAATAATTTTCCATCTTTTAGAAAAGTAAACATTAGTTGTAAAATTTGAGATTTTTATTCTTGAAATAGGATAAAAAGCTTGCCAAAATATATCAGTTTTCAGCTGAATTTCGGTAATGGTAACCTTGTTTTTTCCCCATGAATACCTGAATGTTAACCGAACAAGTTTTAGTATGTGAAAAATTCGAATTACTATCAAGACGGTTCAGTGTCTGTTCGTCACGATCGTTTAAATGGAATTGTTTACAATGTCAAAACGTGCCCATTTTACAGCAAATATGGCCATAGGTCGGAGGAAAGGCCATCAAGGGAACACTGTCTAATAAAAAGTGGATTTCTTGGAGGAATGAAGATACTGTGGTTACAATGTTTTAAAATTACACACGATTAAAAGATTATGCAAAATATGGTCCGTATTACCTAAGATGAATGTCAAGTATCGTCGGTGTATTTGCAAAACGTCGTAACGAGATTTGTAAGATACTGTAGTTACAATGTTTTAAAATTACACACGATTAAAAGATTATGCAAAATATGGTCCGTATTACCTAAGATGAAGGTCAAGTATCGTACTCTCCTACCTCTATGAAGTCATATATCTTAATGTGCGAAACTTGAATTTAATTAAATTATAATTATTATTATTTTAGGTTGGCACCGACGATTGAACGCCAGACTAACAGACTGCAGCACCTAACAATGGATTCCTGGCATTTCTCACACCAGTACAACCATCGCATCCAGCTGCTATCCCACAAAGGTATATCATTATCAACCAATTGTTAGTAGATAGGAAGATTTTAGGAGATTTAAAAGATATGTTTTTTTTAAATGTTTAAAATGAAATGAATAAATGCTATCTGTTAAGAATTAATCTTGCTTGTTATTATTTATAATCATCGAAAAATAAATACCCTCAACTAAAGAGAAAATACATCTTCCTTTTCTCAGTTTGCTGGAAAAGGGTTGCAATCAACAAAAGGAATTTGACACTTAATGCATTGATATGGTGTGAACCAGAACCACTAACCGATGAATAAACATTGAAAGGTGTTACTTACAGGTGACAATGATTCTTGCTTAATCAGATTTAGCATTTTTTTAAAAAAAGCCAAAAGCATGAAATTCCACTGTCTGTAAATGAAATATGCAGACAGTGAAATTTTGGACTGGCATTGCAAACATATGCTGTGATAAAAGATTACATAAAAATTTACGCCATGACGATTATGTTTTGAAATTCTTTTTTTATTGAAAAACTTTTTTTTTGTCTTTGCAAGACCGTAGGCTAAATAATGATGTCCAACATGAAATAAAATCGTAAGTTATAATGTCTACTTATTTTATTTATAAATTAAAAAAAAATAAAAAAAAAGTGGGTACGAGTTGACTCCATAATTTTTGGAAAGGGTACGAGTTGACCAAAAATTGGGTACGAGTTGACCAAAATGGGTACGAGTTGACTTTGGTACGAGTTGCCTTGGGTACGAGTTGACCTGCTTCCAATATTTAATCACAGTGCACACGCAAAGCAGATTCATTCATGAATAGATAGGTTAATTTTGCGATTTCGTGGAGGTATGAAGCTAAAAATCTAGTCACACTTTATGAATAAGCGAAACGGATTCATACATGTTATGTTACATCTGATAATAAGCAAGTTGCAAACACTTTTAATGATATTTTTGCAAACGTTGCAAATGACATTGGTAAGGATTTTTCCTTTGACAAAAAAACCCACCCAATTATTAAAGAAATTTTGGGTAAAAACTTTGGTTTTGATTCCTTCATCTTTAATTTGACTGAGTCTACAAAAGATTGCAAAACCATTGATTCTTTTAATGTCAAAAAGGCCACCGTGAGGAGTAAATAAAGTTTTCTGTCATTGAAGATTTTTAAAACTGGGCAAATTGTCCCTTGCTCTTGTTCTAAACTATCTTGTTAACTCAACTATCAGTACTGGGATTTTCCTTGATCGTCTTAAAGAAGCACAAGTTACACCAGTCTACAAGAAAAACGATTTCCTGAACAAATCAAATCACAGACCAGTCAGTTTCTTGCCTATTCCATCAAAGATTTTTGAAAAAGTTATTTCAGGCCGAACAATTAACTATTCATTTGACAGTGTTTTTGATAACTTTTTATGTGCTTTCAGGAGTGGCCATGGGTGTCAGACTACAATCATGAGATTATTGGAAGATTGGAAGGAAGCTTTGGACAGAAATGTTGGTGCAGTACTAATGGATCTACACAAGGCTTTCGACTGTCTTCCGCATGAAATCTTACTTTGTAAGCTGACACCCTATGGTCTCTCTAAACACGCAGTCCACTTGATATCATCCTATCTGAAGGATAGGAAACATTAGGTAAAGATTGGAGGTGTAGTCATTACCTGGACTGACATTAAAAAGGGAGTACCTCAGGGTTTTATCTCGGGTCCTCTGCTTTTAAGTCTTTATAAATGATTTTTTTTATTTCGTTGATAAATGCTCTCTATAATTATGCAGATGAAAACACTTTGTCCTTCACTACCCCTGATTTCGGCCAGCTGATTCATGTCCTTCAGAGGGAAAGCAAAATTCTTATTGATTGGTTCTCTTTTAACTGTATGCAAGCTAACCCTGAAAAGTTCCAGGCTGTGATGGTTGGAAACAAAACCCATGAAAACAAAAGGGCCGTTGGCCCTGGGTCGCTCACATGAAAAAAGCTTCATTGCCTAGGTATGTCAATGCAACCACAGAAAAAGAGATTTTCACTTATTCAATCAGATAACATTTGAAATAATCATTCCCCCCTCTGCTCCTCCCCTGGACATTACTTATTTAAGCTTTTTCCATAAAAGGTCTGTGATCAGCTAACTATGCCAAATATACAGGCTGAGTCTGAGACTTTTAAAGTTTTCTTTCATGAGTTGATCAATACATGACAAATATAAAGGCTCTAGGGATTCAACATTCTCATCAAAGCACACCCCCTCCCCCAAGATGCTCTGCACCTGGTGAATCTACAGTCATGATTTTAGCTAATTCACTATATGTCCATATGCTGGTCATCCATACCAATTTTCAAGTCTGTAGGACTCCTGGCTCATTAGAAGAAGTTTAAAGATTTCAAAAATGATCCAAAGTACTTCCCCACCCCAAGACAGTCAGCACCTGGTGACCCTACAGTCATGATTTTAGCTATTTTTATTAATGTAAATATATTGATCACCCATGACAATTTTCAAGTCTGTAGGGTTCCTGATCCAGGAGC
The DNA here is from genome assembly GCA_948146395.1 of Fragum whitleyi. Lineage (NCBI taxonomy): Eukaryota > Metazoa > Mollusca > Bivalvia > Cardiida > Cardiidae > Fragum > Fragum whitleyi. The sequence goes on along the minus strand of OX411551.1, from coordinate 48,972,301 downwards.
AGAATTAGGTTAAAGATTTCAAAATTGATCCAAAGTACTACCCCCTGCCCCCTAATGCTCCGCATCTGGTGGCCCTACATTCATGATTTTAGCTATTTTATTTTAGATCCATATGCTTATCATCCATGCCAATATTGAAGTCTGTAGGGCTCCTTGTTCATTAGATGATGAAGATTAAAGTTACAAAATTCACCGATTTCAATTCTTTTAGCAATTCTCAAAGGGGACCACCTAAGGAACATTTCTGCCAAGTTTGGTTAAAATTGGCCTAGTAGTTTAGGAGGAGATGTCTTAAAGAAATTGTTGACGGACGACGGACTACGCACGACGGAAGACGCACGGACGCCGGACAAAAGGTGATCACAATAGCTCACTTGAGCACGTTGTGCTCAGTTGAGCTAAAAACAGTTTTTAATATGAATAATTCTCAAATTGAATGTGATGATGTTGTTAAACTATTGGGAGTAGATATTGATTTCAATCTTTCATTTGACTTTCATATTCAAAACATATGTAAGAAGGCTGGTCAGCAACTAAATATTCTCAAAAGGATTGGTAGAAACTTGTCAAAACTTAATAGACTTGCAGTTTTCCATTCATTTATCTTGTCAAATTTCAACTTCTCCCCATTGTCCTGGCACTTCTGTTCAATGAAAAATACATCTCAAATAGAGAAAATACAAGAAAGAGCCCTAAAGTTTGTTTATGACGATTATGAGAGCCCGTGTGGTAAACTGCTTGAAATTGCAAAACTACCTTCCTTAGAAATCAGAAGAGTCCGAACAATGGCAGTTGAAACATTCGAGATATTAAACCGAATTGCCCCCCCCCCCCTGTTTTAAATAATCTAGGTCAGAAGAGAGAAAAAGCATATAATTTTAGATACTCAAATATTTTACAGGTTCCTAGAGTGTAATCAACAACATTCGGTACGAACAGCTTCCGATATGCAGCCCCAGTTCTGTTGAACTCGCTGCCGGACCACTCAGACAAAGGAAAAATTTCAACCAGTTCAAAAATCTGTTATCATTTTGGAATGGAAAAGAATGCAGTTGTATTGCCTGTGGTGGTTCATGGTGAGTCCTGCAGATCTGGGGATGCATAAGTCTTGCTTAATTCTGCTTATCTGTGCTTGTCTGCTTTGCCTTTTAGTTGCTTTCGTTATGCTGCTTGTTTTATATGTATGTAATGTCTACTTTTATGGCTGTGATTGATTGGATTTTTCTTCATCTGTCTTACAGAGTATGTGATATGAAAATTTAAATAATTTTAATTTTTCACAATTGTGATATCTTGTTTATAAGCCATGGTCTCTCATAGTAATCTTTTTTAAGGTAATTTATCAACACTAGCCTTTTATTCAACATTATTATACTATGAAGTCCTTAACAGTCCCCGATAAGCAGTCTTGACACCTTTTGAACTTTTGAATTTCTGGAATACTGTCATACAAATGTCTTTTTTTTTTAAAAAATTGCTTGCTTACTTACTTACTTAATTACTTACTAATACATATGTGTGGTTAACGGTTTTTAGTTTCAAATAAATTCTTATAACATAAGTTTATACTCTCAAATTATGATAGGTTCTAACTCACTTATACACAAAGTACTCAATACAAGCTATTTTGATCACTCACCGCCTGGCGTCCTTCCATCGTTCGTTCGTCAGTCCGTCAGTCTGTTCGTCAACTATTTCTTTAACTTGATAACTCCTACTCCTAAACAACTGGGCCAACCAATCCGAAACTTGACAGGGATATATTCCTTGGGTGAAGCTCTACCAAAGTTTAAATTCCATAAAAAAACTCTTGTTGCCATGGTGACAGAAAGGCCCAAAATTCATGAACATTTTAGTTATTAATTTTGTTGTAAATATTTTTATGATAGTAGACAGTGGGACCTGTCTAACTAGCATTTTGTTGACTTATAAGACCAACTAAATCTTACTTTTTCGGTATTTCCAGACGATCACTTACGTATATGGCTAGGACAGAGTGTGATAACATTAGGCTAAAATCATATTGAACAATCAAGTTAGTCGGGGAAATTATAATTGGACGAAAAATTATGAAGAAATAAAATATCATAATTACACTATCCTCCGAATTCGTCTCACACTGAGGCTGGTTGTACCCAGTGTCTCTATACTTCTGCTTTTGAGAAATTGTGACCGAACAACCCTTTAATGTTAGGAAATTACGATGGAAATAGAAATTTAAGACAATCTAGATGTTTTTGGAAAAAAGTAAATGAACAAAAACTAGGGTAATGCTTTGACTAAAAGTTTTACAAGCTTTTGTATTGAAGTGTATTAACTGGCCCTGCATGGTGTATGAAACAGCCACGTCCACGGGGCTAGTTGATACACTCCGATGGTCCTTGCACGATAAGTTGAATATTTTTGTAAAATCTATTTCTATGGCTTATCTTTTTTTTTTTAATATGAAGAGGATAAATTTATTATGTTGTAACGGTTTAAAGGGAGGTAACTTGCATTGGATATGCAAATGAGAGAGACTTGCCCTAAGATATCTGGCTATTTGTAGCCTATATAGATAGAGTCGACCCACTTAGGGTTGAGGATCCTTTTCTCTGAATGGATCACGTCTGTCTATTTTGCGGTTCGTTACAATATCAAAGTCGGTTCTAAAGCTTCTTTAGCTTATGTTGTTTTGTTACTTTGTCTTGCCGACTTTAAATAAATCTTATCTTATTTTATCTTATCTTTCTTCCTCAAACGGATAATAAGGTAATCCAAATTAAGGAAGGGATATTAAAAAAAAACGGGGTAATGTAAAAAATGTATCAACTCGCCCCGGTCCCCCATACACTGTAACCAACAACCTATGTAGTTTAACAAATTAAATAATTAACAAAATTCTATTATATTAAATCATGTGAATAGCAGCTAATCTGTGTATAACAGCCAATTTACCCCTTCCTTTTGGTGGATGCTTTACACAGATACGACTATAAAGTGTAATCGTAGTCATAATGCGAGTCATTGTTCGGTGATGCAGCTTCTGCGATATGACTGACTAGAAAAAAATCTATGAAAGAGAGAGGAAGAGGGGGAGCAAAAAGGGGGGGGGGGGTAGCATCGTCGTCTCTGCGAGTTTGGCAAACTTATTGTAGTCAAATTAGGAAAATACACTTCCGTATCATTTAAAATCTGAAAACTATAGCCAATAGAATTTTGCACATTTTTTAGCGTAGGAAAATCAAAATTATATGATATGTATCTTTAGGATGTTCCACAAATTTCCCAGGAAATAGTAATCAAGTGCTGCATGACGAATGAAAGTTTGGTTTTGGCATCTTTAATCGAGCGGCCCAAGAACGTTTGTGCATTATATCAGGTCTTTGCGTTCTCTACATCCATGAAAACAAAAGTTTATTTTTCATCTCATTAATAAAAATCAATCAATTGCAGCTCTCTTTACCACCACTTGTTCAAGATAAATATTCTTGACTACTCACCTTGTGTATGTGGCGGAATTTAGACGAAAGATCATTACTATTTCAAATCTTCAAATTATAACGTACACATGTATTAAGAAATAGGCTTCAAAACATTCTTTTGATGTTTGTCAAAATCAATATCAATACACTGCTAAGTTTAAAAAAAACCGGGTCATTCAAAAAACAAAACAAAACAAAACAAAAAAAACAATATAATTTCTCAAGAGGTCCATCGTTACACTAAGGATATAAAACGTTTCCTTGTCTAATAAAATTTACATTGATTTTGGTCCGTTGTATCATTTATCACTGTAAGTCATATTCTTTCTGCTTTTTAAATATAAAACCGACTTTATTGTAACAATATTGAAACCAAACCTAATATCACAATTTATAATACTTTACAATATATCTTAAAATTTAGAAACATTCTCATTCCTCGCTGCTTTTTATAAACGGTTAGAAAATTGGAAACATTTGTACACGTCTTGAATCAATGACAAAAAGAAGAATTATATACAAGCTTCGCACCCGTTCTTATCCTTTTTGCACGTTTTTCATTGTGAATTATTATGTACATGAATGTTATTTTGATTGTTGAATGCCTCGATAACCGTGGTTAGAGTGTCGGTCTGCTGATCCAAAGGCCGGAGGTTCGAGCCCTCGTGACAGCGAGGTGTTTCCTTGGGCAAGAAACTTGGTAGTCACTGCCTCAGTCCACCCAGCTGTAAATTGGTAGCAGTGGATGACCCCCCCTACCCCCCCCCCCCCCCCCCGCCCCCCCAAAAAACACCTGCCTGTTCAATTTCTCACGCAAAATTGATACATAAAGAATGAGTACGCACACCTGCAAGTTATACCCGAAAGGGGAGTTAGGCTGTATACATGAATATATAGATAAATATGCAAATGAAATATTTGACCAATTACGCGAAAAGGGACAATCTGGGAACTCTGTAAGATTGATATTTGAAAAAGGGATTGGGTCCAGCATTAGTCAACTAGAGGTCGCAAGTCAAAAATTCTTTTTCAGGAATGTAGATTGATCATTCTAGATTCAGAAAATAAGCTTAGTGCGAAAAGTGTCGATTCTAGTCAGTCTGCGCGATCCGCACAGTCTGACTGGGGTCGAAACTTTACTCACTACCTAGATGGCCCCTTTTCGCGTGACGGGTCACATATGTTTAAAGCAAAATTTCATCCATAGTTCTTTGATACTCCCCTGTTAGAAATTGCAGGGAGCAAGTGAATGATAGCATTAGACCTCAAATATCCATATAAGGCATTAACAGATTAAACTGGATCCGAGTAAACCCGGTTCATTGATCCTACTGTCTCGACAACGTCTTTTTTCTGAAGGGTTCTTGCAGAATTACCGCGTGGTCTTGTACTGTGCACGTGACCGGCTTTCGAGCTTTAGTTAACAACATTTTTCTAAATTAATTATTGTCAAAATCCGATAACCCACAATTCAATTTAACTTTGCAAGACATGCGAGTAACTAACGCAAACATAAATGGCAATCGCTGATCTAAGGGCCTCGGGAATTTCGGCAAAAATCTGGTTTTCAAATCGGAAAGTTTGAAACTCAGAAAATCAATTTACCAATGGTTGAGCAAAATATCTTTTCAAAGCTGTAGTTACGACATTTAGCTAACTAATTTAGGAATTTTAAAGCAAAACTGTTAGCCCCTTCCCCCCTTGCAAAGGACCACCAAAAAGTGGTCGCTTAAGCTAATGTTCGCTAATTCATTTTAGGGCAAATAAAAAAGTAACGTTCATTGAATATCCAAGCTATTGCATAATTCTTATTGTCTACTACACACTCATTCTCAAAAAGCGGGTGCATTGGGTCTCGCCAGGGTCTGTACAAAATCTTACGAAATTGAACATAGTTAACATTAGTGTTTAAGATAGTTTAGGTCTATATCAATAAATCAGACAAGCGAGAAATCCAAGTAGCGATTTTTTAAGAAAATATTTGACACCAAGCCAGTCAATTTGACGTATTAGTTACTGTCGCCGAGAGTTAGAATTGTTTTTTCTCTTCGTTCAAACTTGAAATAATTAAAAAAAACTAGAACTGTCGCAGAGCGGACTAATACCCCCTACAAGCGCTTAGTCAGAATGTAAGTGCTATTAGTGCAGGATGTGTTTGTAACTAATATTGAGGTCATATGCAGCATTTGCGTGAAGTTTTATGATTCTAGGTCACTTGGTTTTTGAGTGAGTCGAGAAATGAAAATTGAACAAAAATTGACTGTGACCTTGACCTTTAACCTATATGACCCCAAAACGATAGGGCACTTCCTTGGATCATAAGCAACATTTGCATTAAGTTTCATGCATGTAGGTCACTTGGTTCTCGAGTTAGAGTCCGGAAACTAAAATTGAACGAAAATTTATAGTGACCTTGACCTTTGACCTATGTAACCCCAAAACAATAGGGCACTTCCTTGGGTCATAAGCAACATTTGTATAAAGTTTCATGATTGTAGGCCACTTGGTTCTTGAGTAAGAGTCCGGAAACGAAATTTGAACGAAGGCTGACTGTGACCTTGACCTTTGACCTATATGACCCAAAAACAATAGGGCACTTCCTTGGGTCATAAGGAACATTTGTATAAAGTTTCATGATTGTAGGCCACTTGGTTCTTGAGTTAGAGTCCGGAAACGAAAATTGAGCGAAGGCTGACTGTGACCTTGACCTTTGACCTATATGACCCAAAAACAATAGGGCACTTCCTTGGGGCATAAGGAACATTTGTATAAAGTTTCATGATTGTAGGTCATTTGGTTCTTGAGTTAGAGTCCGGAAACGAAAAGGTCTACGGACGGACGGACGGACGGATGGACGGACGGACGGATGGACAGACAGACAGACATGGTGAAACCAATATACCCCCCTCTACTTCGTAGGTGGGGGGGGGGTATAAAAAGCCACTCTATATTACCGCTAACCCGTAAACTTGAACATATAGTAATTTCAGTGGTCTAGCATAAGTTTTAAAAATCTAGCGTTAAATTGTTCACCAAGATTTGATGTCGCCGAAATTCATGAAATGTTCATTAGATCTTAAGCTTATATCCATTAACCTGATATTTAAAGCATTCTAAGTTATTTGAATTATTCATAAAACTGCTCGTTACCCAAGCCAATCTGACAATATTTTATAGAATGTCTACAAACATGTGCTGAAGAGTTTAATTTCCGTTGAGTTTCCTGTTTATATAAATATTTCACAAGACCATTAAGAATAATAGCTTGATGTGCTTACATATTGCGATGTTAGAATGAATTAAATATTTTGTTAAAGTAGCAATGGACACATGAGGTCATTTTTTCCGCCCAATAATTTTTTTTCTTGTTCACATATGTTGTAGATTAACATTGTATAGTCATTATATCAAAATTTCAAGGTACCTTTCCATGCTCGTTTTCTTGCTAGAGTTATCTGCCCTTGAGCGGTACTGGATATTTTTCAGTAAAACGTTTATATTCGTTTTAGGTCTATTATAACCTCAGTACGAACTGATAGCTATAAAACACATACATGTTGGTAGACCTTATACATGTACACAAAGGCTGGTGCAAAAGAAGTTTCTCTAAGAACAATTGCACTGCATGGTGTGCCTTTAAAAGATAAAAACGCACCATTATTTGTAATTTAAAGGGAAAATGCCACAAAAATTTTTTTTGCAGAAATTACCCAATGAATATTTCTTATTTTCCGATATGTTTAAAAAACATATGTTTCCTTTATTTGGTAAAAAATCAGCATACCCTTCCGTGCAAATAAGAAAGTTTTTCCGATATTTTATAGAGACCCCTCTAATTCAAATGCCACCTAAAACATGTTTTTATTGTAAAATTCAATTAAACAGTCATTCAATTCATACCAAATGATGAAAAGAAGCTAGATTATGAACTTTCGCCGTCATCATTCTACGTTATTTAAACAACGCACCATAAAGCCGTAAAATAAACGAAAACCCACTTCCGGTTCATAGAGTCGAGAGACCCCTGTCCATTGCCACCTTGATTTTTCTTCAATAAAATGCAACTAATACTAGATCTTCAAGGCATGATTTTTTTTAAAGAGAAGTATGTTATATTGATAATTATATAATTTTTTTTTATTTTCGTAGTGTTCTACGTTACTTTTGGCCAATACGATTTTATTGTTTAACCTAAATTGAGTATTCAAGACACATATTTAAGGACAGTAACGAACATTTTCCGTGTTCAAAACTTCTTTAAGTTTGTTTATTTCAACACAAAATTTTTTACACCCCCTTTTGTCTCTTGATAACCGTTTCATGTGCATTACACGTAGGAATGATGAAAATTTCAAAATCAAGATAATTCTTATCGATTTCGGAGATGGTGGATTTTTGAGATTTTTTACCCCTTGTATGCACCGCTTATTGAGAATGAGTGTACATTGTTGGTCTTATAGCCGATTCTAACGAGTTCCAATGACTTTTTTCAATAGAAATAATGTTAAGAATGTAAACCTTCGTAAAAGGAAATTCCTACTGGAAAATGAGTTTTGGCAATAGGGCAATCAACAGATGTGGCCGATAGAGAAAGCTTGTCTGTATTCATTCACTTATACCCGCCCCCTTTGGTAATAACCCCTCCCGAATGGCGCACATACAACGAGAAAGAAATGTTACTTGCTCAAAGAACACAAAAGGTCAATTCTACAGATTGTTATAATCCTCTACCAAATTGCATACAAACAACATCCCCTTTATGCCGGTCTATTTTCCGGAAAAAATATTCCTTGCCCAAAGAACAAAGAAGTTCGAATACCCAGATTGTTCATCTGTATAACCCACTCCCGAATGACATATATACAACACCTCCTTTTTGTCCGTCTTTTCGTATCCACGACAAAATATTCCCTGTCCATAGACTGAACACATAAGCTCGCATACCCAGATGGTTATAACCCCCTGCCGCAAGGCACGCATAAAATAAACACTCTCTGTCCGTCTGTTCGTTTTCATAGAAAAAAAACCCTATCTTAAGAACACAGTAAGTCGAAAAATGAAATTCTTTTGAAAACGTCAGGAAAGAAATGCTTGTGACTTTGTTCACAATTTCCTCTAATGTCCTTTTTCTCGACGATTACAGGGCCAAGAATGGTATGTTAGTCTCGCTGTTTGTTGAAACCAGGTTTAACACCGCTTTCAACCATCTTTCAGTTATATTTCGGTGGCTGGAGCACCTAACAATGGATTCCTGGTATTTCTCACACCAGTACCACCATTACATCCTTTCATAGCCTCTAGCTGCTATCCCACATAGGTCTTCGACTATCGACCCATTAGTAAAAGACAGTCAGAAAGGGTGAGGGTGAGGGTGAGAAAGAAGTGTAATCTTTCACTTAAGAGATGAAGAGAGTATTTGTTAATTTCATTGAGTAATGGGACTAAAAACGTAATCACACTATGAATACGCAAAGCGGAGGAGATGGTGATTTTACTATAAAATTTTAACACACGGACACATAACGGACACGCCGCCATGACTATAGCTTGCCTTCGAACTATGGGGATAAAACACTCTTGAAATAATTACAATCCAACGAGAGGTAATTTTAAATATTTCCATTATTCTTTCCTTAGAGTTTATTGCCTGATCGATGTATCGCCCTATTCAAGAGCGAGATTTTTTTGTTGTTGTTGAACTCCATATAAATAGGCTAAAATAGTTAATAGTTTGTTCTTTGTCTGTTTAGTCAAGTTTACGGAAAGCGTCCGAGCCGTTTAATTTGACTGCATAATCTGTATTTCGTCCTGATATCGCCGGCGTCACGGTCTCAGATAGGCTAATGGAAAATCAGAGTCGAAGACCGTGCCGGTTCCGCCGATTTTTGTGACTTGAAGATAGCATTAGTAATCAGAGAGGAAAAATTGCATGCAAATGGATCACGAATTTTCTCGTTTAATTATATCTAACAAATTGGGGACTGGGGGATCCCGACTTTGTGGATGACGTTATCGATAAACAGGGGATAATCGTTTGTTTCATTGCTAGACCGATTTAGTCATCAAATAAACATCAAAAGCTAGATTTTTACGAATGGCGGAGCCACGAGTGAAAATATAGCTTTTGTCGTTCACGAAATGAAATATCAATCGATCTTACTCGAAATTCAAACGATTATTAAATCTCTTTCATGCAAAAGTGAGACAAAACGTGAATTTTTTTAGGATAAACTTCTTAAAACGTGCCATTTTGCACGTGATTGCTATGCAACGTTGATGGAGGCTTTACGAATATGGCCCCGCTTGAGGTAGTGGATCCGTAATAGGCAACGTTTCGGAAGTCTTAAACTTTGACATTGTTGAGCCGAGGTTTCCTAATACATAACAAAAAATTAGTTAAACCCCCGTAGTAAGCTGAGTTCAAGATGTAAAAAACATCTTCTTACTTTTAAAATGTTTGCGCCGCTTTGCACCCATGTGCACGTGTGCAAGGGGCAAAATTTCTAAAACAATCAAAAACGGTTTTTTTTACTCTGAAACCAGAGTTGTTGTTAGGCTTAACAGAGTGTAAAATCAATTTTTAAGTTGGAATGCGGAGCAATTCCAACTTAGATTTAACAAAACCGCAAAATGAACACAAGATAATTTCATTTCGGGTTTTTTGATAACACATATCACGTGAACAGGATGTGAATACACTTCGGTCTATTTTGTATATCTCAACTTGACATAGACATACAGTTAATTACATCAAAAAGAAATAATGTTGTACAATTACACAACTATCACTTCATGTATATATTAAGACGTTAATTTATGTTTTAAACGATATTTATTAAAAATTGCGTACGAATTTACTAGCATCACATGTTTGCATTACTATATTTGGAAATCATGTGATAAGTCCAATAAGGTCAGCTATTGACGATAGCACTAACCAATCACGTGATCTGCTTACTGTATTTGGTAATGTCGCGATCCGTTTTCTGTGAATTGTGGGAAAAGAACAAGCCAATCACGTGATCTGCTTATTTGTTAATGTCGCAAACTATTTTTCGTAGAATTATGTTATAGATTCTCTTAGAGGTCTAGTTTCTCTTTCTAAACGACCTTATCATACGCTTCAACAAAATGGTTTAAATGTTTGGTACCTTATTGTTCCGTAACCCATCATTACAAACGCGCAACACCTACAGATTATTTATCTGTATTAAAAAACCCGATCCAGTAAATATTCGTTTATTACTTCTCTATGCACCGTAAAATCTTTTTCCCGTGTACTCTTCTATGAAACGAGTTGAACTCACGCATGTGTAAACAAAAGCAATTTTCTGATTGGCCATACCACATGACCTGATGACCTACTACGATTTTATCTGCCCTTTTATGAATGAAATCTGTACTCATGAGTTACGAAAGGTCAAGTTTACAAACGAATGGAATGTTCCTATATATATGAAGTAAAATTTACCCCAATACCAGACGACTTATATTCTCAACTGTCCAGGCAATTTACACCTCTCTCAAACTTTGGTGTTGCATTCTTGTGTAATATAAATATTTCGATTCGGTTACGGGTTTTTTTCCATCATATTCCCCAAATCCCATTCCTTGTTTTTTCGTTTCGAAAATGAACGAAAAAAAAATATAGGGGATATAGCCATCTCGGCACGATTTACTATAAATATATATGCATGTTGTTGTTATCTTGAACTCAAACAAATAAAAAAATAAATAATTATCCCAACACAAAAGATCTGATTTCAATTTATAACATAACATGGAGACCGAAACGTCGTAATTATAGCATACTTAACCTTTAATATTTTAAGTCCCAACCGGCAATTTTTCTTGTCCACTAGTTTTACACTGATAACAAAATATAATTCTTCAAAGTACTTGACATAGTAACTACAACTGTATAGTAGCGCTTTATCCCTCGGATGAGTCTAAAATTTCCAATCATTCATCTATTTGTTTTACCTGGATACTTAAATTATTACAAATAACATTATTAATGTATATTGTCCATGTTGTACCCCATTGTACTTGGATAAATATAAAAGTTATATTCTTCTGTTCTGTTCTGTTCTAAAAACAAACAAACAAAACAAACAAAAAACAAATAAAAAAAATGGAAAACAATTTCCAAATAGCGCGATAATTTCACTTGATTGTGGACGAAGCAAGGATCGCTGAAGGTAGGCAAACATTTATCTTCTCTTCCTGCTCTTGTCCATTTTTTTTAAATTGCTCAGACATTAATTCACTTGTGCAATAATACGCACGTGCGCAATCCTTTAAATATCATTGAAGATAATCACAAGTTAACTACAGCCTTTTTTTTTCAAATATCTGAACGAGTTTACCAACCCAACGTGTTTTGCCTTCAGGTCCAGTCTTTTTCAACTCCCACCGGAATACCTACAATACTAAAGCCAAGTTTACATTTGCCACGGTCGCCGTACGATATCGCAGCCTGCGATTTTTCTTACGATATTTTAGACATCGCAGACAGCTACGGTCTGCGGCGTACGTGTTCACAATGCCGCACGGTGACCGTGCGATTTTAGAAATATGTTAGGGGAACATACCTTAATGAGACCGTACGGGTCTTCCTCGGGTTTTATTTTGGATATTTGATAGTTAAGATATCGTGCGATTTCCGCGCTATCATCGCACGGCTTCCGTGCGATGTCCGTGCGGCAACCGTGCGGTGTCCGCACAAGGCTACGCGCTTGCGATTTTCAAAGATGTGTATAACATTTTTATAAACGAGATCGCAAGTGTTTGCGGTGCCCATAAGACCGTGCGATGATCGCACCGGCACCGTATGTCACCGCACGGGCACCGCACGTTTTTATGCTTACGGCGAGATACCGGTGCCGCACGGGCTCCGTATGCCAAATGTAAACGAGGCTTAATGAACAATTATGCTCTTTTCTTCTCGATTCGCGCATGATTATCATATCATCCATGTGTGCATTGATTAAAAGTGAGCACCAATATATACTATTTGACAAAAGTCTTGTCCGGTTTCGCGAATATGCAAATAAGACAAAATATTTTTATGAGACATAGAACATGAATGAATGAAGCACTATTTGAAGTAGACAGTTAAACATTGCAATCTACGTTGGTTTTGGAAAACTTTGATCTACCTCTAAGAATAAAACGACGATATAACAATCTAAGCGTCTAACGTCTAATCTAAGCGGGGCAAACTTAAATGAATAGAAATCATGCATGCTTGTACACAATATCTTGATGATATCGCGCATAGATTTTCCTAAAAAAATGAAATGGGTTACCATAACGTCGTTTCAATTGTTCTGACTGACGTCGTTAAATACGCGGCCTTTTAAACATTAAAATTCAGATATAAACAATGCCAAATTAATTAAACGCGTGTTTCGTTAATCAAAAACTGGCAGAAGACGTCTTTATTTCATAATCGAACGACAAACCTGCGAAAAAGTATGACGCAGCCTAAATAAAAATAGCGTCTCTCAAAGCCAACCAATTTTCTACCATTTTTTTTGTGTGTTTTCCTATTAGATTATAAGTAAGAATGGCTCTCGAACAAAAATTTACTATGCTATGTCGTTTGCTGCGTGAAAAAAGTTAAAAATGTCATCAACGTCGTTGGGACTAAATCCGAACGTCATTTGTGATCCAATACCGGTGAAAACCGACCCTATGTTTTGAAAATATGCTCGATATTACTAAGCAATAATTTCGAGACATTAGCTTTCAATTTTAAGCTTCATTGGATAAGAACTTTTGTCCTTAACTAAATTTTCTTGGTTTACTATATTATCATTACTATATTTTCTTGGGATACTTGGGTAATCCTTTATCAGACTACAATAAATATTGTTATTAGATGAAATATAAGTCTTTTTTAGGCACAGGCCATATCTCTATATATTATATAGTAGAAACTTAGTCATTTTGTCGAAAACATAAAAGATGGATATCGACCATATCTCGCTTGAGTTATCCTTTGGTGACCCTTTATCAGATTACAAAATCAAAGTACTGAAAGTACTGGTAAGTTGGAATGCGTTCGAGAGGCGGTGACCTCAAGCTTCTAGCGAAGCTGACGCCTCCCGCACACCACAGGTGATCACATAACACGTCTCGTCTTTTGACGGGCGTATATAAATCAATGTATTTCAACAACGAGAGACTGAGACTTAAACCACTGAATCGCTATACAGGCCTGAATCTGATGGAAGAAAAATTATACCAAGAGGGACAGAATTGCCCTAAACCGTTCACCTGAATTCGATTGGTCCAGTGGATCTTATCCAAGAAACTTTCTAGCAAAGATTCATTCAAACTTGCCTAATTGTTGAAGAGGAGACATTATTCGAATTATAAGCAGTCATAATAGATCCTGCCAACCCATTCATTACAGAGAAGACTCAAAATTCTTACTATAAGAAGCATTGAAAATATTTCATGTTTTAAACGAGCTCTGAAAAATTATTTGATGTCTGTATGAGATATAATTCTTTAAGTTACGCCATTCACAATTGTGTATGTCTTTTCAAACAATATTGTTATTTTATCATAATTTCATTACACCATCATCATCTTAATCGTCATTGTCATCATCATCATAATCATCATCATCATCATCATCATCATCATCATTGTAATGTGTTAATTTTCATATAATGACTTTGCATGATTTTATAGCGAGGTGTTCCACCTATCATCATCATTTATCTGAGTTTAATTTCTGGAAAAAGTTAATGCAATCTCTTAAGTCCTTCATTTAACCTTCAAATTCTACGCGAATAGTTTTGCAACAGAATAGAAATTATTTGCAAAACTTTATTCTTTCAAGAACTTGTTTCCATTTGATGCAAAGTGATTTCCAGAAAGTGCAAGTCATTTACCTTTCAATCAATCCGCCAGATCATTATGAATATGTTTTCATCACCAATCTTGCTTTACTTGTTTTGTTATACATTGAATTATTTCAGAAGGCCTCATTGTAAATAAGATATTCATTGTATTGTTTGTATGGTGATAGCTTAATGAGCTACCTTCTTTAAATAAAGATTTTATTATTATTATTATTATTGTAAAATTAGCCCTACCCTGCCACGCCCATATTTATGGGCTAATGAAAATATTGCCAACAATATTTGGAGAAGGTCATCAAAGGAACATTCTTGCAAAGTTTCATTGAAATCTGCCCAGTGGTTCAGGAGGAGATGTCGTTCAAAGATTTTGGGCACAAAATAAACCCCGCCCTGCCATACCCATATTTATGGGCTAATTAAAATATAGCGACAATTTTGAAAAGGGTCACCCAGGGAACATTCTGGCAAAATTTCATTGAATGTACCCAGCGGTTTAGGAGAAGAAGAAGTTTTAAGAAGGGTGACGACTCACGTCAGACGACGGAGTCAGGGTGATCCTAAAGCTCCCCTTGAGCACGTTGTGGTAAGGTGAGCTAAAAAGAAGAAAATGATACGGACCATACAGCCGACTAATGGACACAAAGGCGACCTTATACACTCAAAACGGTTTTTATATTATTTTTCAATAAACTTCTGCTCCATTTGAGTTATCAATTACATTTTTAATTAGAAGTGTCGCAAATGATTTTTCCATGATGAAAAGCTATTTTCGCAGGGAAGTCTTTTACTTCATGAGTTGGAATCTCAAGACAATTTTTGGACGAAGTCCAATTGTGATTTCGACCTATATTAGGCACTTTCTCGGGTCATTGACAACATTTGTGTCAAGTTCTATGATTTGGGTCAATTGGTTGTTCAGTTAGAGTGGAAACTGTTAACTGTTAAAATTTACTGATGCCCGTGACATCTATGACCCCGAAACAATAGCGCATTTCTTTGAGTCATGGACAATATTTGTGTAAAGTTTCGTTATTGTTGGTCAATTGCTTCTCCGTTTATCTAGCGGAAAGCAAAAGGTCAATGGACTGAGAGACAGACATGATGAAATTAATATATGCTCCTCTACTTCTGAGTTGGGGGTGCAGTTAATAACATCGTGAAATTGAAAGGTGAACGATTTTGGAATGATTCAAGCATGATGTTGAATGAGTGAGCGGAGCGAGTTTTGAGTGAAATTTAAGGGAGGGAATCCAATGTCGCTTATTTTGTTCAGGATGAATAAAATTAGCGATATATAAAACCTATATAAAATATGCATAAAAGTTCAATCAATAGCTTTCTATTTCGCCAAGAACAAATCAGACGCTTTAAATTTCATTTATATCAGTGAAATCGCGATTTGGTTCTTGCTAAATTCATTTTGAATGTACATGTTGATCTTATTTTTCTAATAACTTTGAGTGTTTTTGAATGGTTTGAGTGAGTGTTTGGAATGAATGAATGGAGCGCTGAGTGAGCGATTAAGAATGTTTTCTATTGAGATGAATGTCAATTTCACGATGTACCTAACTGTATGGTGGTGCTCTTAAACATGTTGATGTGTAAGAATGTGAAGAAAGCATGTTGAACTAGATGGTTTGTTTCAAATAGCATATTGTCTTGGTGATGGAATTCAATTGGGCAAAGATATTCATAATTCAATTAAAGATGTGGTGGCAAGGATTTTATTGAATGAGTATTGGGTTTTTACAATAAAACATTCATGTAGATAACTGCAATATGACGGAAAACAAACGACAATATGTTGCAAAAATATATATTAACTTTGAAAGTGTATCATCACTTTAAAAAAAGGTATACTTAGTTCCAAAAGAAAGTGTGCACTTTTAAATTGTTAATATCTCTGAAATTACGAAATCTATCGTCATGAAATTTCGTATGACTATTCCTAAGAGTGTGTGCAAACGATATTTGAAAACAAAAATCACGCGATGAGCAAAGATTTTCTGCTTAATTGAGACATTTGATTTTGCATGTGCAACGCGCGTTAGGCTAATAATTGGTCTGAAAAATGCATTAAGTTCAATCTTTGCGGCTTTCATTAGCATAAAATCACATCTTCAATACAGTTCTGCATTATGCTACAGCGTAGTTTTACTACCAATAGACGTCGTTGAATTAAATTGAACCTTGTTAAATTTGAACGTCATTAAAATTTATTGAGCATTCATGTTCCAATAGAAATCGGGGTCATCATTTGTAAGGCCTTTGATAAGCATATCGAGATGTCATAGAACGCCATAGCACCATTCAACGACAAGTTACTGGCCTAACAACGTAGCAATGTCTAACGTTGACGTACACGTAACGTCTGTATAAAAATCAAAAGTTTTGTATGGAAATAGCTTTGAATGGCTTCTTAAACTCTATAAGGCAACATCAACACATAGCTCTTACCAAAGAAAAAGTTGTAAGGAGGTCATATCTCAACAATATAAGTTCTGCCTACGCGTATGCAGCATGCGATACTTTATCTAAATCTGATTTGACTTTTAATTTCAAAAGGTCTTGACTAAAGTATGGTATCAAATTTACTCCATAATTTCCCCCCAACTTTGTAAAAATCAAGACAAAAGCAAAAAATGAAAGTGCACACTTTCTTATGGAACTCAGTATATTTATTTCGTAGCTTAGATAGAAATTTACAATATAACACCTTTTCAAAAGTTAAATGTGTAATAAGGTCGTTCAGAAAGAGAAACTATACCTTTAAAAGAAGCTATAACATAATTCTACGAAAAACAGGTCGCAACCTTACTAAATAAGCAGATCACGTGATTGGTCTGTGCTATTGCCACAATACTGAGAAAACAGATCGCGACATTACCAAATAAGCAGATCACGTGATTGGCTAGTGCTAATTGTCAATTGGTGACCTAATTGGACTTGACTTATCACATGATTTCCAAATATAGTAATGCAAACATGTGATACTAATATATTCGTACGCAACTTTCAATAAATGTCGTTTAAAACATAAATTAGCGTGTTAATAATAAACACGAAGTGATAGTTGTGTAATTGTACAGCATTATTACTTTTTGATGAAATAAACTGTATGTCTTTGTCAAGTTGAGATATACAAAATAGGCCGAAGTGTATTCACATCCTGTTCACGTGATATGTGTTCTCAAGAAACCCGAAATGAAATTATCTTGTGTTCATTTTGCGGTTTTGTTAAATCTAAGTTGGAATTGCTCCGCATTCCAACTTAAAAACTGAATATTGTGATTAGATGAAAGATATGTCTTTTATAGGCAGAGGTCATTTCTATGTATGTTACATAGTGGACACTCTCAAAATCATTTTTTCCGAACCTAAAACTTAGATATCAACCAAATCTAAGGCCCGTGAAGCTAATCACCTGCTAAAACCGCTTTACTTATTGAAGAAGAAAAAAAAATGATTTCCTTTGCTCTACAAACATCTTAATTTCAAAATGGTTTGACTCTTTCTCCAGTGAAAACTTTGAACACAAAGAGTCCAAGCTAAACTAGGGATACTTAAATACTAAGGTGAAAGTGTGGACAAGAAGCAAGTGCTTCTTTATAACAAAAAAAACATTAAAAAAAACAATAAAGCCTGGCCCCCACATCTTTAATGAATATCTTTGCCCAATTGCATCCCTTGGCCATGATAATTTGCCATTTGAAACAAACCTACTAGTTCAACTTGTATTCTTCACATTCTTGAAGACATTCAAGAGCACCATCCTACCCCTAACTCAGAAGTAGAGGAACATATATTGATTTCATCAAGCCTGTCTGTCCATTGACCATTTGCTTTCCGCTAGCTAAACGGAGAAGCAATTGAGCCGCAACAACGAAACTTTACCCAAATGTTTCCCATGACCCATAGAAATGCCCTATTGTTTCGAGGTCATACACGTCAAGGCCATAAGTAAACTTTAACTGTTATCAGTTTCCACCCTAACTGAACAACAAAATGACCCAAATCATAAAGCTTGACACAGATATTGTCAATGACCCAAGACAGTGCCCAATTTAGGAGTCCAAAAAATTCATGCGATCCCAACTCATGAAGTAAAAGGCTTCCCTGCGAAAATAGCTTGTTAAGGTCCACTTTGCGACAATTAAAAATGTAATTCATAACTCAAATTGAGCAAACCATTTTAAAAATAGCATAGTATCTGATTTGAGTGTATAAGTGTCCGCCTATGCGACCATTAGTCGGCTGTATGGTCCGTATCATTTTCTTCTTTATTTTCATTTTTCTTTCATCAGATTCAGGCCTGTATAGCGATTCAGGGGTTTCAGCGTATCTCGTTGTTGAAATACATTGATTTATATACCCCGTAAAAAGGTGCGACGTTTTATGTAACCACCTTTGGATGCCGGGAGGCGTCAGTTGTTTGTTAGTGGCTCGAGGTCACCGTCTCTTGAACGCATTCCAACTTATCAGTACTTTCAGTACTTTGATTTGTTATGCAATTGGGCCCTAATATTTAATCGAACCCGTATGAAATGATGAACAGATAGACTGGTATCACTGTCAACTATCAATATACCAACCCACAGATTGATGAAAACATATCGAAGCTTCACTTCTCCAGTGGAGGATTGACTTATGCACTATACAGTACTAGATTTAAGATGTTGATGGCACAGAAAAGTATTAGCAGCAAGGGTAGGTCTTAAAAGACTAGTAGCAGATTACCTTGTAACATGTATATGTGTGAAAATGTATGATTGTATATTTGAATTTATGCATATGTGAGTATCCACTTACATGTGTATATATCCTCTAACACTTACTCTCACCTTGAAATCTTAATATAATTATCACTAATACTCTATTTAATTAATACAATCCAATTTATCGTGTACATAGTTCTCTCCCTTTAAGTAATCTTTTAAAATGTACCTGACAACTGCAACATACAAATTTAGATATAAATCTTCCTATAGGATTTTATCACTATTCTAATGCTCCCAGGCAGCAAAGATTTTGGGACCCATCTGGGTTCCATGCGATGATCTATATGGGACCTATATGGGCAACCCATGTGGGGCCCAGACGGGATGTGCAACCGGGATCTAGATGGACCCCATATGGACAAGCTATATGGGGACCTATATGGGCTCAAATGGGCAAACATTTGCCCATAATGGCCCCACATGGTTCCCAGGTCTTTTAAATGGGCACTATAGGGAAAACATATGGGACCAATATGGTCTTATAAATACCCGTCGGGGACCCATGTGGTACCAAGATTTTGATTATGTAGGTCCCATATGGGAATAATTTGGGACCACTATCAGAAATATTTATCCATCAGGGTCCAACATTGTTCCTTTATTGTTTTCTCATATTGTTCTTTATTTGAGGCAGTTTTGACCCAAATTGGGTATTTATGATAAAAGCAAATATATCTGTTAAAATTGAACAATGCATATCCTCAAATCCTTGATGTAAGCTTCAAAGCATTATAATGATGATTCTTTTCTTATCAAAATTGTGTTGTTTGTTTTTTTAAGTGAAATTCTTTATATTTTGAACGGTTTGTATCCAAGTAATTCAAAATTTTCTGAATTAAACTCGACTTAGTGAGCCCTCGGGTCATATTAATTAAAGGGGCTATACGCTATCACAATAATTTGCAATGATATAGAATCACCATTGAGAACTATCTGGGGACGGAGAATAATGTTTCAACATAGTACATCAATACTATTAGCAAATTATTTTGAAAAAGTTTGAGAATTTGTTTTGTTTGTTTGAATGGGTTTTACGTCGCTTTCAACAATTTTGCAGTTATATCGCGGCGGTCGAAGCACCTAACAATGGATTCCTGGTATTTCTTTCACCTGTACTACCATTACATCCTTTCCTAGCCCCCGACTGCTACTCACATAGGTTTACGATTATTTACCCATTGGTGAAAAAGTTTGAGATACTTATAAAGACGGTCTGCTGATGCAACTTAAAGATAAGGGCTCCAGTCAAATCAACTATTTACAAAGAAATTTTGTGGATGTTAAATGTGCCGATTTGAATTATACGCTCATTTCTGCGTCCGTTTTTATTATGTTTAGGGCGTTGATAATTGATTCATAATCAGATTTTGTCACATAGGTTACTATATAATATCCTTTATGATAAAACCCTATTGTAAATTTACCTTATTTTCCAAAATGTCGTTGGAAATTTCACAACATCAATTCTTCGCTGCTAATGAAATTAAGAGAAAAACAAATTTTGTTAAAAAATTAAAAAGATATAACTATATCTAGTGGTAATTCAAAAATAAATAATAGTTGTCAGATTGAAATCAATTGCCTGTGGTTCAAGCCTTCAAGGGCATATTTTTCAATCAGTCGTATCTAATTTCAAAGAAATCGATACCCATTAACAAAATAGCTATTTTTAGTTTTTTCAACTAAACAATAAATTGGGCATAATTAATGATTATTAAATTACAATTACATAGAGGATGGTCCTTTATTTAAGTGTAAGATCTGTTTATAATAGGGGAGACCGGGGCAGAGTGTTACAAGGGGCAAAGTGTTATGTTTGAAATATTTTCTTTTTGACATCATTAATGTCCCAGGTGTTATTTCTTAGAAAAAGGTTTTTTGATTATGCATGTTTTGCTGCATATTAGATTCATGAAATAGGAATGTCCACTTGAGAAGAATCAGAAAACGATTTTTGTGACACAAAAGTAAATTCTTACTATCTTCGTAATTATCCTCCTCGTCATATATAAAAGTACAATAAATATGAAAGTTATATGGTTATGGGATCCCGAAATCCAGAAGCATACTTTTGTAAACAAATTATGTTATTCTAAACCCTTCTTTTCTTTGCACGAGTATCTTTTCCGAAAAGTTGCGATTGGGGCAAAGTGTTACACAGGACGTGGGGCAAAGAGTTACAACGTAACATTTTGCCCACAATATGTTTAGCGCCATTATTCAATTTCCAGATAACGAGATTATGACTGAAACGAATTCAAAGAAGCTTCAGGCGAAGTTTTAATGTTTGTGCAAATCATTTAACATCTAATTATAAGCAATAGAAACCACTGTACGAAAAAGATAAATTTCCCGTTGCAAGAGTAACCAGCTTTTTCTCAAAAAGCTTTGTCCGCTATATATTCGGACATGTTGAAACGGGGATTTGGCTGTCCAGTGGGCTTATTTCTAAAAGTTTGTGGTAAATTAAAGAATTTTCATGTAATTTCATAAATGTAGAGTTTAAGAGACGTAATAGTAATTAATGCAATTCAGCCATGATCATACATTGTCTTTTATACTTGCTGACTTTTCAGACTTATTCGAAACTACAGTAGGTTCCAGTAGTAACAGGTACTCTTAGGTTTTATTCCGCAAATGGACATACAATATGAGATTTATGGTTTATGTCTTTATAAGAGAAAGAAAAAAAAGAGAATATTTTAGGATATGGTCTGAGTATTTTATTATTAAGGAAACGTTTTGAAACATGTGGTTAGGCGTAAGAAATGCATTTTTTTGTCATGGGTGACCAAGTCAGTGTGTGCAAAACTTGCAGTCTAAGTTTTGAATAATATTTTGCCAAAAGGCCTTTCATGTTTATCCCGGTATTGTAAAAGCAAATGGAAGTCCTTTTCATGACGACTGTATGCCATGTAACACTTTGCCCCGGTAGGTGTAACACTTTGCCCCCAAAGCCCGGGGCAATGTGTTACATTTACCGGTATTTTTGTCTGCGTATAAAATTTTTATAATATGACGAAATTCTTTAATCAAAGTATTTTTTAGTTCCAAATTCATTAAATTTTCGATTCATATATTAAATAAATTCAAAAGAGCTATGGTGTCGGAAAATTTGTGAATTGACTAAAAATTGTAACACTTTGCCCCGGTCTCCCCTACATTGCGTGAACAACAAAAACTATATTTTCACGAGTGGCGGATGCACGAGTGAAAATATAGCTTTTGTTGTTCATGAAATGAAATATTAATCGATCTTACTCGAAAAACAAACGATTATTCTATTTCTTTATTGCAAAAATGAGACAAAATGTGAAGTTTCTAGGACAATTTTCGTAAAGCGCGTCATTTTGCTCGTGGTTGCTATGCAACGTTCATTGTGACGTCACTTATTTCGCCCCGCATAGATGACGTCAGATAGGATGAAATGCACAAAAGCAGGGTATAAGTTCTTGATAATTTTACTGCTTTTGCGCTGAGATTATCAAGTGATAATCTACCGTTATTTCTCGATAAACCACCAAAAACCATTAAAGAAAAAGTAATAATATCAATCGCACGAAAAAGGGACTATCACTGCATTCAAGATGAAAATGTTTGCGAAACGTTTGATAATTCGTACCCAATTTACACGTGAGCTTACATACAAAGCGAAGTGATATTTTCAAACGTTCAAATACTGTTTTACTTCCTGAGCGCGCGAAAGATCATAAATGAAATAGTTTTAACTCCTGATGAATCTCACACTAGAGAAGAAACTGATTCTTTTCTGTGGGAAAATGGTAATTATACCATTATCAATTTCTTTAAAAAAAACCTAACAATCTAGCTCTGCGTTTAAGGTGGAAACATTCACAAAATTGCTTAACATATGTTACCCCGCTTTGCAGTGTATTCATATTCAAAGCGGGATAGAATGTCTAAACTTCAGTTCCCAAACGTTTTTACATCATGAACGTTGGACTATTCAACCGATCAATCTTTCTAATACGGTCCTTAATTGAATTGTTTCTGACTCCTTTTCTGGTTAGGGTCCACATTGATATTTTTTGACAATTTCCATCGTACAAAAAGTTACCGAAACTAATTGTTTGTAAAGTCGTAGTGTTTCTTGTGGCAGAAACTCATAACTACAACTTAATATTAGAGATGGGTTTTTTATGAGTTTTTGGTTACCAACCGAAGATAAGACATAACATTTTTATTCACGAATACCACAACTATACAAAGATCATTTTAAAAAAAACCATACAGCTTACACGATGTGTCTAGACATAGACATAGAATCAGAAGATATTTGAAATGAAAAACAGAATTTAAAATACTACACTCGTTTGGAAATCCCACACGATATACAGTCGATATTGCTCGAGCGACCACGTCTATTAAGCGACCATTTGTATTAAGCGACCACCATAAAAGGTCCATCCACCGTACTCAAAACGTCTGAAAAAGAGGACATTCTTATCAGAAAATTGGTTATTGTTGAATCTTATGTTGTTAGAACCCATAAGAATCGTCTCAATAAGACGATTCTAATGGGTTCGAACATCATAAGATCCAGTACGACTTGACCGACAATCTATAAATGGTATCAAAATGAACTGTAACATTTATCACAGTATTTCGTATTAAGCGACCATTCCAATAAACGACCGCTTTTTTGTGGTCCCTTAAGTGGTCGCTTAACACAAGTTTTACTGTATTTACATCGTACATTGTGCACTCTTAGAATACGCTATTGCTGGAATTCAATATCGAACACATGACAAACACTGGAGTTATTGAAATGCAGACGTTAATTAAGAATTTAAAATTCTGCTTCTTCTCATCTTCGTAAAACCGCCTATAGTACAAGTATCTTCAGTTTCTGCACTTCAGTAACTTGATTGCTCTGAACTATCTATCCTCTCTTTATTCATGTTTGTCCGGGTTCGTGTATACGTAGACAACCTAGAAATAGAAAATGTACATTTTATGAAAAACTTATATCTCACACATGTTGAGGACTAGCAAAAAAAAGCTTCTTACATTAACCATATTTGTTACATGTTTCTGTCGAAGATCCATCTGTCAGTCAGTGTATTTATACATATGTTAGTTAAATTCTTGTTTCGATAAAGAACATCGTGAATTTGTCAAGGGTAAGTGGCATAAGCGACTTTCGAATGATTTAAAAGTTTATTTGTCGAACACGAGCAAAATATTAAAATTCAATCGACCTAATGGAATCATTGAATGATTGGATAGTTTTGCATGATTTTGGAGTGATTTTGGTCGATTGGGTGCTGTTTGAACAATGTTGGGACAGTATCAGTGAGTGTTTTAAGGATGGAATGAAAGTAGCTCTGCGTAAATACTCTAAAAAGGTTTTGACTAGACTGAGTGACAAGTTAACAATGTTTTTTTTTATTATTCTCAAAACATTTCCTTCATTTATTGACATATTTTCATGAAATTTTAAAAGAATATTCCTCGTTATGTAACAAAACTGATTTTATTGATGATTGCTGATATAATGCCGAGTAATGGCAAGGGGGGGGGCTTGATATAAAATTTCTTGTAAGCACATTATTCTTCCATTAAAGGATGGATTTGCATCAAACTTTCACAGAATGTACCTCATCATGTGCCTATGTGTGCTTATCAACTTCGTTAGGTAATGCTATTTCAAATCACGGAAAAGGCTGCATTATCTTAAATTGTCTTTACTCCTTCTACACCAATGTAAGGATTTTCATCAAACTATTGTACACATGTTCTTTGCCAATCATAGCACATAAATGTCACTGCAATATAGTCACTGTCTTTAAGGATGTTTTTTTTATGACACTTTCGTAGTATATATTTCATGATATAATTATGAACATATGTTCAACTTTTGTCCATATATAATGCTGCTTCACAAAAAAGTGGACATTCGTTTTAGCGAGGCGTTTATTTTGTCAAACAGGACTCGTGTTTTTTTAAACAAAAAAATCCTGATTTAAATTTCCATACAAGAATAAAGTTTTATTTTTGGGATAATTCGAGATAGGAAGGCTTCCATATTGTCATATAGCGGCCAAAATTTCTAAAAAATTAAATAGATTAATGTTCGAAACAAATTCATATATGAATTTCTATATGTATTAGCTACGTAGGAACTAGCACCAATGACCCCTTCAAGAGGAAAAAGAATAAAAAAGATTGAAGCAAGTTTAAGATACGGAATAAAGAAAATTTGGTGGATTTGTTTCGGATTTTTTTACATTCATTTTATTTGATGGACGTTTTCGGTCGCAATTTGAAAGTATTCCTACATCAAACTTAATAAATATAGAATATTTACATTAATATCTGGCCGCCATCTCGGTTTAAGAATTTTTTAACCATCAAATAAGCTTTAGAAAACAAATGTGAAATTTTCAAAAATTTAAATATTTCCTCTCTTTGAGTTTGAAAACGCTTATCGGCAGGTAAAACCAAAGATACTGAATATTAATATTTGTACATGATTCTACTTTCAGGGGGTCTAGTGAACAATAAATTTCAGATGTACAATAATGTACCAAGAGTGAATAAAGGATTTTGTTTTGTATTGTATTGTATTTAAAATGAGTTTAGATTTGAACCAATACTTGCATATGGATTCTAATGTAATTCGTGTATTTTCTTGGCTGCCATCTAGAAAAATGCTTGTTAAGGCAGAAGGGACACAAAATATTGATTGAAAGTTTTTTGATTCTCACTCGGTGAAGTCGGAATAACATTACTTTGCACTCTCAGAAATAACTTTTTGGATGGTTCGCTATGCCTCCTCTCGTCTCATTGACAGCTACAAAGAATTGGAAAATTTCATATTCAAAATTAGCTGCCATCTTCCGTTCAGGATATTTGATCTTCAAACAGACTTAAGTTATTTCACTGTGTAGTTAGAAAACCAGCTTTTTATGTTTTTGGCCATTTATGATTATAAAAAAATGATGGTTGCTCATATACAAGCTGTTCCAATTTATTAATTCATATTTCATTGGCTGCCATTTAGACCCCCCTCCAAGGCAGATTGGACCCAAAGTATCGACTTAAAACAACTTGATTCAACATTGAGAATGTTGAATTGAATAATTCCATTGCACAGACAGAGAGGATTTTGGAAAAGTACATGATAGCCCCTCATCTTTCAAATAATACAACAGAAAATGGCAAATTTTCTTTCTTAAACTGGCTGCCATCTCTCACAAAGGATGTTTTTATATCCAAATTATCTTAAACTAATGGATATTGAACCAAGAATGTAAAAATTAGATGTTGTGGTCCTTAGATATAATTTAAAATCAAAGGATGTTGATGAAATGCCTCCGGATTAATTAAAAAAATTTAGGCTGCCATTTAGAAAAGCACAGAGAAACGCCACCAAGACTCAAAATATGGACTGTTAACAACTGCAATATGATCTTTGGTATCGTACATGGTGAACATTTTTATCTCATGGCATTCATCGAAAAAATTGCAAAATTATTATGTAGAGCTGGCTGCCATCTCCCATTTCGAGTTTTAGGATTTTAAAATCATTATAAGTAATAAAAGGGTTTTCCAGAAAGGCTAATTAAACATGTTTTATATCCTCAAAAAAATTAAAATGTAAAGATGCCTCTATTATGTACCAAAGGTAAAATAAATTTATTGTTGGCTGCCATCTAGAAAACCACTCGCAATAGCAGTCGGGACCACAAATATCACCTGTTAATATCTTGATTCTCACTCAGGGAGGTCCAATGAACATTTCTATACCACTCTCGGAGAGCCCTTAGGGGGTGCGTGGTGACCTCTCCTGGCCCACGGACAACAAAATACCAGATCATTCATAAGATTTAGGGTTTTTTTAACTCGATGGTGGCAGAAACCAGTCTATTAACAGCATATCAATTAAACATATTTCTGGCCTTATCAATAAGATTGATAAAAATTCCTGTTTACGTCAGCATATATTAAGTTTTTTTTTAAAAGCAAGCATCCTTATATTGCACATGAAATCTGCAAACATTTTGTCAAAATTAATTCCCAAGGAATGGTTGTTGGTGATGACTGGAGTGAATCCTCAAATAAAATTTGGGCGGAAGTTTACACGATTGATTTTAAAATATATATAAATAACAAATTATTTTAATCGATTAATCTACCAAGAAAAAACTAATGATTGGTTATTTTGATATCATCATCCAAAAGTTCCTATTAATAATTTCATATCCCAATTGTTTTTGTGTTGTGTTTATCTTTCAAAATATATCACTTTGGAGCATAACTAATTGTTTCTAAGTTTTCAAGTTAAAGTGGTAAACGAGCATGCCTTCCTGACGCTAATAACCAAGTAGAAACTTAACATTTTCGAACAAATCAAAAGTGAGAAGACCATTGTTTGATCTAGGTACAAACTCTTTTATGGACACGTATATCTTTCTCATGCCTTAGATTACTATATTCCCCCCATTTTTGATATCAAAATGGTGTAGAAAGCCATCAAATTTTTGAGGCAGTGACCTTGTTATTCTCACTGGTTGTCAAATGAAATCACCAAGCTTGATTAATATAATAATAGGTTTAACCTATAGACGGGAAAAGTAATTTGAAGAAAGAAACATTCTTGATATACCGTGAATTAACTCAACTTAAGCTACTGAATTTAACAATAAAGCTCCTGCATCCCGACCTTTTACGGTATAGACGCGTATGCATGATGCATCAAATTCAATCTTATGTGTCTGTCTGTTTGGACCGTTCTTTCCGTTTTTCGCTTGAGGCAGATTTTTGTCATTTTCAAGTCACATGCGAACAAAACAAAGAAATAAATAGAATCCTTTGTTGGCCTTTATCTACTACGAAGATATTGTCACTGGAAAGAATAGGTGCATTTAAAATGTGAATGTGAAATAAACATCCCCAGGGGCTGTACAGAACATGTAATTGATAACTAATTTTCAGAAGACCAAATAAGGCTATTTATCAAATCGATGGCTGCTTTACTTTTCTCATTTATTTATAGATTGATTTCCAGTCATTTAGATAATTGCTAACATCGGAAGAAATTAACATACTATGAGGGAAAGATACTCAACACAATTCTTGTTGGTTTTTCCCCGTAAGAAATGTAAGGAGGAGGGGGTTACTTTGAATATTGGCGCACGTATTAAAGAAACTGCGCCAGGTCCAAATCCTAAAGGACGCGATTCCGACAAGATGTTGGCCGGCATGGCTTTAGCTAAAATAGCTGTATTTATATATTTTTTAAAAAAATGAAACCGCGAATTTTGCTATAGATTTCATCTTTTTTAAGTCTTAACAGGAAATATTGCTATAGATTTCATATATTTCAAGTCTTATCCCGCTTTTTACCTCGACGTTAAAACGCAACAACAATGACGTTGTTTTAGCAGGAAAAAGTAGCGTCTTATTTCCCCAAAGTGTAGAATGACGTCATTTGCGAAAGGTAAAAAGAGAACGTCATCCAGACGAGATTCTAAGCAAAAATGTGCAACTTTTTACATGTAAGGCTGATTCTTATCCTAATTTTACGTTCACTACAATTTTAATTTTGATAATGATCGATAGAAATAAAATAAAAAAAAGTAGATAAATTAAAATAAATAATAAAACAAAATGGCGAAATCTCGCGAGATCATCATCCTCCATGTAGGCCGCCATTACGACAGAAATTTAAACTTTGATGGTATATGTATTTCATTTTGATTTGATTATTTTAATGTTTTACACGCGTTATCTAGAAGCGGGAAAAGCTGCAAAGCGCCCTTCGGGCGCTTTGCGTTACTTTTCCCGTATAATATATCTTCTAATAACACCTCATTGGTTTCATTCTTGACTATAATCAATTTGAAGACAGTTTTACCTTCTATCTCTCTGATAAACAATATGCTAAAAAACAACACTGCTTTCTACTTACCAAAACACACTTGACAATAATCTCTTGTAAAAAAGAGTTATTAAACTTCTTCCCTTTTTCTCACAATGTAATAGCACATTTTGTATTTTTACTCATATAATAATAGGTTTAACCTATAGAAGGGAAAAGTATACTAGCCTATTAGACACAGATTTTTCACTGATTTTTCACTGGAATTTCGAGGGGAGTGTCATATAAGTGGGTCAAGAAAATGACCTTATAAAAATTCTGGTCAATTTAGCCATAATTACGATCTTCTGGTGACTTATTGTGCTAAACAAACAAAGTAAAAAAAAGTTTTCCCTCGATCCAAAATAACTATTAATGTTTTCCTTTCATTATTTCAATACTTGCAATTCATGAATGAATTCCAATGAAATAATAAAGATCCTTTGTTATAAAGCCTTCCTATCATCGGGTGGATGGAAATACCGAAAGGGACCGAAATGTACCGAAAGGAACCGCAAGGGACCGAAAGGTACCGAAAGGGACCGAAAGACTTTTTGGAAATACTGAAAGGGACCGAAAGGCTTTTTGGAAATACCGAAACGGACCGAAAGGGACATGGAAAAACCTAAAATGGACGCAAATACAGTCGTGACGCGTTTATACGGACGGCATTAATCCGGAATATTCAAGATCCGGAAAAGAATTCACGGGAACGAATATTTCACTCATAAATTGTACACTTTAATCCGGAAACTCGCGTTCCGGAACCGGAATTAAAAATCGGGAACGGAATATCAAAATTCTACACAAATTTGTCTATATAATCCGGATTAAGGGTTGGTCGGCCTAATTCAAAGCTTTTGTAATTACTATCTGTCGCGTCTCATTGTGAAAGGATTAACGCGTTTACCGTCACGACTGACTGATTGACACGTGTTGATAAACATTTAATACGGATATACTTTAATGCAGACGATTTTCGCACCTTACAAAAAATTTAATTAGGAAAGTGTGTCGAGATCACAACGTGACATTTAGTGTTCTACCCGCGCGTGCCAACACCTATTATGCTACTTACTCTTAAGACTGATCTCTACTTTGAAGAACAATACTCCCCGTTGATTTTAAAATTAATTGAGAAATTATAATCGCTATCATTTTCCAATCATTTCCTGATCATCTATCGATCAAACATACAGAGCTAAGACTCAACTAAAGATATCAACGCCGACGACCAAAAGACGTCGGAATAGTTGAAGTTTCAGCATCGCCGACGAAGACTTCGACTTCTTTTCCAAGTGAACGCCAGAGACATACGAAACTACGAAAACATTCCTTTTCAGGACTACCAAAATGCCCGAAATTTCGTCCTTTAAAATTGACATCTGAATGAAAGTTTGCCCTTATCGTTACATACGACTCGGGAAAGAAACTCATTTCCAAATTATCTAAGATAAGTTCAATCGTTGGTCCCGAAAGCCTACCCTGAAATTGTCCATAAAAGTGGCCTTTGTTCACAAGGCCACACCAGAGAGTGTTGTTTAATACGACGCTCGAAAGCTATTTCCGTCGCAATTGTCAAAATAAGCCAAAACCTCAGTCCCGAAAGTATGTCCTTCAAAATTGTCCGACTAATAGAACGGCCCTTCTCAGGGCCACAAATCTTGTTTTCTGACAACGAATTTTTTTTTTCGAAGATTGTCAAGAACAAGAATAATGCTCAAAAGCATTTTAACGAAATGGCCCTTCTAAGGGCCTTTAAATGGCTTGTTCTGCAAAATGATTTTTTGAAAGTCAATTTCTCTCAAAATATCATAACAAGCCAAAAAAAGACAAGAGAAACGTGATGCATGTTATGAAATATTCATTTATTACGTTTTTATTATTATAAATATATTTTATTCCATTTTATAAACATGTACAGTACATTGCAAAATGCGTAATCTTCTTCTGTATGCATTCTCGGGATTCACCAAATTACACGTATTAGTAATTCTAACGACGCACCGCAAACCTGAAACAACAACAACATAGTGTCAAAATGGCGGACGAAACTAGGTTCGGATTGTAATAAAAAATTGTTTATCCGGAAAAATGGTTACTCCGGACATACTCGTAGGAAACCGAAGTGTCCGGATAAGCGCGTCACGACTGTATTGATGTAAAAGCAATTTCTATGTACCCTTCAATCAAAAATTGCATAATCTTAATTTTTGGAAACTTAGTAGGGGACCGAAAGGGACATGGAAAAACCGAAATGACGAAAATATTAATGTCAAAGCAATTTTTGTCTAACCTGCAATAAAAATGACCATAATCTTGCTTTTTGGAAATACCGAAAGGGACCTTAGGGGACATAGGAAAACCGAAATGGACGAATAAAACAATGTCAGATGAATTTTTTTCTACCCTGCAATCAAAAAATGCCTTAACCCTAATTATACGAAACTTATAGGGGACCGAAAGGTACATGGAAAAACCAAAATGGACGAAAATATTGATCTCAAAGCAATTTCTATGTACCCTGGCATCAAAAATTACTATAATTTTGCTTTTTGGAAATACCGAAAGGGATCGAAAGGGACATGGAAGAAACGAAATGGACAGAAATATTAATTTAAAATATTTTTCTTTCTGTCCTGCAATCAAAATTGCCATAATCTTATTTTTTGGAAAAATCGAAAGGGACATGGAAAAACCGAAATGGACAAAAATATTTATGTAATCTGAATTTCTATCTACCCTGCAATCAAAAATTATCATAAATCCATTTTTTTTGTGAGCACAACTCCTCCAAAAAAATCAATTGCAATGAGCGCAAACTAGACACAATTACTCTCTATGATGTCTAGTTGTGCATAATACTTTTCAAATCAAGATGCCCCAGTCATTCTTGAGTTATCTTGAATTATCTGCACTTGAGTTGAATGAAAAACAACATTCTTGTCAGCTCATTTTCTCCTACATTTTCGAAGGGAATGAAAGGAAGCTTGCAACAATGTCTTTGTATGTTGTCTATTTGTGCTTAGGTTTATATATTTTTTCATATGTAAAGTAGTTCCTGATTTATCTGCCTTTTACTTCACAAAATAGTTTAAATTTACAGCTTTTTGTATGTGTGTGTGTGCACAACTCCTACAAATTTAATTAGATTGAAATGAACCTTGTCACAATGTATTACATTGTGACAAGGTTCATTTCAATGCAGATAATTCAAGATAACTCAAGAATGACTGGGGCATCTTGATTTGAAAAGTATTATGCACAACTAGACATCATAGAGAGTAATTGTGTCTAGTTTGCGCTCATTGCAATTGATTTTTTTGGAGGAGTTGTGCTCACAAAAAAAATGGATTTATGATAATTTTTGATTGCAGGGTAGATAGAAATTCAGATTACATAAATATTTTTGTCCATTTCGGTTTTTCCATGTCCCTTTCGATCTTTCCAAAAAATAAGGTTATGGCAATTTTGATTGCAGGACAGAAAGAAAAATATTTTAAATTAATATTTCTGTCCATTTCGTTTATTCCATGTCCCTTTCGGTATTTCCAAAAAGCAAAATTATAGAAATTTTTGATGCCAGGGTACATAGAAATTGCTTTGAGATCAATATTTTCGTCCATTTCGGTTTTTCCATGTACCTTTTGGTCCCCTACTAAGTTTTGTATAATTAGGGTTAAGGCATTTTTTGATTGCAGGGTAGAAAAAAATTCATCTGACATTGTTTTATTCGTCCATTTCGGTTTTCCTATGTCCCCTAAGGTCCCTTTCGGTATTTCCAAAAAGCAAGATTATGGTCATTTTTATTGCAGGGTAGACAAAAATTGCTTTGACATTAATATTTTCGTCCATTTCGGTTTTTCCATGTCCCTTTCGGTCCCCTACTAAGTTTCCAAGAATTAAGATTATGCAATTTTTGATTGAAGGGTACATAGAAATTGCTTTTACATCAATATTTGCGTCCATTTCGGTTTTTCCACGTTCATTTCGGTCCGTTTCGGTATTTCCAAAAAGCCTTTCGGTCCCTTTCGGTATTTCCAAAAAGCCTTTCAGTCCCTTTCGGTTCCTTTCGGTACCTTCCGGTCCCTTTCGGTATTTCCATCCACCCCCTATCATCCATCGTGTAAATTACTCGGATGACATAATATCGTCTGCTGGCCAGATCTATCTAACTCGATAACCTCATCATGTGACCTTAAACCAGGTGGCCACTACAGAGTGTGTTTACTGATGCATGTAAATCTGCAGTTGAATAACAGACTGGTTACAATAAAATTAGGTGAAAGTTTGTAACCAGTCATGATAACAGTGACTTGTTACCAATTATTGATTTAAAATATAAGCTGATTGAAATCATTTTTGGCAATGATTCTTAATATCTTATTATAAGAAACGGAAAAATGTCCCTGGAAAATAAAATATCTTCACATTTTAGAAATACAAATTTCTTAAATATCCATATTTTGTGTTTTATACTTGTACTAATTTAAATGAAGTTGTGTCCCTTGTTTAAAGCACTGCCATTATTTACGACTGTTTGGAAATGAAAACAAATGGGATTTCTTGGTGGGTTTTACAATGGATTACACTATTGTCTGAAATTTCGTTACTAGAACTTTTTCCCTTCACGATTGGTCACTTAATAGTGCCAGTTATTGATCCCCAGCCAAATATGAAATTAATAGCGTCTTATAAGAAGGTCAATACCAAATCCTTCATTTGAACCTTCGAAGTCCGTCTTATACGCGAGGGCGTCTTTCAGGCGAGTTTTTACGGTATGAATGATGTATCAAATTCAATATTACGTGCCTGTCTGTTCCAACAGCCTCATATGCAAACAACATAAAGAAAAAAGAATCTTTTGTTGACCCTTTTCTACTCGGAAGATATTGTCGCTGGAAAAAAAGGAGCAGCTAAAATGTGAAATAAACTTCCCCATGTGCTGTACAAAACATGCACATGATAACTAATTTTTAGGAGACCAAAATAGGCTATTTATCAAATCGATGGCTACTTGATTTTTCTCATTTATTTCTAGATTGATTTCCACAGTCAAGGTCATTTAGATAAGTCAATAATAGTGCTAACATCAGAAGAAATTAACACAATATGAGTGAAAGATACTGAATACATTTCTTATTGGTTTTTCTTCGTAAAAAAAATATAAGGGGGGGATTTGAATATGGGCGCACATATTATAGAAACTGCGTCAGGTCTTAATCCTTAAGGATGTGATTCCGAAAGGACATTGGATTGTTGGCTGGCATAGCTGTAGCTAAAAGAGCTGTATTTACAATATTTTTTAAAAATCAAACTGCAAATTTTGTTAAAGATTTCATCTTTTTCAAGTCAAAACTGGGAATATTAATGTAGATTTCATCTCTTTCAAGTCATAACCCCGCTTTTTACCCCGATGTTACAACGCAATAACAATGACGTCGTTTGAGCGGGAAAGCGTAGCGTCTTATTCCCCCAAAGTGTAGAATGATGCATTTGCAGAGGGTTAGAAAGAAAACGTTATCCAGACGAGAATCTAAGCAACAATTTGCATCATTTTACATGTAAGGCTGATTCTTATCCTGATATTCAGTTCTTTTCAATCTAAATTTGATAAATAAATGATTGACAGAAATAAAATCGAAGAAAAAAGTAGAAAAATTAAAATAAATGATAAAACAAAATGGCGAAATCTTGCGAGATCATCCTCCTCCATGTAGGCCACCATTACGACACGAAATTGAACTTTGATGGTGTATGTATTTCATATTGATTTCGATTATTTCAATGTTTTACACATGTTATCTAGAAGCGGGAAAAGCCTCAAAGGGCCCTTCGGGCAATTTGCGTTACTTTTCCCGTACAATTGTCCACTGTGTTTGAATTTGGAGAAGTGTATAGAGTTGATACCTGGTAGAAGTTCAAAGAGATAATTATCAATTTTGTTGATGACAAACACTCAAATCATTCCAATAACCAATGAAAAAATAGAAAATTATGAAATTTTCATAAAGCTTTTGAATCAATGAAAAAACACCCTTTTTTATATCAATATGTATCATATTACGGTAATTTTTCAAAATCAAGCAATTATAGAAGCCTAGTTGTAGGTACTTTTTTGGGAGAACAAACTTAAAAGAAACTTTTTTTTTATTCATAAAATATTATATGGATGACAATGATTATTTTCAGAAATATTGAAAAAAAAGTAGATATGTTTTTTAGAGAGGAGTGGGCCAAAGTATTGGCCCATAAAGTGACATAAGAAAGTCCTAGTTAATACTTTTCAAACCATTCTCAATTCTGATTCAAATTACTTTAAGTTTACATGTTAATTTATCTAGTGCTTGGCGGGTCAATGTGAATACCAGGGTCTATTATTAAGTGTTGCCATCATAGCACAGTTGGTAGTGCGTTGGCCTCTCAATCACGAGGTCACAGGTTCAATCCTGGCAGTACTCATCCTTTCCAAATATTTGCCCCCACCAAAGGGTTAATAATCATAGACCTAATTGGGATAGAAGCTGGAGGGAAGTACTGGTATGAGCAATACCAGGAATCTATTGTTAGGTGCTCCAGCTGCTACTGAAAGATTGTTAAAAGTAGTAGTAAACCTCATGCAACAATAATAAAAATCTATGATTAAGTGTACCAGCTTCCACAGCTTTCATACTGATATACAATGTACTATTTTAATGTCGTAACAAAGAATTTAAGGAGTTTCTTAGAGTAAAAGTAGCAAAATATGGCAGTATAAAAATTTGTCTCGTTTTTTGCAGGTTTAGACAGAATCGCCTCTAGAGAATTTTTATTTAGTGAGATAGAGATTGTACCTTTGTGCTTTACTGATGGATATGTCTTTTCAAAAAATCGAACAAATAGCGCTGGACCTGATGTTTTCACAAATCATGGATGAGCATGGGACGTCTTCTCTTGCCTTTAATCAATATCAGGACAATAGCTACAGAGATAACTATAATGAAAACAAAGATGGCTACAATGTAAACAAAGATAATTATAATGTAAACAATGATAATTACAATGCAAACAGAGAAAGCTACAATGAGAACACTAACACTAATCAAAACAAAAAGCCACCAAAGGAAAAGGATGATATTCAAGATCGACAATGTAAAGTGTGCAATAAGATTCTGTCATCCAAACATGCGTTGGCAGCGCATATGAAAATCCACACAGGGGAGAAAAGATTCAAGTGTGATCAATGTGAAGCGGCCTTTACCCATAAGGCCTCATTAAAAGTCCACCTTTACCATCATTCTGGTGTAAAACCATATTCATGTCCTACCTGTGGTGCATCCTTTACAAAAACATCTCATTTAAAACGGCATGAAATGATTCACACTGGAATAAAACCTCACAAATGTCATATATGTGAGAAGCGTTTCTTGGAGGCTGCGCAACTTAAGGTTCATCTAAGTAGGCATTATGGAGAGAAGAAATTTTTCTGTGAAGTTTGTGACAAAGGTTTTACTACAAAGCAGAAGTACCAATATCACCAGACTGTACACATTCCAATAAAACGATATAAGTGTGACCACTGTGATGCTTCATTTCGAATGGAGGTTTCGTATCTCGATCATTTAAGTACCCACACTGGAGTAGGGCGATATCGGTGTACACTTTGTGCTGAAGGATTCTTCAAAAAGAGGGCTTTAAAAAAGCACATGGTCGAGCATACTGGGCACTTTCCACATTCATGTGCGTTTGAAAATTGTGATAAAAAGTTTATTTCCAAAGGAGAGCTGAATGTTCACATCAAAAGAGTGCATAGTGAGAGAAAATTTAAATGCAGTATATGTCAAAAAGGATTTGCAACAGAAAGACATTTGAATAGGCATGAGATAGGTCATGTGAAGAAATTGGCAAGAAAGCAGAATAGGGAATTAGCCCAAAAGCAGAAAAAGTTAACACAAATAAAACCTCTTAAATCAACACTCAAAATTAAAGTCAGTGGTGCAAGTTCAAAAAGGGCTTCCAAGGTTAAGGGGATTGAATCCATTTCCAAAAAGGCTGCCAAGAATAGGGACAGCAAAATCAGTTCCCCAAAAGCTGTCAAGATAAAGATCGGGCGTACTTCAAAACGGGCTGTCAAGATTGTTGGCAGTGATGTAAATGCTAAAATGTCTCTGGAGAGAAGAAAGCCAAAAAATGATCCAAAAACAGATCTGGATAGAAAGGTAACCGAGATAAAGGAAGAGCCAATTAAGGAAGAACCTGATATATCTGAATATGTTAAACATTCAAAGATGGCTTCTAAAAATAATCTCAATACCAACCGTGAAGGAAGGAACAGGGGTAAAAATGAAACATCTGTTGATGAAAATACAACATTTGGTGATGAGAGTGTACGGTTGAGAAATGAACATTCTGAATTGACATACGTTGAAATGAAAGAGACAGAAAGCGACGTGGATATTGAAAATGAAAGCGATGTGGATTCAGAAAAAACAATTGATATGAAAGTTGGTGATGATGCAGAAGATAGTGATGTTATGTCACTTGACATAAAGGAGGAAGGGGTTGACAAGGAGTAGAAATTGAAGTACTGCAGACAAACAGGATGAATTAGACATAAGTGTTTGGATTTAGATAAATTACAGGGCTTGTGTTTGACCCTTAAACCAGGGTTTTGACCCTCAAATATCTGAAAATATCTTATTTTGACCCCTAAATTTTGTACCTGGAGGGGTCATTTTGACCATTCAAATTTTCGCATTGCATCTCAAAACTGCTCAAATTGTAAATTTATTAGAATTAATTTTCTCTTTCATATCTTTATAAGAGATTCATATTCATATGAATCTCTTATAAAGATTTTGAAGAGATAATTAAAGAAATCCATCAGCAAAACCAAAAAATATTTTCCACTCTTATTACTGTTCTGACCACTTCAATTGCAGTTTTGACCCCCTAGAAATTATTGTTTAGGGGTCAATGACTCCTGATTTTGAAAAGCTAGCATAAGCCCTGAATTAATAGCCCTACAATTAACTCTTTGTTGTGGGTACCCATTGCAGGATCGTCCACAACATAAGGTTTTATGGAGAAATACAGGGTTTGACATTACTAGGTTTTTGACACAAGTCTGTATAACTTGCTTGTTTTGATTTTTATAGGTCCCACCTCGAACTTACAGGTCCTCCTTAGAAATTGTATTGATCATCAAGCAATATATTGAAATTAAATATGAAATATTGTATAACATTAAGAAAAGCAAAATTATTTTAGGTAAATATTGTTGGGAAAAAAGAAATTGCTTATCAAAAAGCAATTTCTTCTTTTTCCACAATGATTTCCATTGGGAAATGAAAATCTGAGTGTTGGACTAATTCATATATATATGCAGATCTGCAATGTCTATGATAAGTTGAACTGAAGCACTGCAGGCATGGAGGACCTGCAACATGGTGGCAAATTTCATTTCTCCCTAAAATAAACAGACCTTAGGCCTGAGGACTGGTGTTAGTGTTAATCCCTGAGGCATAGTTATGTTAGGTTGGCATTACTCCTTCTAATATGACCCTTTGTATATCGGATCCTTTCCGACGTTTGTCTCTCACCGACGGGTATATAATCGTAAACCTATGTGAGATAGCAGTCAGAGGCAAGGAAAGGGTGTAATGGTAGTTCAGGTGAAAGAAATACCAGGAATCCATTGTTAGGTGCTCCGGCCGCCGTGATATAACTGCGAAATTGTTGAAAACGGCGTAAAACCCTATCAAACAAACCTTTGTTAGTTTGACTTCCATGTTTCCAAAAATTGAATTGTGTATTATGTCACATAATGTGGCTTGTGAAGAGAATTTTTAAAATGTATAAAATACTACAGTAGTTTAGCCTCAAATAAGACATGCACAAGATATCATAGCTGTGAGTTTATCAATGTAGAACATAGGGTTTATTGAATAAAGAAGAATCAAATATTGTTACCTTAATATTTGTGACTTTATACACTATTTACAGATACAGTTATGTACACTGCAACTCCATTATAACGAAATCTGTTAGAGCGCTAAATCCAATATAACGCGGGGTCCGCTTGGCTCCCGAAATTTGGGGGGGTCGACCATTTTGGGATGCTGCGGCGATGTTACCCGATCCGCACTTAACGCTGTTTTGATCGCGATTTTAGATCGAAGGGTGAACCCACTGAGATAAAAATCGATACTGAGCGAAGCCAGGTAAATCAATACAATTGTTTTTCACACCTCCCGCGGGGCAGTGGTGGCGATAAATGCCTCTGGTCAGAGAGAAATGGCTAGTTTGATGGCTGACAGACGTATAATTACATCACTACCGCTGGAGTACCAAACTCACGAGTACAACAATCTTTCCCTAACTCCAAACTGCTATCTCACTTAGGTCTACGATTATTAACCAATGGGTGAGTGACTTATAGTCAGAAAGAATGAGTGCCGCCGTCGGAGATACACGGAATCCCAATATTGACAGTCCGGCGCGCTACCAACTGCTCTGTGTCGACGGCAGGGACGCAATTGAACAAAAAGAAAGTCTAGCTCGGATGGGATTAAATCCCAGTTAATAAACTTCAGAAGAAGCAGTTTTTTCGCAAAATGAGCTCATCTCGTTTTATATTCTCAAATCTTGAACATTTACCGCTGTTGACAAACGATTCAAACCCTTACCCAATTTATTGGTTTATTACCTCCCTTTGCCAATCCCGTTGAATTTTCTTATAAATATTACGTTTTTGTAAATATATGATAAAATTTTGTTTCTTTTTCATTAAACTTTTTCATATTATAGTAAGTTTAAAGTCCGATTGAATTATCGTTGATTCTTATCTCTCACTAAATAGACAACTTATTAGAAATTTAAACAGGAAGCTATATATAAACCTACATTTCCCTCTTAGATGTGTCGAACAAAGAATCTGAAAATGGCGGGAAACTGATGGTTACCGCGTCGCTTCGCAATTGTCTGTACTTCTTTCCTGACGATCATTATCTTAAAATCAAATCTGTGAAATAACATGTTGTCAAACCCAGGGTTACGAACGTTTTACTAATACGGTTTTCGAGAAGCTTTCTATACCCCTTGACTCGTGAAGATGATCTTTGCAAATCGGCGATCCAAATGTCGAAGCTACAGCTTCATTTAATTGAATTTACGGCATTTTTTCTCGCTCATCGAAGAATGAGGTCCTGCACTCCGAGAGATTCGATAACTTTGATAGAGTTTCGATCAGACGTAGGGTATTGTTTATTTTGATTGCGTAGATAATTATTTTCGAGAAGACAACATTTAAAATATGAAATTCGTTGATCTTATGGAACTTTATGGATTTTACTAACTTTACCCTTTTGAGATCGTCGTTATCGGTGTTTCTCAGCTATCGGGCGGGTAGGCCCGAGAAATCGGGAATCAGAGATCTAAGAGGAGTCTGCGATCGTTTAACCCTACAAACTAGATTACTTTATCAAAGATAGTTTTGTTTAGCTTGGGGACAACAAAACGATCTTAAAATAAAAAATATCAAAGTAATAAACCGCGCTTGTTCTTCAATTCATTGCCGTGTTTTAAAAATATATAATGCGATGGCCTAAATATGTACATGTATAGGCCTATTTAGATATCCGATATCGTTATCAATATTGACCCTGTGTCTGTTACGTTTCCGCGGTATGTTATTGTTAACCGCGGGGGGGGGGGGGGGGGGGGGAATCGGCGGCGGCAGGGGGGGTACAGCGTTATAGCAGATACATCCACTTCTTCCGTTGTTTCATTTCTTGGACCCCGACCACAGCGTTTTAATGGAGTTGCAGTGTACTTGATATTTGAGCCTGTACATAACATTTCCATCAATTTTTATATGTGTGCAAAGCAAAGACTCTGGCCAGTCTGTGCATCTGCACAGTCTGACTAGAGTGATTTGTAGATAAATAAGGTATCAAATCATGTTTTATATAAAATATTACTGCTAACCCTGAAACAGATTTAATCCTCCATTGCATAAAAAGCAAAGGGAAGAAAATGATGATCAATATTTCTTGTTTAAGTTCATATGTAAAGATGTTAGATTGATTTATTTTTCATTGAGTGAACAACAAAAGCTATATTTTCATTTGTGGTTACACTACTAGAGAGAGTATAGCTTATGTTGTCCACTCAATGATAGATTTATTGATCTTATTCTACTATAATTTTAAGATTAAATGATATGAAAGAATTTAAGTACCAATTTTCTTAAGGCGTTTCATTTTTCAAGTGATTTCTAAGGAACATCATGACATTCTTTGTTTATATGGCTGTGCTTAGATAAATATATAATACATATAATACGTATTGTATGAAAAAAAATCAAACGAGGTTGGGAGAATTGATAATTGTCAAGGCTCTGCCGAGGTAATTATCAATTCCCACAACCGAGTTAGATATTTTTTCATACAATACACTGAGTATGTATTATATTTATCTTATAACCTCTATTTGTCTTGTTTTCGTCAATGTTTCTCACAGAAATGCAAGTTTCTAAAAATAAGTGCATTATGTCATTGTTCTAAAAATAACTGAGGGATATAATATCACAGGGACATAAAATTTTGTATAGTTATAAGATAATGTCAAATAAGGTGAAAAAAATGAGAGCAGAACCTAATGTTTTGGTAATTTCACTTGTTGGGTAGTGAAATTATCAAGGGATAATCTGCTGTTATTTCCCTATAATCTACTGGGAAGCATTTACTGTTGTCATGCTGAACCCTGGATATTCCTGTTTTGGCAGGAGGTATAGTAAAAAATCAGGCTGCACATACATTCAGTCTGATCTTAGCCTAAACCACCTAATTTTCCTTTTTAAACAAGTTAAGCGCAAAAGTAATTTATTTCAAAATAAACCCTGACTCATATTTTCTACATCCCGTGCTGTCAGGACTTTGATTTTAGCGCAATTTTATTCAGCGTGACAACAGGTTAAAGAAATTTCTACCTTACACTGAAACTGACTTTTATCCTCTATGTCTGTTCTGAAGCTTATCTATTCATAATTTCATGAACATTCGTTAGCAAAAGAGCAATTTACACTTATGGGATAGCAGCTGAAGGCAAGGAAAGGTTGTAATGGTAGCACTGGTGTTAGAAATACTTGGAATCCATTGTAAGGTGATACATTCTCTGCAATATATCTGAAAGCATGTTGGAAGTGGTGTTAAACCTCATTCAAACCAATAAAAGCAATTTACACTATCAAGGGAATTAACTTTAAATGCTATTTTCAAGAAATATTACCCTTGATTTAACTGAGATTACTTAAAGTTAATATTCAACAGCACTTACAGCAGAACTGGGGGCCTGTTTCACTAAACTTCTTACAAAAAAATTAATCTTTAGTCAAAATCACAAATTGTTTTTGTTTGGTGTTTTCATTAATTTGTAGAATCTGCCTTGCAATATTTCATTGGAATCGTCTTTAGAAGATGATTCCAGTGAGATGATGCATGGCAGAATTCCATATTTAGTTGCTATCATAGAAGCAACTTTAAATTTTGACTTATGCAAAAAATGATTGTAAGATTTTAAGTAAAACAGGCCCCTGGTTATCAGCTAGCAGTAAAAGTAGCACATAGATTGATGCAGCACTTTTTGAAAATTGAAAACTAAAAAACTAAGCCTTGGCCATCTGCATGTGGTTCACTTGTACACATAACATTTCTGTAGTCTTGTTTTCATTAGAAGATACATTTTACCATCCTTTGGCTTTTTAGCTCACCTGAGCACGAAGTGCTCAAGGTGAGCTTTTGGGGTTACTTGATGTCCGTCGTCAACATTTACCTTGTGGACACTCTAGAGGCCATATTTTTAGCCCAATCATTCTGAAAATTGGTCAGAATGATTACCTGGATGAAATCTCGGACAAGATTGAAATTGGGTCAAGTGGGGTCAAAAACTAGGTCACGGGGTCAAATCTTAAAAAAACCTTGTGGACACTCTAGAGGCCATATTTTTAGCCCAATCAACCTGAAAATTGGTCAGAATAATTATCTTGATGAAATCTTGGACAAGTTTGAAATTGGGTCAAGTGGGGTCAAAAACTAGGTCACGGGGTCAAATCTTAAAAAAACCTTGTGGACACTCTAGAGGCCATATTTTTAGCCCAATCAACCTGAAAATTGGTCAGAATGATTATCTTGATGAAATCTCGGACAAGTTCGAAATTGGGTCAAGTGGGGTCAAAAACTAGGTCATGGGGTCAAATCTTAGAAAAACCTTGTGGACACTCTAGAGGCCATATTTTTAGCACAATCAACCTGAAAATTGGTCAGAATGATTATCTTGATGAAATCTTGGACAAGTTCGAAATTGGGTCAAGTGGGGTCAAAAACTAGGTCATGGGGTCAAATCTTAGAAAAACCTTGTGGACACTCTAGAGGCCATATTTTTAGCCCAATCAACCTGAAAATTGGTCAGAATGATTATCTTGGTGAATACTCTGACAAGTTTGTAATTGGGTCAAGTGGGGTCAAAAACTAGGTCACAGGGCCAAATCTTGGAAAAACCTTGTGGACACTCTAGAGGCCATATTTTTGGCCCAATCAACCTGAAAATTGGTCAGAGAGATTATCTTGATAAAATCTTGGACAAGTTCGAAATTGGGTCAAGTGGGGTCAAAAACTAGGTCATGGGGTCAAATCTTAGAAAAACATTTTCAGATTGTTTATTCAGGTGAGCGGTTAAGGGCCACTATGGCCTTCTTGTTTAACTAGTTTAACATTTGATTATCTATGAGCATTTTATTGTGATCAGCAAAATGCTTAGATAGTGCCAACTTTGGATAAAAATAAAATCTTTCTGCACTGAGTGTTTCTATCATATGTAAATACTCTTTGTATAACTCATTCTTGTATGTAAAGCAAACTTTGTTCATTCAAGACTTCGAATAGAGAAGCACATTTTCTATTGTCTGTCATTAATTATGTATAGAGCATTTTCCACTTTCTTTAAGCATCTTCTGCGCCTAAATCTGTGTGTTAATCTTGATAAAAAACTTGAAGAAAAGTACTGGCCTCAACTTGTTAATGGACAAGCTGCCTTGAAAAAATGTTCTTGTCCAAAAGTGAAAAAGTCCCATGTTGAACATGTGAATTTCACACCCCAGCATTATTAGTTGCGCTGATTATACTTTAAATGTTTGGTACATGTGATAGACAATAGTGAAATGGATTTTGTAGATAATTTGACACTAAAGGTAGTGTAATCGTAAAAGTTCCACAACATTTTTGAACTCATGATCTTTCACAATGTTGACCAAGGTATTCTAATGATATCATTGGATAATCTAGGTTACAGTTAGGAACATGAAATTTACTCGATGAATGATTTTGGAATGATTTTAGAATGAAACTGAATGAGTGTGTGTAGCGAGTTTTGAAAGAAATTCAAGTGAGGTAATCTAATATTGCTAATTTTGTTCAAGATGAACACAATTAGTGGTATTTATTACCTCCCTTTAATGAAATTAATGTAATTTTCTGTTTGTGTTTCTGTGTAGACCAATCAGAGACCTTAAAATATACACAGCCAATAAAATCGAAGGAAATGTGGATCAATTTGAATTAAATGTTGATTAACTTTAACCATTTCGAAATGTTTTCTAATGATTTTGTAGTGCTCCTGATCAATTTGAGTGAGTGTTCGTAATGAATGAAATAAGCCCAGAGTGAGTGATATTGGATGATTTTGATTTCAGTGAGTGTCAATTTTACAATGTTTTAAATGTAACACTGTTAAAGTTCATGGCTTCTTGAAAGATGTGGAACTATTTTGGGTCCCTTACCATAACATTTCTTCACCAGC
The DNA here is from genome assembly GCA_948146395.1 of Fragum whitleyi. NCBI lineage: Eukaryota > Metazoa > Mollusca > Bivalvia > Cardiida > Cardiidae > Fragum > Fragum whitleyi. The sequence continues at coordinate 48,927,459 of OX411551.1, read as the reverse complement.
ATCATAATTATGCATTGCTACTAATGGCAACACTTGAAAGGGCACTCATGTCTGTGATAATTTTTTTTGCTTTTCTTGTACAATTTAATTGAATCTCTCTTGAAATGTTAAATTCTGATAAATTGCAATTTGTTTAGCATGGTGACTGAAATATTACAGTTTAAGATTAACAGGGGGTGGAAATGCTATTATTATTTTATTACATACAATGTGTATTCATTTAAATTTATTCAAAACTTTTACTTTCTCTTTGTCTTTTTTGTACTTACACTAATCGAGCTACACCCTTATTCAACCCGGCCGCGGCACTTATCCTTTCGGACTATTTGTCCTTCACCAATGGGTAGATAATTGTAAACCTATGTGGAATAGCAACTGGAGGCTAGGAAAGGGATGTGGTGGTAGTACTGGTGTGAGAAATACCAGGAATCCATCGTTAGGTGCTCCAGTCATCGCAATATAACTGAGAGATTGTTGAAAGCGACGTAAAACCCCAATTCAAATCAAATCAAACCCTTATTCAAACACAAAAGTTTCCTAAAATGTCTCTTTTTTCCATGAAAATGTAGTTTGTAGCAAGCTAGAGTCTCATTCATACAGTCACTACACTCCCAAACACTTGAGGGGTTTATAGTAGTGAGCTTGTTAGTCCATCTGTCTGACAGTCAGTATGTCTGTAGCTTTTTTGTGTCCGCTCAATTTGGAAGGATTTCAATCAAACTTAACAGATTTGATCAAGCAGAGATGTGCATATTGTTATTTGGTTTTGGTCTATTCACTTTTGACAGTATTTAGGCTATTTGGTAGAAAATGTCAGTTGTTCTAGTTTCAACTCTGTTGGAAGGTATATTTCCTGTTGGAAGGTATAAATTCTGTTGGAAGGTATTTTTACAGTTGGAAGGTTATTTCCTGTTGGAAGGTATCTTTCCTGTTGGAAGGTATATTTCCTGTTGGAAGGTATATTTTCTGTTGGAAGGTATATTTTCTGTTGGTATGTATATTTTCTTTTGGAATGTGTATTATCTGTTGGAAGGTGTAAGACAGCTTTGCGACAGGTCTTCTTGGTTAAGTCCCTGGTGGGGTGAATATCCTTTTACACATGGGTTCTTACAAATTGATGGATAATTTTAAACAGGGCCCTTTCTAGTTGCAGTATTTCTCCTAATAAATGCTCCCAGGAGCTATACAGAATATGGTCAGGGAGCTGTTATTTAGCATATGCATTTTCTGATTAAAAAAGATAATTAAACTTATGTCTTTTAGGCCCTTTTCCCTTTAATTTTAAGTAAATTCCTCTAAACGATCATTTATATGATTGTTTAGAGGAAATTCACACAAAATACGGTAAGAGAAAAAGTCTCAACAAGATCTTAAAATTTAGGCATTTGAAGTGGGTTGCTAGTATTAGGGAGGGCGGTATTATGAGGGGAAATATGGTATTGAAAGTGGAGAGCTGACTCCTTAACCATAATATTCTTGGTGAAGTGAGAAATTGATTTGTAATGTTTTGGGTGGTATTTGTAAACAGGCAAATAAAGCTGAGAAATATCAGCGAGGCAAGAAACTGTTTTAGCATTTATTCCCCTTAACAATTATTGTTTCTTTAGATTTTAAAGCAACCAATTGTTATCACAACTATCATTTCAACTGAATATGTGCTGCTAATACCATTTATCAATATGTTTAAATCAAATAATTAATATTCAAAGGTTGCCAATTTCATCTGATTATTCAAGTACTCGATTGGAAAGTGCACTGAGTACTCGATTAGTAAAATAAGTACTCATTACCATCATCCCTAGTTTAGAAAGCTTGACTCATGAGTGGATGGTTACAGGTTTAAGCCTCATTGGAAGCGGGTGTCTTCCTTGGGCATGACAATTTACAGGCAGAGTGAGTCCAGCATTATACAAATGTGACCTGTGACACGAAACAGGACCATCTGGAAACTTAAAAAGATACTAAAAAAAGAGATTGGGTCCAGCACAGATCAACCAGATATTGTATTTCAAAATTTCTTTCATGGAGAACGTAAATTAATCATTCTAGATTCAGAAAATAAGCTAAGTTTGAAAAGTTTCAATCCTATTCAGTTTTCGCATTCTGCATAGTCTGACTAGGGTTGACACTTTACACAGTACCCAGACGGTCCCTTTTTGCGTGATGGGTCACAAATACATTTTACAATCTAATCACTGAATATTTACATTACAAATTGTATGTTAGTGTTAATAGAGCTATAAACTTTTTTTTAAATGGAATTGTGATTTTTGTATAAATATTATTAAGCAATGAAATTGTGTTATGTATAATATTGACAACATTGTATCATGTTAATCATCTTTGTGTTGTCCGATATTTGTTAACAAAATTACAAAAGGTCCAACATGACAGAAAACAAGTTATATAGATACTGGGTAGTATCACTTGCTACTGGCATTTTTAATATCCTTTTGCTAAAAGAGATTGTCTTGATATTTAATGTCAGCTCATCAAATGGATTTGTATCATAAAATGACTAAAGCCTGATTGATAGATAATATGTTGTTATCATATTGATGGTTCAATACAAAACTATTGTAAATGCCTCTGTTTACAATAGTTTTTTGCTGATCTCTTAAATCAACATTTAACACATAATAAGTATTTGTAATTGCAATCTACATTATCCTGTGACAACTCAAGGGGTAAGTGCAAAAATATTGCAAGTGCCTATATATTCATATATTCATAGGCACTTACAATAGTTTTGCATAAATACCTGAAACTGTTTTTTTCAAGAATTATTTCTTCCATTTCTGATCAAACTGACCATGAAATGTCATGTCAACAACTTTGTTTTATCATTATGTAGATAATATCATTTTCATTATAGAATGAAATCTTCAAAATTTGTTTATATAATCTTCATATTTACTTTTAATCATAAAGGAGCAGGTTCACTAACTACAGAATTTGGCCCTAAAATTCTTGATTTTTAAATTTGATTCAACTATTGATATTGATGTATTATACATGCAAGTGGAGATTGAACTTCAAAATACTGACATCGAAATGAATGTCAAGTGTCACCTTCTTGTAGAAAATGGAAGAGAAACACGTGCAAATTATGCAAATTCCTAGAAAAAAGGTGAAAATTACAACTTTAGACCCAGAAAACCAAGGGCGCCACTTAACAACCAACTTTATTTCATTTATAGTACAATTCTTACAATTTTTAAAAACTAAAACTTACAAGCAATTTTTGGTTGTCAGGTGGCTCCCAGCTTGAAAATTAACTTTTAGCCCTCAGAGGTCAAAGGTCAAAATTCGGGTATGATATTCATTTTTGGTCAATATCACGGGCATTTGACAATGGATTTCCACATAAGTTGGCAAAATTGTTCATTGGCAGAAGAAATTTTGTTTTTTCTGAACCTTGTGTTTTGGTTTTAAGGGTCAAGGTCACAGCAAGAGGTCAAAGGTCAAAATTGGGGTATAATATTGATTTTTGGTTGTTCTCTCTCCCATCTATGGATGAATTTTCACATAAGATGGCTAAATTGTCCATAAAAAAATTATTTATGAGTTTCGTGTTTTGTTTTCTCTGAACCTCATATTTTGGTTTCAAAGGTCAAGGCCCCAGCAAGAGGTCAAAGGTCAAAATTGGGATAAAATATTGTTTTTTTGTCGTTTACCCTCACATCTATGGATGGATTTTCACATTAGTTGGCAAAATTGTCCTGAAAGAATATTTGTGAATATCATGTTTTGTTTTCTTTGAACCTTGTGTTTTGGTTTTAAAGGGCAAGGTCACAGCAAGAGGTCAAAGGTCAAAATTGGGGTATAATATTGATTTTTGGTCGTTCTCTCTCCCATCTATGGATGAATTTTCACATAAGTTTGCGAGATTGTCCCTAAAAAAGTTATTTGTGAATATTGTGTCTTGATCACAAAGGTCAAGGTAACACCAAGGAGCAAGGCCAAATCTTGCTTTAGCACCAGAGGTCACTACTTTGGCTTGATAATTCTCAAACTTGCTCAGTATGTTTGTCTAGACGATATGTTGCTTGTGGTGGCACTCCGACACATGTTACAAGAAAAGGAGCCTTAAAGGCGATTTCTTTCTTAAAATTTTGGATCAATCTTACTTAACCTTGCTTAGGATGTTTGTCATTGTATAAGGAAGGACCCTACTGATTATGGTTTCATTCTGAGGCACTGGTTAATTATGGGAAAAGAAGCCTTATATACTATTTCTTTCGTGCCATTCTAGAGGTCACAACTTTGTTCCAATCTTTCTCAAAATTGCTGTATCTATTTGTCTGTAAGGAAGGATCCTATTGATTTCGTTACACCGGTATTCCCAGGTATGTCATGAGAAAAGAGTCTTAAGGACATTCATTTTGTTACCACTTTAGAGGTCTTTCAATTACAATTTTTATTATATTTCACTGGAGATAAAGTTTTTGAACCCACTTGACCCGTTTTGAATATGTGTAAAATTTCATTTTGATACTTGATCTGACAGGTTAGTTGGACAAAAAGTTAGGCATGTAGAGTGTCCATATTTTTATCCCCAATAATTTGACTCCGTGACCTTGCTTTTAACCCCATTTGACCCTTTTCAAACTTGTCCAAGATTTTATGAATACAGTTCTCGTTCAATCCTCATAAAACTCCTGCTGAAAATGAGCATTTAGTTGTCATTTAATTGTGTTTAAAGGTTTAAAATAGTCCTCTTGTAATGACTTTGATGTATTTTTATACCCCCAACCTACGAAGTAGAGGGGGTATATTGGTTTCACCATGTTTGTCTGTTTGTTCATCCGTCTGTAGATCTTTTCATTTCCGGACTCTAATTCAAGCACTAAGTGACCTACAATCACGAAACTTTATACAAATGTTGCTTATGACCCAAAGAAGTGCCCTATTGTTTTGGGGTCCTATAGGTCAAAGGTCAAGGTCACAGTAAATTTTTGTTCAATTTCGTTTTCGGACTCAAACTCAAGAACCAAGTGACCTACAATCATGAAACTTCATACAAGTGTTCAAGGTCATAGTCAGTCTTTGTTCAATTTTCGTTTCCGGACTCTAACTCGACAACCAAGCGACCTACAATCATTAAACTTTATGCAAATTTTTCTTATGACCCAAGGAAGTGCCCTTTTGTTTTAGGGTCAAATATGTCAAAGGTCAAGGTCACATAGGTCAAAGGTCAATTTCACAGTCAATTTTCATTTCTGGACTCTAACTCAAAAACCAAGCGACCTAGAATCTTGAGACTTTATTCAAATGGTGCGTATAGCCTAAGGAAGTTCCCTATTATTTTTGGGTCACATAGGTCAAAGGTCATTGTCATTTTTTGTTCACTTTTCGTTTCCGGACTCTTACTTAAGAACCAAGCAACCTAGAATCACGAAACTTCATGCAAATGCTGCATATGACCTCAATATTTGTTACAAACACCTCCTATACTATTAGCACTTGCATTTTGACAATGTGCTTGTTGGGGGGATAAGTCTGCTTTGCTACAATCTAGTTTCTTGCAAAACTGTTGTATGCAACTTCATAAACCCCTAAAATTAGTTTTTTTCACTATCACAAGTCATTTTCCATGGCAACCAGAAGTTATTTGGATATTTTTTATACTCAATTTATTACTGTAGACCAACCAATTTCTCTAACTTTTTCTTGAAATCAAGGACATGCCATGTAAAATGTCCTACCAAAAAAAGAAATGTGAATCGCTATTAACTCTTGATTAACCTATAAGCGGTTGCCATGGTAACGTATTTTCTTTTGTTAGAATTATAGAATTATCTATCTTACATCTAATAAATGGATTTACATAAATATATATGAATTCAAAAATCGAAATAAAGGTTATATATTTCATTCAATAGAATATTGTCAAATATGCCTCATTTTTTTCTGTTATTCTTTTATTAAAATTGGTTGTGTTTCCATGGCAATATGTCTCATCATGTTTTGATGTAAAAATACATTTTTTTATAGCCTGTTAAAAGTTTTTCACATATTCTATACATACCTAAATCTGTATTATATCAAGAACGGGTGAAAAAGGATAAATTTAAAGATCCAAGGTTTATGGTTGCCATGGCAACGCAAGATAGAACTATCATGTATTCGCATGAATTTTACATATGATAGATCAAAAACAAACTCATGAGCACATTTATATTAAAATTTGTAACAGGGCCGAAAATGCCACTTTCTGAACCTGTCCCTTTTCAAAATCATCCCACCAATGGATATATGATATGTAGATTGTCTCAGTGAGACAGGGCTCGTATTTGATTCTTGAACAAGGGTTTTTACTCCCAAAGACCCATTTTGACCCTCAAAAAACTTCCTGCTTTGGGTCATTTTTACCCACTGAATTTTCAGTGGTGCAACCTTAGCAATATAAAAGATTATATAGATAAGTTGTTTTCTTCCAACTATTACAAAAGATCTAAATAAGTGAAACAACATATACCATAAAGTGTGTCTAAACTTTTTAGCTCACCTGCACAAAGTGCTTAAGGTGAGCTATTGTGATTGTACAATGTCCGACGTGCTGTTTGAGTAGTGTGTCATCCACGATTTTGTTAAACATCTTTTCCTCTTACACCCTTGGGCCAATTTTGATGAAACTTGGCAGAGACGTTCCTTGGGTCAAGCTCTACCAAAGTTGTTCAAATAAATGTAATGTACCCTTAACTCTCCCTTAACCCATAACAAAAAGGGTAAAAATAGGAAAATCTTCAATAATCTTCTACTCAGAAACTAGACAGTAGACAGCTTTCATATTTGGTATGTATCATCATCTAGTGGGCCTCCACCAAGTCTGTTCATATCAAGACCTTGGGGTCATATTTGGCTCCACCCAGGCACATCCCTCTTTACATAGAATCAAAGAGTGAAAATCTTTAAAAAAAACCTTTTACTCTGAAACCAGGAGGCAGACAGCTTTCATATTTGGTATGTAGCATCATTTGGTTTTCCTCTACCAAGTTTGTGCATATCAAGACCCTTGGGTCATATTTGGGCACCACACAGGCACATCCCTTTGGTAACGCTGATTAAGTTCATTTGCTGGAACAATTACAGGTAAAATCCCTTAAGGAGCTAAACAGAATCAATAATGTTGATCATATTGAATCAAAATACTGTATAGCACTTATTTTTTATTGGGTCCAATTTCTGCAGACATTTTTTATGCACTGTTAATGCTAATTCTATAGAGGATTTAATTTCTGCTGCTTTGCAGTGCTTTAACTTGTAGTTTGGAAATTTTTTCACATCTAAGAAAGTGGAACTTTAAAAGTTCATATCTGATTATCATAATGTCAAAGTGTTAATTAGTTATTTTATTTCAAAATGAATGTCATCCCCATAGGTGTGTTGATATTTCTTTCAAACTTTAATTTGAAATATTTAAACAATAATGCAAAACTAACATGCCTCTTTACCTGTTTAAAATGATATGACCTTTCTTATGATTTAATTGGAAATTGAGTTCTAAAAAAGGACCAAAATTCTGTATAATTTATTTTTGTATGACCATCGTTGACTGAAATTCTAGCAGAAATTAAGTGCCCACAGATTTTAAGTGCTAATTGGTTCATTGACCAATTTTTATTGAAGACAGGTTTACCTGTCTTTCAATATAGGGATCGTTGCCATCGGATTCTGATAACAAACCTACATGTGTCATTACGCTCAAAAAAGTAGACCCATTCATAAAAATAAATGCGGCAAAAATAATCAATAGTGTAGCAATATACCGTAAAATATTTTGGTGCTAACCTAAATTCTGACCGGGACCTCTGGGGAGTGAACACGTGATCTATGCAGAAGTTGCCTGCAGAAACGTGTTTTACATTCGTAAATGGTGCTGTTTTAGGGCGTTTTCGGCTGCAATCTTTTACATTTGCTCCAAATTTTCAATTGCATCCTACAACTGTTTTTATACATAGCATTGGCAAGCTATTTTCAGTTCCCCATTTTAGACTCCCTATTTCTCGTAAAATTGTGTGTTTGGGTGTCCTTAAGGTTGCTTTATTTATCCGTCTCCCGGGCCTGTCGTAGTGTAAATGGATAAAAACTAAAATAGCACAAGGCTATTTGAATACACTCGTAAACCCTTGAAATTTCCTAGGTTTGAATTTTTACTTGGATTTACGGAGAAATTTCGATGGCTTATCAAGTTACTTTATTATTAGGCTTGTTTTGTCTATCCATATTGTACAGCATTTGGAACATCACTCGGTCATATCCGTAAACGGCAACAGATCGTGATCGTGATATTCACTCGGCAATCATCGGGCGATCTCCGAAGTCTCAGGTAAATGTAGGTTACGGAATCGGCCGAGTTGTGACGAATGCGTTAGATTGGCCGAGTGGTGTTCCGAATGGCCTTTACAGTAGTACCACGCATGGGCGATCCCGGTTTTGAGTTTTTGTTTTCGACAATTTTCTGACAATAACAGAAACTGTTTTGGAAACTGGAATGGATTTATTTGTAACATTCTGGAGTGGACTTTGAAAGAATTCTACTCAAGGTGATAAATGCTGTAGCTCGGGATTTCATTTAACGATCTGTCATTTTGGCAGTTTTGTCAAAATTAATAGTTCACCGGATAGTTCAATCCGAATCTTGATCTAGAAAAGCAGTCCCGTGGAAAAGGCCTGAAAGGTTGGTTGTCTTAACAGGTTTATATATTATTTTGTAGTAAAAATGATTGTCTACTAAGTAAGACCATATGCAAGGAGAATAACCTGAAATGGAGATCGAAATATCTCAATGGAAAAATAGAAACAGAATGTTTCACTCCTGGAAGAAACTTAAACGGTATTCATAAAAAAAGCTACCGCTATTGTACGGGAAAATACTTCTTCTTAGTATTGACTTTGACTAGTAAAAGTATAAGAATATTGGTATTACTTTCATTGCTTCTTCTATGTGGAGATAATTAGTCAAATCCTGGATCAGATAATAAATGTAAAAGAAATTTGAACAAATTTCCAATTCAGGGCAATAAACACCATGGGGATGAAATGTTCAGCTCTTCATCAAGGGGTAAGCAATGTGTGTCATGTGGATTAACATTTTATTTAAGATTTTTACACATCCACTTAATAAGTTTGATTGGGAAAAAATCGGATTTGGATCATATTGGATTGCTGGGGATAATCTATACAATTTTATAAAACAGGGTTGCAATAAATCATATGAGTTTTTAGAATACAGGAATTGCCACCATATTTCTGTTGGTTAAATGAATATTTTTCATTTAGGATATTGAAAACTAACACTTGGGGATGAATAGCGATTATGAAGGCAGTTACCCTCTTGTTAAGCTTGAATTGGCTAGAGGGATAGGTTTATCTGGAAGTGATGAGTCTTCAAAGTAAAGCATATTCATTTGTTAGGAAGGTGCAGTTTCCATATGTAACCATCAATGATTGTTTTAAATTTTTGATTCCAACTCAAGAGATCTTCTCAAAACGCCACAATTTTCATTCCAATTGTTAATATTCAGTCCTGTCTTCAATTCAGGCCTTTCAGGCCTTTGATTAATATTGTCCTCCTACAACCAATAACATTGTCATATTATAGATTGACGATTATTATTACAAAAACTATTGATTGTACTTTGGCAATATTTTATAGCTATTTTATGGTATTTTGTATATCAGAGAAATCTTTTGTTCTGAGTTGGGGGGATGACTTTCTGAAGGCAAACTTCAGAACATCATTTCCTCCACTTCATGCAATATTTTTTCACTGTTAACACAAATCACCAAAAATATTTGAATTATTTCCTGATTATAAATGTCACTGTGTGAATATTTTTTAAAATCAAAAGAATGCTACAAATAGAAATAAAGAGAGAAGAAAATTTTATTTTTTTTCTTGTTTAAAAAAATGATGTCATTTTCAATAGCAGGCAACAGTTTGGTACTTAGTGCCCTTTTTACCCTGGAGATCAGGTAAAAAGGTAGATTATAAAAAGTTCAATAAATTGTTTCAATATAATTTATTATAGTTGGTTTTGGTAGAGGATTGATTTGTACTACTGTAAAAGCCAGCATAAACATGTTTGTTAAAGATTTAGTTTTGAGCACTTTATATACATTTTCTTTGCTTTTATCTTTGTACATAATTATATTAAAAGTTAACATTTAAATTACTAAGACTCCTTACATTTTAGATTCCAAATGAGCCCGTTTGTAACATAATCTTCAAATCCAGATGTGCGCCAAGCAAAGCCAAAGGCCAGCCTGACTTCCCAAGGGGTCAAATTTTGGCTTTACCCATGCATATTCCATTTTGAATAGAAACAAAGAGTCAAAACTTTAAAAGCCTTCTTATCTGAAACTGGAAGTTGGACACTTTCCAAATAGAGTTTGAAACATCATCTAGTCGACTTTTATAAAGGTTGGTCATATGAACCTCAGGGGGCAAATTTGGGCTCTGCCCTAGCACATCCCATTCTAAGTAGAAAGTGCACAATCTTTAAATATCTTCTTTTTGAAAGCTGAAAGCAGACCAATTTCAATTTCAGTTTTTTAAACATCATGTTGTGGACCTTTACAAAGTTTGTTCATATCATACCTGTGTGGACAAATTTGGCTCCTGCCGCGGCAATAGCGCAGTTGGTAGCGCGCTGGACTTCTAATCCAGGGGTCTATATTCGCATGGGTTCGATTCCCGGCTGTGGCACTTGTCCTTTCCGACATTTGTCTTCCACCAATGGGTAGATAATCGTAAACCTATGTGGAATAGCAACTGGAGGCTAGGAAAGGGGTGTGGTGGTAGTACTGGTGTGGGAAATAACAGGGATCCATAGTTAGGTGCTCCAGTCGTCGCAATGTAACTGAGATTGTTGAAAGCGATGTAAAACCCCAATTCAAATCAAATCAAATCCTATGCATTTAATTTTTACAAAGAAATAAAAAAGGAAACCCTTAAAAAGTATCATATTTGAAACAATAAGGCTCAGACATTTATATTTACCAAGTGAAATTCATTTGTATCATGCTTCTAGGATCAAATCACCTAGAATTTGCCTTATATGCCACATAAAGATTTACGTCCCTTATTTGAAACTTATAAGTAACAGGTGTTTGTCTTGTATGTGGCATACATATGTATATGCCACAGATAAGGATTTAAAATCCTATAAAGCCACATACATATGGTCTAAATATACATAATCAAAAAAGTTTTGAACCCCCTGTTTACTTCATTAAACATGTTGTTTTAATAACTAATAAGTACGGAGAAAATAAAAAGCATGTTAATGAGAAAGCTTTCATGGAGTCCTAAAACGCGCCGAAACACTAATTCTTTACACACAGCACCACGAAGGAACCTGCTTTCATTGGACCCTCCTTTGAGACCTTAATTTCCATTCCACATGCCAAAGCGTAATAATCTGTAGTAATTCGTAGGTTTTGTGTCTTTTTCTTACCCTAGCAGACCTGAAATTAGTATAGTCTTCTCTGTGGTTCGTATTGCGGGGGCCGCCGTCATGGCGCAGTTGGTAGCGCGTCGGACTGTCAATCTAGAGGTCCCGGGTTCGATCCCTGACGGCGGCACTCATTCTTTCTGACTATTTGTCTCTCACCGATGGGTTAATAATCATAGACCTATGTGAGATAGCAGCTGGAGGCTAGGAATGAATGTGATGGTTGTACTGGTGAGAGAAATACCAGGAAACCATTGTTAGGTGCTGCAGCCGCCGCGATATAACTGAAATAATGTTGAAAGCGGCGTTAAACTCCATTCAATCAATCAATCGTATTGCGGACACTACTTATTTGATCAAACTTATTCAGAGGGCGGATATTCTTCTACTGGTCTCTTTAAAGATCTAAGAGGGCAAGTAATCTTTTATTTCTTATTAAATGTTATATTGTACCGAGCGAATAGCAATACTCATTTGTTGTCTTATTAAGCTTTTGAGAAAGTTGCTTTTTGCGTAGTCCATGGTACATGATCATAGGATGTTAGTTGATGGTCATTTCACTTTTCTTTCTATCTCAAGATACAGTTTACTTTTCACCAAAAGGTCGCAAATTCAAAATTAATGAAAATTGCGTGAAATAGTTTCTTTGCCATCATCTACAAAAAGTTATATGTAAGGAGTACAACACTTTCTTGATTATGTATATTACTTATATGTATGGGATAATATAACTTGTATGGGGCAAATAAGTCACCTATACGTTCCACATATGCCACTGATATGGGATATATATTCCATTTATATGGAGCTTATATGTCCCATGTCCCATATATGTCCAAAGAAGGTCAATTACAGAATGCATGTGCGTATACACTATCGGAATATTCTGAAAATTAATTTTCTTTGTCTGAAAAACTGTGTACAATATCTTCATCTTCTAATGTAACTTTTAAATTTACTTGCTGTGCATTTACGAGGAAAGCCTATGTAAAAAACTTTACAAAAAACACTTTTTAAGGTAAATCGCAAGATTTCGCTTTTCTAATCTTCTGAAGAACTCGCGCAAAATTCGAAGATGGTTTAACCAGGTGTCAGCGTAGATAATCACATCATCTATTTTGGCTTCTCTTTCTTCAAGGTTCTGTAGTTACCAATACCAATCTTTTCTATGCAGTCATCGATTCTGGGGATCAGGTATTAGTCATTTTTGGTGACTGAATATATTTTTCTAAAAGCCATCGTCATAGCGTACTTTGTAGCGCGTCGGACTGTCAATCTAGAGGTTCAAGGTTTGATCCCCGACGGCGGCACTCATTCTTCTGAGACTATTTGTCTCTCACCAATAGGTTGATAATCGCAGACCTATGTGAGATGGCAGCTGGGGGCTAGGAAAGGACGTGATGGTAGTACTGGTGAGAGAAATACCAGGAATCCATTGTTAGGTGCTCCAGCTGCCGCGATATAACTGAAAAAAATGTTGAAAGCGTTGTAAAAGCGTTGGTATAAGAATACAGGTGGTATGCTCCAATTACTGCTACTAGGTTCGATAAAGTCATCTTCTAGCATGTACTGAATTTCCTTTCGCATATACTGAAGTCTTATAGGATTTAGTAGATGGGTGCATCGCCAACAACATCATGAACTGTATCGTTGGTTTTGTTTGAAATATCTTGGAAAATTGATGAAACCAATTTATCAATTGAAGCACTTCTTTCTGGTCTTTTATTCAAATGTTCAAGTTTTACATCAGGATTTGCAAGAGTTCGTCAAACGGACACTTTGGTTCATATATTTTTCAGATGTCTCTGAAAAATATCCATTGTCATTAAAAGACTTTTAATATTTTTTTATTTGGACAACTTTCTTTTTTGGATTTTTTTTTACAAAAGTTCGATCACTTCTTTCAAGATATACTTTTATCATGTTTATATGACATAATCTTTTATTTACTAGGTGCTTTAACCACATGATAAACACCGCAAATCTTTCTTTTAACTTCATACGGACAAGAGTTTCTTGCTTGCAATGGACGACCAGGAAGAGACAAACATACAAGGATTTTATCATCTGGTTCAAAAACTCGATTTCTTGCATTTTTGTCATATTTTCATGTTGATTTGATAACTCATTTTTTCTTTGGCTAATTTACAAGGAATAAATTAATTTCTTTGAAATTAGAAACATATTCTAAGAGATTAAAGTCAACCAATTCTCTTTAAATAACTTTATCGGCCCCTTAACAGTACACCAACACAAGTTCAGATGGACTGAAACCGAGTGATTCCTGAATGGATTCTCCCGTTGCTAAAAGCACAATGTGAACTTCATTTCAGTCTTTTTCGTTATACTAACAATATGTTTTCATCATAGGCTCAAGGGTCTGATGAAAGCGTTCAAGGGCTCCTTGAGATTCAGGGTGGTAAGCAGAAGATTTATACTGCCTAATACCTAACTCATGCATGACCTGCTGAAACAACATAGAATTTGAACTGTTCTGTTCTTAGCTCCACTGGCTGAAAGCCACTGGGGCTATTGTCATGGCATTGTGTCCGTCATGCGTGCGTCCGGTCCTAAACTTTTTCTTTAAACATCTTCCCCTCAGAAACTATTGGATGGATTTCAACCAAACTTTACAGGAATGATCCTTGGGTGACCCTCTTTCAAAGTTGTTCAAGAAATTTTGATCCAATGAAAAACGTGGATTTAATGGGCGTGGCTAAATTCCAAATATGGTAAAAAATGAGTTTTCTCAGATTCTAATTAATGGATACCAATTTACTTTTACTTGAATGAATCTTGAGCGACCCTTTATGAGTCTACCAAAAATGATTATGATCGGACGAAAAACATGTATTTTATCGGCGGAGGTCTGCTTTCATTGGACCCTCCTTTGAGACCTTAATTTCCATTCGACATGCCAAAGCGTAATAATCTGTAGTAATTCGTAGGTTTTGTGTCTTTTTCTTACCCTAGCAGACCTGAAATTAGTATAGTCTTCTCTGTGGTTCGTATTGCGGGGGCCGCCGTCATGGCGCAGTTGGTAGCGCGTCGGACTGTCAATCTAGAGGTCCCGGGTTCGATCCCTGACGGCGGCACTCATTCTTTCTGACTATTTGTCTCTCACCGATGGGTTAATAATCATAGACCTATGTGAGATAGCAGCTGGAGGCTAGGAAAGAATGTGATGGTTGTGCTGGTGAGAGAAATACCAGGAAACCATTGTTAGGTGCTGCAGCCGCCGCGATATAACTGAAATAATGTTGAAAGCGGCGTTAAACTCCATTCAATCAATCAATCGTATTGCGGACACTACTTATTTGATCAAACTTATTCAGAGGGCGGATATTCTTCTACTGGTCTCTTTAAAGATCTAAGAGGGCAAGTAATCTTTTATTTCTTATTAAATGTTATATTGTACCGAGCGAATAGCAATACTCAATTGTTGTCTTATTAAGCTTTTGAGAAAGTTGCTTTTTGCGTAGTCCATGGTACATGATCATAGGATGTTAGTTGATGGTCATTTCATTTTTCTTTCTATCTCAAGATACAGTTTACTTTTCACCAAAAGGTCGCAAATTCAAAATTAATGAAAATTGCGTGAAAAAGTTTCTTTGCCATCATCTACAAAAAGTTATATGTAAGGAGTACAACACTTTCTTGATTATGTATATTACTTATATGTATGGGATAATATAACTTGTATGGGGCAAATAAGTCACCTATACGTTCCACATATGCCACTGATATGGGATATATATTCCATTTATATGGAGCTTATATGTCCCATGTCCCATATATGTCCAAAGAAGGTCAATTACAGAATGCATGTGCGTATACACTATCGGAATATTCTGAAAATTAATTTTCTTTGTCTGAAAAACTGTGTACAATATCTTCATCTTCTAATGTAACTTTTAAATTTACTTGCTGTGCATTTACGAGGAAAGCCTATGTAAAAAACTTTACAAAAAACACTTTTTAAGGTAAATCGCAAGATTTCGCTTTTCTAATCTTCTGAAGAACTCGCGCAAAATTCGAAGATGGTTTAACCAGGTGTCAGCGTAGATAATCACATCATCTATTTTGGCTTCTCTTTCTTCAAGGTTCTGTAGTTACCAATACCAATCTTTTCTATGTAGTCATCGATTCTGGGGATCAGGTATTAGTCATTTTTGGTGACTGAATATATTTTTCTAAAAGCCATCGTCATAGCGTACTTTGTAGCGCGTCGGACTGTCAATCTAGAGGTTCAAGGTTTGATCCCCGACGGCGGCACTCATTCTTCTGAGACTATTTGTCTCTCACCAATAGGTTGATAATCGCAGACCTATGTGAGATGGCAGCTGGGGGCTAGGAAAGGATGTGATGGTAGTACTGGTGAGAGAAATACCAAGAATCCATTGTTAGGTGCTCCAGCTGCCGCGATATAACTGAAAAAAATGTTGAAAGCGTTGTAAAAGCGTTGGTATAAGAATACAGGTGGTATGCTCCAATTACTGCTACTAGGTTCGATAAAGTCATCTTCTAGCATGTACTGAATTTCCTTTCGCATATACTGAAGTCTTATAGGATTTAGTAGATGGGTGCATCGCCAACAACATCATGAACTGTATCGTTGGTTTTGTTTGAAATATCTTGGAAAATTGATGAAACCAATTTATCAATTGAAGCACTTCTTTCTGGTCTTTTATTCAAATGTTCAAGTTTTACATCAGGATTTGCAAGAGTTCGTCAAACGGACACTTTGGTTCATATATTTTTCAGATGTCTCTGAAAAATATCCATTGTCATTAAAAGACTTTTAATATTTTTTTATTTGGACAACTTTCTTTTTTGGATTTTTTTTTTACAAAAGTTCGATCACTTCTTTCAAGATATACTTTTAACATGTTTATATGACATAATCTTTTATTTACTAGGTGCTTTAACCACATGATAAACACCGCAAATCTTTCTTTTAACTTCATACGGACAAGAGTTTCTTGCTTGCAATGGACGACCAGGAAGAGACAAACATACAAGGATTTTATCATCTGGTTCAAAAACTCGATTTCTTGCATTTTTGTCATATTTTCATGTTGATTTGATAACTCATTTTTTCTTTGGCTAATTTACAAGGAATAAATTAATTTCTTTGAAATTAGAAACATATTCTAAGAGATTAAAGTCAACCAATTCTCTTTAAATAACTTTATCGGCCCCTTAACAGTACACCAACACAAGTTCAGATGGACTGAAACCGAGTGATTCCTGAATGGATTCTCCCGTTGCTAAAAGCACAATGTGAACTTCATTTCAGTCTTTTTCGTTATACTAACAATATGTTTTCATCATAGGCTCAAGGGTCTGATGAAAGCGTTCAAGGGCTCCTTGAGATTCAGGGTGGTAAGCAGAAGATTTATACTGCCTAATACCTAACTCATGCATGACCTGCTGAAACAACATAGAATTTGAACTGTTCTGTTCTTAGCTCCACTGGCTGAAAGCCACTGGGGCTATTGTCATGGCATTGTGTCCGTCATGCGTGCGTCCGGTCCTAAACTTTTTCTTTAAACATCTTCCCCTCAGAAACTATTGGATGGATTTCAACCAAACTTTACAGGAATGATCCTTGGGTGACCCTCTTTCAAAGTTGTTCAAGAAATTTTGATCCAATGAAAAAACATGGATTTAATGGGCGTGGCTAAATTCCAAATATGGTAAAAAATGAGTTTTCTCAGATTCTAATTAATGGATACCAATTTACTTTTACTTGAATGAATCTTGAGTGACCCTTTATGAGTCTACCAAAAATGATTATGATCGGACGAAAAACATGTATTTTATCGGCGGAGGTCATTTCTCTATATGTTATATAGTGGAAACTTTGAAAATTATTTTTCTCAGAATCTAACTCATGGATATCAATCAAAATTCACTGGAATGATCCTTGAGTGACCCTTTATCAGTCTACCAAAGATTATTGTGATCAGATGATAACTATGTATTTAATGGGCGGAGGTCATTTTTCTATATGTTATATAGTGGAAACTCCGAAAATCATTTTCTCAGAATCATATTATTGGATATCAACCAAATTTTACTGGAATAATCCTTAGGTGACCCTTTATCAGTCTACCAAAAATTATTGTGATCAGATGATAAATATGTATTTTTTGGCGGAGGTCATTTCTCTATACGTTATATATTGGAAACTTTGAAAATCATTTTCTCAGAATGTAATTGATGGATATCAACCAAATTTCACTGGATTGATCCTTGGATGACCCATTTTCATGCATCCAAAAATTATTGTCATTGGATGAAAGATATGTATTTCATGGGCGGAGGTCATTTCTATATATGTTATATAGTGGAAACTTTGAAAATCATTTCAACATCAGTAGAACCCAAAATATCTAAAAATCTAGCCAAAACTAAGATTTGCTATTACAAGAAGTTCAAGCCAGTGGAGCGACTCAAGCCATTCATGGCTTTCTAGTTAAAGCCTTAGGGGCACCTACAAAACAGAAATATTTAGTAAGGGCCTTGACTACGTACTTTGCCTTAATATTTCTCAGTGGGAAAGCTCCAAGAAACCGAGTCGAGGGGCACATAATAGTGAAAACAAACCGGTTCCCAGATGTAGTTTGCGGTAAGGGCTCTATACAGTCCACCAGACTTCAACTTAAGGGCTCTTAAAAAGCCGGGATAGCTGTGAGTTGGACAGAGGGAATTTTCTGATTTGGGTTACCTACTTTTTGACAAATATGACAAAATTGACGTCGTCTTTTAGATAGCAACACTCACCATATATCAGCTGTGTATCTTTTCTGCTCAGAAATCAGCTGATGACCTCTAATTGAATCCTTGCCTAGGTTTGATGATGAGATGGATTTGTCTGGGTACACTTTGAGAGTTGTCTGTAAACATTCGCTCTCTGGTTGTACTGGCATTAAATTTATCATCAAGTGTTGTCATGAAAGTATAACTAAGATCTATATAATATACAGGATCATTTCCTTCTTTATCTTGAAGACTTTCATCCAAAGTCTTGTGCTTTCGCTTTCAAGCTCTGGTTACAACACAGGCCGGATACAATACTTTATTATCATCATCATCAAATTCGACATCAGATGCTGTTTTCTCACAAAGTAATGGATCAGCTACACCCCCCCCCCCTCTAGCTTAGTCATTTCCTTACAACAAGGCAACAGGAAGAGTCGACCTAACACGACAACTGGTCCAGTAATTAAATGTGACTTTAAATAAATTCTATGAAGAGGAAGTTCAATGATGCCTAGCTCCACATCCTGTATTAAAACGGATCTACCAACAGAAGTTTGCTCAGACAAAGATAATACGTTTTTAGCAACAAAGGCTGAGCAGCAACAGTATCCCTAACTAGAGGCGCTAGAGCGCCTGATTCGCTCCACAGGCCTGAATATCCTGATAATGATTATTAGAGGATGATGAGGCTATTAAAAATAAGGATCATTCCAGTGAAATTTGTTTGAAATCAAAAATTAAGAAAAATCAATACTAACAGAATGTTACTGCATAATATACTGGTATTTTGTCCACAAAATTTTGATTGTAGATCTTTCCGCTTTTCATTAAACACCACTATAAGGGTGTTACTTCACAATAATTGTTTGTCACCAAAATAAAATTCTATCTAATAATAATAAGAAGTTAAATATTTAATCCAATATTTTTATTCTGCCCAATGCCTTAGAGTGCAGTCAACTCAGCCTTTTCTTCCCCACTCTGAACCTCAGTAGGCCACTTTACATCTCTTGACCTGTTTCACCCTTGGTTCAACTAACTTGACCAATTCTAAGGGGGTATCTCAGGCTCCCTATTTCACCTAATGCTTCTACTCATTTGGATTCTAACAAAGCTTATGTTCCATCTAACCTAAAATCTTTACACCTATTAAATTTAATGAGTCTAAAATAATTCATCATTTAGGTGATACCAAAAGGGTGGTCATATATTCACTTTATATGTTGAAATGTCCTCTGCCAATATAGAGCATGCTGTTCATCTAATCAAATATTTTTTGCAGCCTGATATAATTTCACAGAAATAAAATTCCTATGATATTTGGTTGAAATCCATCTGTTTGAACTTTGAAAAAAATTTGTTTTTACCCCATATTAGATATTACACCATGTAACATATTAAAAGAAATGACCTCTGACAATAAAATACATATTTTGCATCTGACCACAATAATTTTTTGCAGACTGATAAAGTATCACTAAAGAATCATTCCAGTGAAATTCGGTCGATATCCATCAGTAAGTTTCTGAGAAAATGACTTTCAAAGTTTTCACTATATAACATCTAGAGAAATGACCTCCGCCCATAAAACGCTTATTTTTCATCTGATCACAATATGTATTTACAGACTTGTAAAGGATCATTAAAGAATCATTCAAATTGAAATTTGGTTAATATCCATTTGTTTATAGGTTCTGAGAAAATGATTTTCAAAGTTTCAACTTTATAAAATATAGAGAAATGACTTCCGCCCTTAAAATACACATTTTTCATCTGATCACAATAACTTTTGGTAGAGGGCCACTCAAGGATCATTCCAGTGAAATTTGGTTGATATCCATCAATTACATTCTGAGAAATTAATTTTCAAAGTTTCCACTTTATAACATATAGAGAATTGACCTCCGCCCATAAAATACATATTTTCCGTCCGATCACAATAATTTTTGGTAGACTAATAAAGGGTCACTCAAGGATCATTCATGTGAAATTTAATTGATATCCATCAATTAGAATCTGAGAAAACTCACATATTACCATACATGGAAATTAGCCACGCCCACTACAGCCATGATTTTCAACCGATTAGAATTCTTTGAAGGAATCTGATAGAGGGTCACCCAAGGAACATTCCTGTGAAATTTGATTGAAATCCATCCAGTTCTTTAGGAGGAGAAGATTTTTAAAGTAAAAGTTTACGGACGGACGCACGCACGCACGGACGGACGCACGGATGACGGACACCACGCCATGACAATAGCCCGCTGGCCTTTCGGCCAGTGGAGCTAAAAGCCTGAACAGGTAATGCTTTGCTAGATTCATCAAGTGAAACTTATCCCTGGGACAAAAAGGGCTTATTATGATCCTCCATAGAATAATAAAAACTGGACTTCGAACCCTGAACATCAGGCGTATCAGAACAAATCAAATCTATGGAATTCCTATCAGTTTACTCTTAGAGCCACACAGGCATTACTTTGTGACTTGCTAAGGTCATTTTAATTCTTAAGTTTCCTACATTCAGCAATGAGATGAACTTTTTTTCCTACGGCAATAACAAGTAGGAACTGTCCTAACTCGGGGAGCTATTTCAGAGCGTCCTGACTTAAGCTGAACCATAGAACTACTTAGGGGTTGTGATTGGGAATTAAGAATAACGGGACTGAGGCTAGGGAACATTTATTAAAGACGCTAGCGATACTTTTTGAGAGCCGCTAGTCTGAATTTTTTTCTAAAACTCTTCTTATGAAGGAGAGTTTACGAATCCGCAATAACTGCGGCTTCCTCTAGTGTACAAACGCATTTGTTGTCTGAGTGAGTCCTCAAATCGATTTACGCACTCTTTAAATTCTTCTATGAGGATGAGCTAACACAAATTTTAAAATTTGTCAAGAACTTTCTTTGAGCGGAGCCATTGATCGAATAAGGATTCCTTTTGTCTAGCAATTTCAACATACGTCTGGTTATCAAAATTATTTTATTTCCCATATAACTGACAAATAAGTGACATTTGTTTGGTAAGGGGTATTTACATCCCATGTGTATACCATTTTATATAGAAACATAATAAAAAATCGTTCAACAATAACCTCTGAAAATAGTCAAGAACATTGATATTAGGTACAAATTATCTCCTTAGAAGTTGATATCTTATTCATGTGATGTCCTAGTGGTCAAGGATACTCTAAAATAGGGCTTAGCCAGAGCATTTGCCCTTTAATTGTGGATCAATTTCAAAATAACTTGGAAAGATTCTTCTCTATCATGAGCAGATGTGTCATTTGAAAAACATTATTTGATAGGTCTAGAATCAAGATTGCAGAACAAGGTTGAACACAATTGGAACACAATTGGAATTTAGCTTGCCCAGAGCATTGTAACTAAATGCATGGGTGCTTTGATACAAGAAAATATTTCCCGGGTAAAAACATTCAAGCTGTATTTACATTGTTTTGGTCTCCTATCGCTGATTTTGATATGGAATACTTTTGATATGGAATACTCATGGTACGAATACTACTGTTTTGGTGAGTAATCCGATAAAGTTATGATATTAGCGATTGAGTTATAATATTAGCGAATTGTTATTCGTCTCGGCGGCCGCCGGGAAGAGGGGGGGGGGGGGGGCGGGCCGTTAAGTGGCCAACTCCTGTATGCGGCCGATTTTACATTGTCCCTTGGGTGGCCGCTATTGCCAGTTTTGACTGTATGTCTTTTATGGGCGGATGTTACTTCTCTATAATTTATATTACCGATCGCCCCATTTTTTCCTCCAATGAAAGGCTGCTATTTCGTTTGAAATTCAAAAAATATATTCCATAACCTGACGGTCTGCTCGAATAAGTGATCTACGTGACTTTAGGTCATAATGGACGGGGACTACATTGAAAACTAGACAGTGACGTCATTATCTTGTCTGATAAAATGTCCCGAAAGACCCTTAACTTGTAATTGAGTATTTATAATAAAAACGATTGGTGAATTTTCTTTTGAACTAATGCTTATAATTACATATTTACTCATTAAAACGAGGAGAAAATTCTTTCATAATTTGTCTGCATATTAATCAAGATAAAATTTAGCAGATAAATCAATGATTCGGATAATAAAATAATACATGGTATACAGCAGTTAGAATGACATCGAGTTTTCTCATACCAAGTCTTTCTGTACTCCACATTTTCACATTGACATTAAAAAAGAAAAGAGAACTGGTTTGAAACGACATAAAATCTCACTTCCTTTTTAAAAATGAATACTTTGGATTTTTTGAACGACATTTTAATTAAGTAGTTCCGCAAAGGTCCCAAATTTAACAAAATGCAATCAAATGTTCCTATAAAAGGTATATGTATGCAAACTAATTGTAGAAAAAAATACAACATGTCTACTCAAAGGATTCTAGGGATACAGATATTTGCAAAAAGAAAGTGATTCGAAGCATGTTAAGCCTGTGATAGCTGACTTATATCGAAAACCAGTGTGACTAGGTTTGGAACCAAAACTTGGTAACTAGAACTTTTCAAGGCAATTTTTTCTACTAACATCTTGTTGCAAACTTTACAGTATTGATAATGAATATGCCGTGGTTTTGTTTCTTTGAATGGGGTTTAACACCGCCTTCAAGAATACTTCCGTTGCGGCGACTGGAGCACCTAAAATGAATTGGTATTTCGTACACCAGTGCTAACATTCATTTTCTAGTCTCCAGCTGCTATCCCACATAGGTCTACGATTTTCAACCCATAGATGGAAGACAAATAGTCGGGAAGGATGAGTGCCACCGTCGGGTATCGAACCCAGGACCTTTCAAATGATAGTCCGACGAGCTAACACTGCGCGACTGAATATGCCGTGATAGATAACTGTTTTTCTAAAAATATAAAATCCCCAAAAGAGGCATAATGTCCGCAAAAATCTAACTAAAAGGAATACAAAATCCACTCGCAGAAATCACGAGGTTTTGTTCACCGAACGTTCTCAACTGATTTGTCTCGCCAAATGACCAAATAATCACAGAAACCCGATGGTGATTAACTTCGCTCCTCCCACTTTTTGTCTACTTCGATTTGATTGAATAATGTATGACGCAACTAATATGAATGACATCATTGATTGACGTGCAACTCAAATGAACTATATTTGATGAAAAAATAAGTCGATCGGTAAAACAGTTATAGTTCATATTCTGACAATTTACGCATATAACCTTGCGCTCCGCTAACGCTCCGCTTAGGTTATATCGCGTAAATTATCAGAAATGAACTATAACTATTATGTATGGAAACTTTGAACATCATTTTCTCTGAACCAAATATATTTGATATAAACAAAATTTTACTAGAATGATCCTTTAGTGACCTTTTATCAGTCCACAGAAAAAATAGTGTGATCAGCTGAAAATGTTTTTTTACCATTAGAGGTCATACATGTCCATATGTTATATGGTGGAAATTTTGAAAATCCCTTTCTCATAATCTAACCTATGGATATCAACCAAATTTCAAATGATCCTTTGGTATCCCATTATTTGACTATACAAAATTATTGTCAAGACATTTGAGCCCAAAACTTGCAAAGGGTTTTCCTAAGATTTGTCTGGCGAAGATTGAAGACATTTGAGCATAAATAGTTTTATCAAGAGTGTACACAATATTTTTCCAAGAATTGCCCCATTTACCTAATATTTGACCCCATTTGACACATTTTCAAACTCAACCTGATTTCAGGAATACTAATAATCAGAATATATTTCAAGATGTTTGAGTAAAACAAGTGTCGTCTAGAGTGCAAGCGATGTTTTTCCTAAGATTTGACCCCCTCTACCTTATTTTTCCCCCGCTTGACCCATTTTTGAAACTTGTCTCAGATAACGATTTGCAAGTTTTTCTGACCAAGTTTCTCAAAACATTTGAGTAAAAAACATGTGGCCTCTGAAGGGCACTCAAGGTTTTTGAAAGTTTTGTCCCCTTGATCTTATTCTTAACCCTCACTTAACCAAATTTAGAACTTGCATAAGAAAACACGTATGCAAACAATCTGACCAAGTATCAAGGTATTTTAGCCAAAATATTGCTTCAGAATTGCAAACAATGTTTTCTAAGATTTGAGCTTTTTACCTCCTTTTAACCATATATAACTCATCGAAACCGAGATTTCGCGTTAACTTACATTCTGATTAAATTTCGAGGCACTTGATAGAGAGATGTGGCATTTAGAGTGCTTAAAGGGTTTCTCTTACATTTGCCTGTTGGACTCATTTTTTACCCCACTAGGCCCATTTTCGAAGGCGGCCTAGAATTTATGTAGACAAACATTCTGACAAAGTGTCAAGAAATTTGAAACAAAAATGTGGCGTCTAGAGTACACTAAAGGTTTTCTAAGATTTGAGCCCTTGCCCTTCTTTTGATCCTTTTTGACTCATTTTCGAACGTAACAGAAGTTTCGTTTAAACATCAGTCTGATTAAGTCTCGAGGCATTTGATACAAAGATGTGGCGTCTTGATCGAGTGCTAACAAGGTACTTTAATACTTTCCCCTGGATCTAATTTATACCCACTAGGTCCATATTCGAACTCGGCCTAGTATTCATGTCGAGAAACATCCTGACCAAGTATCAAGACATTCTTAACAAAAATGTGGCGTCTAGAGTGCACGCAAGGTTTTTCTAATATTTGACCCCTTGGTCTCACTTTTGACCCTACTTGACCAAAGTGGAATAGCTTTGAGGTCAATGGATGGATTCCATAAGTATGATCATATATCATTATAATATTCAAAAATTGAAATCAGGATAGCCTCACGGTCACATGTCAAGGTCAAACGTTAACAAGATGACTATGATGGTACTAAATAGCTCACACGAGCCTGTGGTTAAGATTGGCAGAAACCCACTAGAAAATATTTGTACCTAATATCAATTCCCAAGACTTTTTTTCAAGGATGATGATTAAAAAATTGAATGATTGAAAAATTTCCATTTTAGTTTTATATATAAAAAGGAATGCAGAGTGAGCCAAAAATAATTATCACCATAGTAATATGGTATGAACCAACTTGGTTTAAGTCAACTTTGTGAAGATACATACGAAATATCTTGGTTGTCTGACTTCTAAATTCATTTTTTAATGATTTTTAAGGATTTCCTTCTATGATCAACGTAGATTGGATGCGCCTAATCTGAGCCCAAATTTGATCGTAGGGGCATGATATGACATACTATGAGGTCTACAAGACAATACAGCATACCAAATAATAGAGCCGTCTAAATTTAGAAAAAGAATCTTTTGCTGAACTTCTTCTTATTGCAACGTAAAACGGGATGCCCCCGGGCATGGCCTAAATAATCAAAGTACTGAAAGTACTGATAAGTTGGAATGCGTTCGAGAGACGGTGACCTCAAGCTAATAACGAAGCCGACGCCTCCCGCCGCCCACCACAGGTGATCACATAATACGTCTCGTCTTTTGACGGGCGTATACAAATCAATGTATTTCAACAACGAGAGACGCTTAAACCTCTGAATCGCTATACAGGCCTGATTCTGATGAAAGAAAAATGATAACAAGAGGACCAGAATGACCCTAAACCGCTCACCTGAATTCGATTAGTCCAGTGGATCTTATCCAAGAAACTTTCTGGCAAAGATTCATTCAAATTTGCCTAATTATTGAATAGGAGACATTATTCGAATTATAAGCAGTCATAATAGACCCTGCCAACCCATTCATTACAGAGGAGACTCAAAATTAGCCCTACCCTGCCACGCCCATATTTATGGGCTAATGAAAATTTTGCAAACAATATTTGAAGAGGGTCATCAAAGGAACATTCTTGTAAAGTTTGATTGAAATCTGCCCAGTGGTTTCAGGAGGAGATGTCGTTCAAAGATTTTGGGATCAAAATAAGCCCCGCCCTGCCATACCCATATTTATTGACCAATTAGGATATGGCGACAATTTTGAAGAGGGTCACCCCGGGATCATTCTTGCAAAATATCATTGAAATTGGCACAGCGGTTTAGGAGAAGGAAAAGTTTTATGAAATTTGACGACGGACGACGGAGGCAGGGTGTTCCTAAAAGCTCCCCTTGAGCACGTTGTGCTCAGGTTAGCTAAAAAAGAAGAAAATGATACGGACCATACAACCGACTAATGTACGCAAAGGCGAACACTTATACACTCAAAACATTTTTCAAATGACCTCTGCTCCATTTGAGTTATCAATTACATTTTTATTGGAAGTGTCGCAAAGTGGACCTCAACAAGTGATTTGTCCATGATGAAAAGCTATTTTCGCAGGGAAGTCTTTTATTTCATGAGTTGGAATATCAAGACAATTTTTGGACGAAGTTCAATTGTGATTTCGACCTTTGTGACTCCAAAATTGGGCACTTTCTAAGGCCATTTACAACAAGTTTTATGATTTGGGTCAATCGGTTGTTCAGTTAGAGTGGAAACTGTTAACTGTTAAAATCTACTGATGACCGTGACATATATGACCCCGAAACAATAGGGCATTTCTTTGGGTCATGGGCAATATTTATGTTAAGTTTCGTTATTGCAGGTCAATTGCTTCTCCGTTTATCTAGCGGAAAGCAAAAGGTCAATGGACTGAGAGACAGACAGGATGAAATCAAGATATGCTCCTCTACTATTGAGTTGGGCTGATAGTTCTGAGCTAATAACATCGTGAAATTTATAGGGTGAACGATTTTTTGAATGATTTAGGCATGGTGTTGAATGAGTGAGCGAAGCGAGTTTTGAGTGAAATTTAAGGGAGAGAATCCAATGTCGCTTATTTTGTTCAGGATGATCAAAATAAGCGAAATATAAAACCTATATAAAATATGCATAAAAGTTCAATCAATAGCTTTCTATTTCGTGAAGAACCAATCAGACGCTTTAAATCCAATTATGTCAGTGAAATCGCGAATTTTGAATGTACATGGTGATCTTATTTTTTTTTAATAACTTTGAGAGTTTTTGAATTGTTTGAGTGAGTGTTTTGAATGAATCAATGGAGCGCTGAGTTAGCGATTAAGAATGTTTTTCATTGAAGATGAATGTCAATTTCACGATGTAACTAACTGTATGAATGTGCTCTGAAACGTGTTGATGTGTAAGAATGTGAAGAAAACAAGTTGAACTAGTTGGTTTGTTTCAAATGTCAAATTGTCTTGCCCTGTGTTCAGGATGTAAAAACGTTTCGCGAGCGCTTTGAGATGATACCCCGCTTTGCACGTGCACATACGTGCAAAGCGGGATATCATTTCGAAAGCGCTTCGCTAACGTTTTCATCCTGAACACAGGGCTGGTGATGAATGATATTGGGCAAAGATATTCACAATTCAATTAAAGATATGGTGGCAAGGATTTATGTGGATGAGTATTGTTTTTTTTTACAAAGAAACATTCATGTACATAACTGAAATATGACGGAAAACAAACGACAATATGTTGCAAAAATACTTATTAACTAAGTGTAGCTTAGACAGATATTTACAATAAAACACCTTGTCAAAAGTTTAATGTGTAATAAGGTCGTTTAGAAAGAGAAACTGTACCTTTAAAAGAAGCTATCACATAATTCTACGAAAAACAGATCGCGACCTTACCAAATAAGCAGATCACGTGATTAGTCTGTGCTATCGCCACAATACTGAGAAAACAGATCGCGACATTACCAAATAAGCAGATCACGTGATTGGCTAGTACTATCGTCAATTGCTGACCTTATTGGACTTGACTTATCACATGATTTCCACATATAGTAATGCAAACACGTGATTCTAATATATACGTACGCAACTTTTAATAAATATCGTTTAAAACATAAATTAGAGTGTTAATAATATACGTGAAGTGATAGATGTGTAATTGTCCAGCATTATTACTTTTTGATTAAATAAACTGTATGTCTTTGTCAAGTTGAGATATACAAAATAGGCCGAAGTGTATTCACATCCTGTTCACGTGATATGTGTTCTCAAAAAACCCGAAATGAAATTATCTTGTGTTCATTTTGCGGTTTTGTTAAATCTAAGTTGGAATTGCTCCGCATTCCAACTTAAAAACCCAGGGGTATGCTTTGAATAAATTTGTAGAGATCCATTAGATGATGCTACATACCAAATATAAAAGCTTTCTGCTTTCTAGTTTGAGGAAAGATTTTTTGTAAGATTTTCTCTTCCATTACCTCTACTGGCGGAAGGCCTTTGAGGCTATTGTGAAGGCGCTGTGTCCGACCGTGCGTCTGTTTGTAATTTTTTTCTATAAAAATCTTCTCCTCGGAAACTGCTGGATGGATTTTAACCATACTTCACAGGAATGATCCTCTGCTGACCTTCTTACAATATTTTTGATAGACTTTTGATCCAATGAAAAACAAGGCTTAAATTGGCTAATTTCCATAAATAGAAGTAATATGTGACTTTTCTCATTATCAAATTGATGGATAAAAAAAAATTCACTGGAATAATTCTTGAGTGACCCTATATCAGTTTATAAGTAAATATTGTGATGGGTTGGAAAATATGGCCTGTATGGGCGGAGGTCATTTTTCTAAATCGTATTAAGTGGAAACTTAGAAAATATTTTGCTCAGAACCTAATCAATGGGTATCATCCAAATTTCTTCGAAATGATCCTTTAGTAAACCTTTATCAGTA
Organism: Fragum whitleyi; assembly: GCA_948146395.1. Taxonomy (NCBI): domain Eukaryota; kingdom Metazoa; phylum Mollusca; class Bivalvia; order Cardiida; family Cardiidae; genus Fragum; species Fragum whitleyi. The sequence goes on along the minus strand of OX411551.1, from coordinate 48,898,561 downwards.
TACAAAAAATCTGTATGATAATATGAAAAATATGTCTAAATTAGGCAGGGGCATTTCTTTAAATGTTATATAGTGGAAACTTAAAAAAAACTATTCACATTCTCAGAACCTAAAAGATGAATTTCAACCAAATTTCACTGGAATGTTCCTTTAGTGTCCCATTCTCAAACTGTTCAAATTTGTTGTGATTGGATGTAAAATATGTATTTTAACAGGTGAAGGTCAATCCTCTAATTCTATTCGTCGATCTTGAATTTTTCTTTGCAGAAATATTTCAGCATTTGACACTTAAAAATACTTCAATACTTGAAATAAACCTTTTTTCATTCACTTTAATTCTAATCATATCAGTAGATCATGACCTAAAGAGCAAATCAGCTGCTCAGCCAGCTCTACCTTCTTTGTTAAGCGGGGTGCACTTGGGCCGTGGCAAAATTGGTAGAGTTCCGCTGTACACTGCTACATACTTGCCAAATATGAAAGCTATCTGCTTTCAGATTTCAGAGAAGATTTTTTTAAAGATTTTCTTCTTTATTTCAATTTAAAGTGACATATGCACCAGAGCAGATCCCCAAAAAGAACCTAGGGGCGTGAAATAATCAAACTTTGAAGAGGTCCACTAGATGACCCAACATACCAATATGAAAGCTGTCTGTCGTCTTGTTTTAGGGATGAAAATTTCCAAAGTTTTTCATACTAAGTTTTACCATTTTCACTTGCCATAAAGTGGAGGTCAATGTCAGTAACTAGATCACATTGAGCTTTAGTTTGCGAGGTAAAAATATGCATCAAAAGATCTGGTATATAGACAAAGATCTGGATCTATAACTGTAGTAGCAGCTGGGAGAAACAAATCAATAGAGGTATTTCACGTAATTATCTCCCTTGTGTACTCTTCAGTCAAACTGACATAACAGTGCAAACAAGGGGGCATCCTTCTTTTCCCCACTCTTTATTTCATTGAAATTTATCCGAATAAATCAGTCGATTACAACTATTAATAAAATAGATGATCATTTTTTTATAATTCAAAACAATACTTAAATGTCATTAGAAACTACTTCGACCGCTATTAGGAATTTTTATTTTTGAACAATGAAAAAAGCGACGTTTGATTTTAGTTGGGTGGAATAAATTGCAGAGATAAACCTTCAGTGTTTTCCTACTTGATGAATTTATAATTTTTGGTCGAAACAGATATCCTTCACTGAAAATCTACCGTTTTGAGAAAACACTTTGATATGATAGTTTGTTTGGATTTCTTTCATTTTGACTATTCATTTTCATTAATTCAATACTAGTAATTGCATAATTGTTCGCCACAACTTGTCGATCGTAATCAATTAACTAAAAATTACAAAAAAATTAACAATAATTAAAATAAAGAGATAATAAAAAACAGACAACAAAAACGACAGACGACAGAATGCAATTTCGACACATGTTTATATTTTAACTCTAACGAAAAATAAAAAAAAGCGAAAACATATCGAGAGATAAAGATAATGTGAAAAGGGGAGAAATAATTCAATCGCAGGTTTATTATAACGAGTTGCTATTTCATTTTGTTATTGATTCAAATTTTTTAAAAAAAATACTTATATTGGGAAGGGCTTTTAAATACATTGGAAACGTGCATTTCACTGTTTCGAAATTAATGATTTTGTATTTTGTAGTACTGAGTTTATCCTTCTTTTCGCGCAGCCTTTTTTTAACACTCACCTCTTACGAATCCAATTAAATTTCCAAATTCATGAATTATTGAACGCACAAAAATACCTTTTATGAATATATCTTCATCATGAAGATGTGATAGATGTGAAGATGTGATCTATTTATTACATGTATTATCATTTAATATTTCCTAAGTATGAATATTTCTTGTGCAAAAAAAAAAAAAAAATAAAAAAATAAAAAAAATAAAAACAACAACAACAACAACAAAAACCTGTTGTTAAAAGATAACATGTTTCACAAAGAAACTTATATTGCTCGGTCAAAATATCGCATAGGCTTACTTTTCCACATTCATGATCCACAAAGTGAAAGATCGTCAATGTGTTGGTTTTAGTTTTCTCTTTTTGCCACGAAGTTTCAACAGCGCGGTGTGTATTTGGTTGGAATATGCGCTCAACGGTTTTTTTTTTTTTTTTTTTTTTTTATATAATTACTTTTTTCAAGAATACATTTCCTTGTCTCAGTGTGTTGATAACGATGTAATGGTAAATATGTTCTATTCAAAGAAATTTATATAATACTATAAAAAGAAATAATTGAGTAGGCTACGTATTTTTCATTTTTTTTAATGATATTGGGATTTTAATGAAAAGAGCAAAATAAATGAAAAGTTTGAATTAAAAAAGGGAATAATGTATGAGTAAAAAAAATTCAGAGAGAAACTTTGAAGCCAAAATTAAAAAAAAAGCCAGTATAATAAAAAAATCAAAATACTTCTTCATTGGTCAGGGACGCTAAATAGAGTTAGATAAAGATATGTTAATCAAAAGCAAAAAAATAAAAAAAAGGACTAAAAAAGGCATGAATTATTTAAGCATTAAAACTACATTCTAATTATGTGTAAAAATAACTTTGATATCGTTTGTAACCACTAGTATTTTGTGGTTTAAAATATACTATTTTACTATAAACTTTTATTTGACTAAAATGACATGCCCCCTCGTTTGTATAAGGGACGGAGTCGAGAGATTTCCGCGCATGCGCAGACTTATGTGAAATAGGTCTATTGCTAAAGAAAGAATAGATCCAGGAAAAAGAATTTTTTATTATTGATCGTATGTTGTTCACTTTCCAAAGTAGAACTAATACTTTTTTACATAAAATTTATCGCAATTTTTTTGTGGCTCTCAATCTTTGAGTTTCATATCCCAGTCTTTAATGCTGAATCCCTGTCTTTGTTGCTGAACATGTAAGTTGCCGGTCTTTACGGAGTGACCTCACTGGAATTTTCTTCCGGAGGTCGTTGTATGTAAAAGTAGATCCTTTAGAAAAAGTAGTGCGACATTGAAACGTTATTTTTGAGGGTAAAATAGTAACCCGTGTGCTCATTTTTGTTCTTTTAACCTAGTTTTGCATCTCTTCTTTGATTAAACGCTTGATTTGACCTTCTCTGTGTACGATTTCCTTTGCGAAAGGACGGATAACGGGTGGGGGTCGTACCCAAAGTAGCTGTCCTCTTCATGGGTGGAAAAAAGACGGTACCTCTACTTAAGCTAGGGTACCGCAAAAGTTGAAAGGAGTTTCTCGAGGTTTTTTCTTACTTTAAGATAGGACATTGAACGAAGATGAAGGGCTAAAGAGGTCAAAGGTCAACCCTTTCTGTGGAACCGACCACAGCACCGGAAAAGAGTGCAATTTTATATAGAACAAAGAAGGCCCAAAGTCCGGTGGGGTCACTCCTTACAAGAACTCGCGACGCGGTAGACTGGTCCCACTGTAGACTAACATAAAAGCCTTCATACATGAGTCGACAGTAGTACCAGTCTAGTAACGCGGTTGGGCTCCAGACGACAATTTGGCTAACCATCTGCAAATTAACAAGAAGTCATTAAAAAGATTGATGACCATTTTTGTCAGTAATTTGGTTTCATTCTCTAAAACTGACAATTTACAGTAATGATTTTGTGATATTACTGTCTAAATTTGTAACTAAAGCCGACTATTGGAAAAGTGACATCATTCGGACGGTACCTAATACCGGACAACGCAGACTGAATCTGATCAGCATACAAATTGTATTTTGGTAAGTATTTAGAAAGTATTTAGAAAGCATTGACTTTTCCAAAAAGAGGATTGAATCATTTTGGAAATGGATATTTTCTCATTAAGTTAAACTTTTGTTAACTCTTTCTTGGACCCCTGGCTAAGAGTTGGTCTTATGGTAGAAATGACATTGATTGGAACGGCTAGAGCTTCTCAATGAAACCCTATTCTTCATAACCGACAAACATCTACCAAATGAAAAGTAACTGCATGAAGGTGTTGATTGGAATAATTGGTTTTCAAGAGAGATAATCTATTGAAGGAATCAATTACTACAGTAAACTGATATTACTTGACTCAAACTCAAGAATGAAGTATCCTAGAACCATGAAACTTTATAGATCTAGGATTTTATGCAGGGGGGAGGGGGGGGGGGCTGAATTTTGATTTGCATCAGATCTAGTAACACTTTGATACAAAAGTTATTTTCATGATCATATCTGCAAGTCATAAGTAACTATCCCATAGATTCTCTAGTTTACACTCATTTATTTTATTTCAATTGAAACATTTGCTTAAGCGTACATAATTACTGTACAGTACTCCATCCTGGTGTTTTCTTAACCCAGAAATGCAGTGGCTTTAACTCACTTCTACCCAGATCAATGGCTAGGTTGACTGGTTTGACTGTTGGCTATTTTACCATAAACACACTGCAGTGACGGGGCTAAAACCATGGACCTTCAGGTCACAACTATAGCACCTATACCCATAGGGAAACTACTAGGCCAATTTGTGGTTTGTGGCTGCTTACCAGTGGTTTCTGAGTAAATATAGTAAGAGTCAACTATTTACAGGTGAGGATCTGATATGCCTGTTTATATGCTTTGTATATTACAGTATGGACAATTTAATTTTCAGGGGCATGGAATTCCTTTGCTAAATTGTTTCACATAGGCTCTTCAGCTGGCAGACAAGTACACTTTCCTTGACCACTTGTCTGACTAGGACAAGTAAATAGTAGGGTTTATATTTGAATATAACTTAAAATAGATTTAAGGGAAAAATCATTGATATGTTTATAATCCATACAACATTGAAGGTGGTGCCTTCTGAAAGGTCTTGTCCCAATCATCATGTAAATTATGAAGGCTTTATCACTTATGGCCAATGTCAAAGATTTTATGCTGAAAAAAGGGACCTTAAAATGACCTTGAACTTGACAGACCACCTTGACTTTAGTATTCTCAGAAAGGTCTTGTCACAAGAAATGCACATGTGAAATATGAAGGCTCTATCACATACCAATCAAAAGTGATGGTCAATGTTAAGATTTTATATTGAAAAATAGTGACCTTGAAAAATGACCTTGAATTTGACAGACAGCCTTGACTTCAGTATTCACAAAAAGATCTTGCCGCAAGCAATGCAGATGTGAAATATCAAGGCTCTATCACTCACAAAACTAATGCTTTGGTCAATGTTAAAGTTTTAATTGTTCCCAAATTTTACCTTGAAATAATGACCTTGAAAAACCACCTTGAGTTTGGTATCTTACAGAAAAGGTCTTGTCACAAGCATTGCACATGTAAAATATTAAGGCTCTATCTCTTACCAATGAAAAGTTATGGCATATGGCAAAAGTTTTTGTGTTGAAAGTGACCTTGAAAAAATGACCTTGACCTTGACAGACAACCTTGACTTTAGTATTTACAGAAAGGTCTTGCCACAAGAAATGCACATGGGAAATATCTAGGCTCTATCACTTACCTATCCAAGGTTATGACCAATGTTAAAAGTTTTAATTTTTCACAAATTTGACCTTGAAAAATGATCTTGACCTTGATATATGACCTTGAGCCTGGTATCAACAGAATGGTCAAGTCTCAATTAATCATCACACCGGTTTACAAGTGTGTGTTGCATGCCAAGTCTGGAAGCTGACACACCAATTCTCCTCCTGGAAAAATAAACTGTTCCAGACACTTTACTTTATTACTTAATTATTCATCCTCGGATACCCCGGGGTCTCCCTATTTGCTACGCTATATCGACCCCTGGGACAATTGGTCGATTTTCTCACGTGTTTGCGCTGGCTGGATTCTGTCTTTTCATTGGTGCCATCACGATTTTCAGATGGAGAAGTCGGCCAATGAGAACTATCCTAACAAAACGAGTTCGATTCACCTGTCAAAATGGAGGACAACTTTCGCTTGATTTGTGAGAAATTCGGCGTTTCGAGTTTGAAAGATTTTCAAAAAGAATGCTTGGAGAATCTACTGCAAAAAAAGGACGTTTTCTTGTCTGTGAAAACTGGGAGCGGGAAGAGTTTGTGTTATCACGCATTTTTTATGATATGGAGTAAAATGAACGAAGGTGAAAAGTGCCAAGTGCTGGTAGTTGCGCCACTCATTTCAATTATGAAAGAACAATGCGATTATCTCAATTCAGTTGGACTAAAGAGTACCTATTTGGGGAAGGACAGTTCTGAGGATGCTGATATACTCAATGGACATTATGATTTCATATTTTCTTCACCGGAAAATTTACTGAATGTAAGCAAGTGGCGCCAGATGTTGCAGAAATCTGATTCTTTTCGCCTCATGGTTGTTGATGAAGCACATACCATTTTGCACTGGTAAGATATATACATAAGAGATATTAATATATATATCAGTTATTTCTTATCCTAGGTAAAATAATGTTTAAAAAAAACAAAAAAAAAAAAACACCACTGCCAGTTCAATTAAGGTAGTGGTAATAATACTACGCAACATTTCTGAACCCATAAACTTTCATAATGTTGACGGAGGTTTCCTAATGAAATTCATTAGGAAATTTTGGTTTACACTGTTAAAATTCAATACTTCCAAAATATTGCGGAACTATTACGGATCCACTACCTTAAATAAAACATAATAAGTTTCCCTAAAATCTCATTACTAGACTTCTGTCTAAACCTTTAATTATACATTGTAAAACAAGTTGAATGGGATCCAAAGCTTTGAGGAAGTTTAACCTGCAGGACCAGATAAATCAAATTTTAACCCAACCTCTCAGGAACTTACCTTAGGACTTCTGGATAATTGTTTCTCACTAGAAATTTATACACCGGTTACATTTTTAGTCTGGTGTAAAATGATATGTAGTAAATTTCATACAACCAGAATTTAAATGTGAGGAAAACAATAGGTTCACACTAAAAAGGTGCTTATTACAAGCAATTTTTATGCCCCCGTATCGAGAAATCGGAGGCATATTGTTTTACTAATGTCCATCTGTCTGTATGTATGTCTGTCTGTCCATCCGTCCGTCTGTCCGAAAACTTAACCTTTGCCTTTTCTCCAAAAGTATTTGACATACAAAGCCGTACACCAAGTCAAGGTCATGTGAGAAGGTCAAGGTCGTGTGACAAGGTCAGGGTCATCTGTCAAGGTCAAACTTTAAAAAAATGCTGTTCCGGGGGCATTCGTGTTTCACAAACTCATCTTGTTTTATTAGCTCCACCGGCCGAAGGCCACTGGGGCTATTGTCATGGCGTAACGCCGCGCTGTGTCCGTTTTTATTTAAAAATCTTCTCCTCAAAAACTACTTGATGAATTTCAACCAAACTTCACAGGAATGATCCTTTGGTGACCCTCTTTCAGACTTGTCCAACAAATTTTGATCCAATGAAAAAAATGGATTTAATGGGCTTTGCTAATTTCCAAATATGGTAAAAAGTGGGTTTTCTCAGATTCTTATAGATGGATACCAATTAAATTTTACGTGAATGATCCTCGAGTGACCCTTTATCATTCTATAAGAAATAATTGTGATCGGATGAAAATATGTATTTTATGGGCAGACTAGAGGTCATTTTTCTATATGTTATATAGTGGTAACTTTCAGAATCATTTTCTCAGAATCTAATTGATGGATATTTACTAAATTTCACTGGAATGATCCTGAGTGACCATTTATCAGTCTACCAAAAATTTCCTCAGGATGGATATTTACTAAATTTCACTGGAATTATCCTGAGTGACCATTTATTAGTCTACCAAAAATTATTGTGATCGGATGAAAATATACATTTTATGGGCAGAGGTCATTTCTCTATATGTTATATAGGGGAAACTCATGGATATCAATCAAACTTCATTGGTATGATCCTAGGGTGACCCATTAACATGCAGCCCAAATTATTCTGATTGGATGAAAAATTTGTCAACATCAGTAGAACCCAAAATATCAAAAAATCTAGTCAAAACTTTGATTTGCTATTACAAGAATTTCAAGCCTGTGGAGGGACTCAAGCCATTCATGGCTTTCTAGTTTAGAAATGTTTCTAGTGAGGATTCTGTTGGACTTAGATGATATACTAATGTTAATGAATGAAGTGATTTTCATAATTTGAATATAGGTGGTTATGGAATTCCTTTGTCCCACATAGGCTCTTCTACAAGTTTGCGTATAATTACATTTTCCTAAGTATTTTGTCCATGGACAAGTAAATGCCAGGAAAAAACTTGAAAAAATTCTAAATATAAATATGAAATTAAATTGTCCTAATGGGTATATCAAAGGGTAGAACACATCTTTTTTAATGAAGAAAATGCTGGATCTCATCATTAAAAGCAATGTTTTCTTAGACTTTAGATGCTCATTTGCGGACAAGTTCAATTTGATCCTGGACAAGTAGACCATTTTCTTATACTTGAAGAAGTATAAGAAAATAGTCTACTTGTCCAGGGACTGGGATAGATAATCCATATTTCCACATCCTTGGTTTAAAGAACTTAAGGGAAATATACATCAAGAGCTGTATAATTTGCATTTGCCAATTGGCTAATACTGCTTTTCTGCTAGGAAATTGGAAGCAGGCCTGAATGGAAGTAATACAGAACTTGGACTGGGTGGTCATATCTAATTTTATTAGTAATAAATTATTTTTCTGGTGGATTTTTAGCTTGGCTGTTTTTGAGAAAACCCGGGGTATTGCTATTTTCTTTGCGTTGTTGTTGCCGTCCTCATGCCAATACTTGACATTATACGATATCTCTGGGTGCATTGAAGGCATTCACTTGAAACTTTGTGTACATTTTCACTGTCCAAAGAGTAACCTTTACTATCAAGGATAACCCTAGATGCAATTTGTGCCAATATTGCCTCCCCCTTTTTTAACTTACATTTCTTATCCACAATCGTATGCGGTGCTACATCTTGAATATTGAGCATAAATTCTGCTTAGAATCACCTCATCATTATTTAGATGATGAAATCTTTAAAAGTATGGGATAATATAGTTCTAAGCCAACAATTTATCTGTTTAATATTTGTGGAGTATCCACATCTTTTCAATGGTGATAAAAACTGTTTTTCTTCTATTTCAGGGGAGAAGCAGATAGAGAAGACGAGCCCTTCCGCATTTGGTATGGCAGATTGAGCGAGGCACGATCTCTCATCAAGTGTCCAGTTTTACTTATAACAGCAACAGCAAACAAATCAGCGCGCAAAAAAATGCAGAAGAAATTTGCTATGCAGAATTGTTGTGAGCTGATAGACAATCCAGACCGCCCTAATATAAAATTGTTTGCACAACAGTATAAACGGACAGTGCCGATTGAAAGGGTTTTAGAAAGACTGATTTATCTTGTAGACGAAAAGGAACAATCATGTGAGAGATATTTAGTATTCTGTCCATCAATTTCTCTTTGTAGCCAAGTGTTCACTGCATTCAGACTCAATATAGGTGACCAGAAAATAAAGCATGTGGAAATGTACCACTCAAAAACTACAGACCAAACAAAAGAAAAAATCAGAAAAGATTTGGATGATGCAAATGGTGTAGTGCGCATCGTAGTAGCAACTAGTGCAGCAGGAATGGGCGTTAATTTTGTAGGGATCAATTATGTTATAAACTTTGGGCCACCAAAGGATATGGATAGCTTTGTGCAACAATTTGGGCGTTGTGGACGTGATGGGACACAATCTATGGCCATGTTACTGTTCAACAAGGCACAATGTATAGGGTTGGACAGTGAAATGAAGGATTATGTTGTCAATACATCTACATGCAGGCGTCAACTTATCCTGAAAACTTATAATGCCAAGTCAGAAGATCTTATGCAACATTTGTGTTGTGATATTTGTGAACGCACTTGTAATTGTAAAAGTGACCAGTGCAAATCATTTAGTTTTCCAATTATGTATATGGAACACGATCCTGAAGAAGTAGACTCAGACACAGAATATGATGAGAGATTGAGTAGCAACAGTTTGTCCGAAAGTGATAGCGATTGATAAATTCATCTATGTATTTTTTTTTTATTTCATGAAGGAATGAAACTAAAAACCTTATCACACTAAAATGAATCCGCAAATAAATAAGTTGATCAGATTTTTAGTTTCATACCTAAATGAATGAAAAATAGTCTCTCCTTATTTTTAGCTCCACTCAGTTAGGAACAATTACATTTACGTTCAGAAATATCACAAAAATGTTACGCAAAATCTTCTAACAATCATAGTCATCACTTTGGCAAAGCATTATTGCAGTCAATGAGAATGCATGGATTTTGATGGACACAATTAAAAATAAATTATTTTATGTATGCAAACATATCAAGTGTTATTTAATGCCCTTGTTTTGATTAGCTAATTACCTGTCCTCACTGTCCTTTATGAAGCTAACATTTAGAGGTGTGGAATTCCCATGGCAGACTTATCTGACACAGGCTTTTCAACTTGTAGGCAAGGACATTTTACTAGGCCATTTGTCTGTGGACAAGTAAATACCAGAGCAAATCTTAGTACAGTACTAAAAAGATTCGGGAGAAAAGTAATCCTTTTGATTGTATCAAAGTGAAGAAAACATTGTCTTTAGTGAAGAAAATGCTGGGTTACAGAATTTTCTTCATTAAAAATAAAGTTTTTTTTGTTTTCAATTTTTATCAATTCATGTTTTTGTGGGCAAGTTCAATTTGATCATGGACAAGTAGGAAATTGACTTGGAACTTGTCCATGGACAAGTGGTGAAGTCAAATTTCCACACCCCTGTTATGTTTTATTATTTCTATGCCCCTGCTTTATCTATTTGGGGTTATATTGTTTTTGAACTGTCTATTTGTCCCACCCAAAAAACTTGAATCTATGCCATAACCTGATTAGTAAGGGATAGAGGCCTCATATTCCACATGATTATTGCTTGTGACAAGACTTTTCTGTTGGTACCACTTTCACAGTAATTTGTCAGAGCCAAGGTCATTTTCCAAGGGCAAACATGTTGAAAAGTGGTGAAAATGGCAGTTGATGGGGCATTGGTTTATAATAAATACATTTTTTGTATGATAATTTTACATAATATTGTCTCATAATATGTTATTCTTATGAGGCAGACACATTTGCTGACATAGGTAAACCATGTTAATTGTTAAAGAAATTTGTATGCCCCTTCCCCTCTTCGAAGAGGTCAGTTGTTTGGTTGGTCCGTAGACCATTTTTTGTCCAGGGCATATCTCATAAGTATTATTGCTCGCAGGCTACTTGCAACCTTCCAAAAAAAAAACTTGTCAGGATTAACGAAAATAAAAGTTGAACAAAAGCTGGTCTCCGAGGGCTAAAATAAATAACTAAAGACGACGTAAAACAAAAAACATCCGAGTTTATTTTACGGTTGATAATTCGACTTGGTTGACTCAGGGTTAAAATGAATGGTTTCTCGATCGATATTTGATGCTGGTTCGTGTCGAAACGAAAGTCAACGACGGTATTTCAAACAACCGAATCTGTCAGCTCAGGTCAGGGATTCGACAATTAAATTTGATATAGATTCTATATGCTAACCGTGAAGAGTTAGGGTTTCAACAGTTGACTTCTGAATTGTTATTGATAAAGCTCCTAGATCTATTCTCTTAAATTACAATGAATTTCTGCTGTGGCCGAAAAGGGGTTGCCCTCTAAAATTTTGTTGGTGAGTGGAGACCTCGACTACAAGAACTCGGGGGTATTTATACAAATCTTGGGTGCACAAATAAATAACGCGTACCCACAGAAAAGTTTTGCGGACCTTGACCGTACGCAAAAATAATTTGCGTACACAGCGCCATTCGATTGGCTAATCGAATGCGCACTAAAAATAACTGTGTACTAGCAACCATCTCTCGAGGTTAAATTCTATAACAATCGGGAATGTAACTTAAAATGTATAAAACATTATGGTAAAAGGAAAATTAAATGCTGAATCGGCATTTTCCGTACCGAATAAGACCGTTTCATGGTGAAATTTGTTGTTTTGACCAGAAGGCGGTTGAAATTCAGCGTCCTAAGGGTTGCTAGGGAGAAATTTACTACTGCACCGGGTAAACTAAAATGGCTGACAAAGACACGGAAGCGCGTGTCTTCAATCTATCAAATAGCGAATACGAGGGCAATTGGACATGACAACGTACACAGACGACTCATTTGACCAATTGTAATTAAATTCTAACTGGGCAAGCTTTTAAAATGACCGGCTGACATGATTAAACGCATAAATGAGTGGAAAAATGGTGTGTAAATCTCGTATACCGTATGACACACGAGTATTCACACACAGTCGACTTTCATTTCAACACGAATAGATGAAAATGATAATCAATAAATATGAACTCTAGACAAGGTAAGGTTGGGACCCTACAACACTCCCCCTCTTACTTTGTCAAAGTTCCGACTGACAATACAAGAAAATTAAAGACTGTTTAGCTATAAGTAAAGAATTTGCAGTTGACAACGTAAATCTAAATCATGTAGAAATCATACTGGCTAAGGTAGAAAAACTCAATCGTTCAAGGAACTGCTTGCTACCAGTATTCACTACTATTAGACCATTCTAAAGTTTAATATTCAAATTTGGGATTGAAGTTTTGATAAACACTACTTGATGAATTGAATAAATGTGGCATTACTAAATAATATATCACTTTCAAAACTCTAACAATAACTCCGCGAATAAATAACACTTAGAAATTAACACTAAATCCTTCACTGTTCACTTTAACTTGTAACCGATTTAATGCACTTGGTGTCCATTGTCCACTAGATTTCCTTATCGCTTAATTCACTCTATATCATTGACTCTTAATTACTTAAAATGGCATCACTTAAACTGTTCTATTTCTTATTGACTATTGACTTCAATGGCTTGTTTTCTTTGTTCTTCTCTGATTTCTTCTCTCCAGCTTTTGGTTTCTCCTGCTGCTTCTCCGTCTTTCCCTGCACGCTTGATGTTCTCTCCCGACTACGATCCCTCCTTTCCCTGCTTCTATCTCGATTCCTGTCATTGGCTTCATCTCTCCTTCTTTCATGTTCTCTTCTTTGCTCCTCACCCATTCTTTCCAATGTGCGGCTCATCTTGGAAACAACGTCCGTCAAAGCCCCCAATGCCTTGTCAATTCCACGGATCGCCCTACTGTTCTGATCAAAAGCCTCCACCATTTTACCCACTGCTATTTGAATTGTGTTGGTAATCAGCTCGCCTGACTCTGAACATTGAGTAGACTTTTCATTCAGCATTGGCTTAGACTCATCCCTAGTTGTTGTGATTTCGACTTTGGTGTCTTTCCTCTCCTGGACCTCACTTGGAGCCTGCAGACTTCGAACTGTAAGCGTATCGTCAAAATCGTAGTCTAGTTCATCGTCAACATATTGATCCAGAATGTTTGTTAGCCCCAACACTGGAGTATTCAAGGCAGATTGAGGGCCTGGCCTGGTAGGAACTGTTTCTGTACTAAGGGAGCTCAGGTTGGCGACAGGCATAGTATTTACAAGATTTGATTGCTCAGGCAAAGTAGTTGAAGGGATTGGGCTCTCCGTGGCTAACTTCGGTTTCTTTAATGGCGGCTGGTAAGTTTGCTGAAGGTCCAGGGTCTGATTTGGTAGCTGTTGGGAGTATGAATCAGGGAGTTTGACAATTGGTGTTGGAGTGTACGGAGGAATGGAAACTGATGGGGCAGGGCTGTATGGTACAAATCCTGGTTGCTGCATGTGCTGACTGGTGCTTTGGATTGAAGGGGAGCTCTTGCTATTAAGGAGGCTGGCCAGTATCTCTGGTGTCACCTGGATGTTGATCAGGCTTCCAGGTGCCGATGTTGCTGTCGTCTGTCCAAGTGGTGGTAGGGGTTGTGCTAAGAGCTGATGTTGTCCCTCACACTCAAAGTTGTCCTCTGCTAAGTCAGAAGGACTCTTTGTTGGGATCATCCTGGTTGACTCCTGGTTTGTCAGCTCTCTGTAATCAATACCAAGCACAACGTTGGCAGGGTTGGGATTCTCTACTAGGAATCTCTGGCTGTCCACCTGACCCAGTTCAGCAACAGCTTGCCTATGCCTGCTGTACTTGGATACGTGGTTGAGCAGGGCCTGTTTGGTGGTACATCTCAGCAGACAGAGTGTACAATAAAATGGCGCCTTGTCTAAAGCCAGGTGATGTTTGTATACGTGGGCAACCATCCTGTACTTCACCTCCACATACGTCTTGCCCAGGGCCTCACAGTGTTTACATCCATAGCATTTTCCACGTTTTTCAGCCATCATACTCTGAAAATAGAAAGAGGGGCTTCTTGTACTCTTAGGGAGACCATAAAACTTCTAGAGATGCATTTTGTAGATTTAATTGGGAGAGCTGACAGATTTTCAATTGGCTCGCACGCCACGCTTCGGAATTGGAAAAAGAGCCACGGATTGTCTTTACAACAGTTTGATGACTTCTCGCAAAATGTCCCGTGCTGTAGATGTCCAAGGTGCAAATTTGTAGATGCTCATGAAGTAATTTGGCTAATATCAAAGAAGTGAGGTCAATTGAAAACTCCCTCATACATTTTGAGTTTGTTGTGATGCACAACTCGCTCTGACAATCCATTATTTGTCTTGATCACAAACGTCATCGGGGAAATCTTCTGGAAAACCAAGCATGGCCCTTCGTAAGCAGGTACCAATTTTGGTGATTCCCCTACTTTGCGGGTTTCGGACAGACACCAAACAACATCGCCAACTTCATAATGATGAAACAACATTTTCTTGTCGTAAACAGCCTTGCTCCGTTCACATGATGACTTGAGATGTTTCCTGGCCACAGAATGAGCCATATTTAGCCTCTCCCGGATACCATCTACATAGTTGCCATAATTGGTCACATGAGTCTTAGCCTTGTCTACAACAGATCCAAATACAAGCTCAGCTGGCAGTCTAACCTCCCTACCAAGAGTCATAAGATTTGGGCTTAACTTGGTTGCTTCATTGGGTGTGGCCCTATAAGCGCCTGCGAGACATCCAAGGTTCATGTCCCAATTCTCTTGCTCCCCCTTCAAGTACGCTCGTAACATCTTCAGCAATGTCTGGTTGAACCTCTCCGCCTGTCCGTTACATCGTGGATTTCTTACACTCGTTCTAAGCTTCTTTATTTCTAACATTCTGCAGAGCTCTTTAAAAACTTTGCTTTCATAGGTTCTACCCTGGTCACTCAAGATAGAAAGCGGACACCCCCATCTACTAATGAATTCGTTAATGATCCTATTTGCACAAGTTTCAGCTGTCAGATCGGGGACTGGAATCACTTCAACATACTTCGAAAAGTGGTCGGTGAGGACAAGGATATACCGATTGCCTTTCTTCGTTATCGGAAAAGGACCCAGGTAGTCCGTAGCTAGTACATCCCACGGAGCTCCAGTTCTAACCGAACCCATAGGGGCCCTTGGTGTCCTCGCTGGCCTTTTGTCCCTGGCGCAGGTATCACATTGGCGGATGAAAATCTTGATGTCCTCTTTCATTTTGAACCAATAGTAGCGCTGGCTTACCTTTGCCTTGGTCTTCTTTGTCCCCATATGACCTGATAGGGCTCCGTCATGCATCTGCTTAAGGATTTCTCTTCTAAGGTCTCTTGGAATGACTATCTGGCCAATGGTTCCTGTGCCATTACGCCATGAAAATTCTTTCATAAGAACTCCATCTACAACTTTAAGATTGTCCCATAACAGAAAATAGTGCCTTGTTGCCGGGCTTTCTACCTCCAACTGTTCTTTGAGAGGTTTCACACCCTTCTCTTTTGACTCTAAAACCATTCTAATTTCTTCATCCGCCATCTGACTCTTTCGCACATCTTTAGCTATTGACATCATCCCATTTACACCCCAATCTATTCCACCACTTGTTGAAGGACCGCCAATCTCCCTTACTTGGATCTCTTCTGTCTTCTGATCCACATCTTCTATGCTGTTTTCAGCCCGCATGCCCTTCTGTTCAAGAACCATGATTTCAGCTCTTCTTTTGCATTTCTGACATGGTCCACACTTGAGAGGTTCTGCCATGTCTACTTTGCTGCATTCACAATCTTTTGGACTGCTTCACCTGGAAAGGGCATCACAATGGGGTTGCTGCTTTCCAGGCCGGTACTCGACGCAGAAATCGTATGGTGCTAGAATTTCTATCCAGCGAGCAATTTTACCATTCGGCTCTTTTAAGCTGAATAACCAAACAAGGGCTTGATGATCACTCCTGACAACAAACTTTCTACCAAGTAAGTACTGCCTGAAATACTGCACAAAGAACACCACTGCTAGTAACTCGCGCTCTGTGACACAGTAGTTGCGCTCAGCTTTGTTGAGTGATCTACTAGCATAGGCCAATACTCGTTCCTGTCCAGATTGCATTTGCGAAAGTACTCCTCCTATCCCGACTCCAGAAGCATCTACGTCAAGGTAGAATGTACCACCATCATTAAGTGGATACCCCATCACTTGGGTGCTTGTAAGTTCCCTCTTAAGAGTTTCAAATGCCTCTTCACACTTGCTTGTCCATGTGAAATTCGCATCCTTTTTTGTCAACTCTGTCAGAGGACGAGCTGCTTTGGCAAAATCCTTGATGAAGCGTCTGTAGTATGAGGCTGTTACTACAAATTGCTTAACTTGCTTCGGGTTGACTGGTGTTGGCCAATTCGATACCTTCTCAACATTGCTCGGGTCAGGACGAACACCTTCCTTGGACACAATATGGCCTAAGAATACTACCTCGGTTTGTAGAAGATGACATTTGTCAGGTTTTAGCTTCAGTCCTGCTTGTTTGATCCTATCAAGCACTTCATCAACTCGTTCGATATGCTCCTCGAAACTTGCCCCATACACTATGATGTCATCTATGTAGACCAGACAAGTCTGCCATTGTAGCCCCTGCAAAGCTAGTTCCATTGTACGCTGAAATGTCCCGCTGCTATTGTTCAAACCAAAAGGCATTCATGTCATCTCAAAAAGACCGTATTTGCATGTAAACGCTGTCTTTGGAACATCCTCTTTCTTTAGGGGGATTTGAAAATAGCCACTTGTTAGGTCAAACGAACTGAACAGACTCATTCCGCCAACGGCATCCAGACAATCCTGAATCCTGGGGAGAGGAAAACCGTCTGGTTTGACAAGGGCATTCACCTTCCTATAATCAATGCAGGGTCTCAAGGATCCGGACTTCTTTCGAACGAACACTATCGGGCTCGCCCAGGGGGATGTACTCTTTTGAATGACACCCTTCTTCATCAGATCGTCTATTGCTGACTTTTCTTCTGCTGCGTATGCTAGTGGAACTCGCCTTGGCCTTTGTTTGATCGGTGTGGCATGACCAGTGTCAATACTGTGCTCAGTCAAACTAGTCAGCCCGATATCCCATTCATCTTTTGAGAAAGTTTCTCCATACTTGCTCAACAGAGAGGCCACTGCTCTCTTCTCATAGTCACTTTTACCTGTAGTCGACTTCTCATACAGAGTCTTTAGGTGATCTGGTACCAGAGGCTCCCAACCCTTTCTCGTGGCATTAAGACGGGACTCACTTGGACCTTTCCAATTGGTCGTACCGATTCGCCTGATCCACTCATTACAGCTATCTTCCCCTTCATTCTCCCTTTCTGCAAGCACACTTACTATCTTTTCTATTTGCTCAGCATTGCCAACATACGCATGCTGCCTCAGTGTCGCTTCTATAGGGAAAGGGTTAAGGACTCTCACTTTGCATGTAGGACCTTTGTTTAAATCAACAAGTGTGGTAGCCATGACAAGATTATACTTCTCTTTAAACAGTTGAGCTGGTTCTACTAAATACTCGGAATTCTTTGTCAGGTCATCAAATTCTTCCCTTTCAATGTAAACATCAATGACGGCCTCAGTTTGCCCAGGAATAGTGACATCATCCGCAACTGTAACCCGCCTGGACCTGTTTCTTCGACCCACCTGAAAACAAGGAATCCTGACTCCATCTAAGACAATCATACCTTTGCTCAGCAATATGTCTGCAGGACCCTTTTCACTGCCCATCAAAACATCGAAGCCTAACAGTGCATCATCCTCAATATCGGCAACTACAAACTCTTGGACTAGCTCATAAGACCCTAGAAGCATCTTGAAATCGCCCTTGCCAATCTCCCTAATGGGCGCCCCATTCGCTCCTCGAAGATTGCATGATCTCCTCAGCTCCGGTCTTCTCTCTTTCTCTAGCCTCTCAAACACCCTTGTTGACAGCACCGACCTAGCTGCACCTGTATCGGCTGTGAACGTGATTTTCAAGCCTTCTATCTCACCCTTTACATATACCCCGTCATTCAGGTTCACCTTCTGCCCTTGACTCTGACCCTCCAAAACTTCGCCCTGGTTCTCCTTGTGGCCGTTTGAGCTTACTGGGACCTTTCCCTGGCCACTTGGGTTGGTCCTTGGTAGTTTAAAGTGTTCTCTGCTTGGCTTTTGTTTTTACCCTTCTTGGCTCTTCTATCCTCTTCAGGGCACTCTCTCGCAAAGTGACCTAACGCATGGCAGTTGTAACACTCTTTATCAGATTTGCTTTTGTTGTCCCAGTTTCTCGGTTTATTAGCTGCCTCAAGTTTCTCCAACCGCTCTAATATCTTTGTTAGCAACAAGGTCTGATCTGTGTTGACAAGGGATTCAGTCAACCCTAACTCCTTCTGTGGTAAACGGCTTATACTCTGGATGCTGCAGTTGTCATTTTCTTCTTGAAATTGAACCGTTCTAGTTTGTTTCGCTCTTTTATCCTTTTCTGTGCTGCCCCTAGTTTGGATGAAATTTACTACATGGTAAACAGCTTCATCAATGGTCTGGGGTTCTTTGTGGAATTCGATTTCAAATCTTATATCTTCATCTCTAAGGCCATCAAGAAACTTTTGCACTAGATCTTCCTCTCTTGTCCTTCTGTCCCTATATCCATGGGCCTTGTCATAAAGCATTTTCAAATCTGCCGCAAAATCCTCAGCTGTCTCGCCTATCCTCTGAACACGCCTGCTGAACTTAGTGGCAAAAGCTCTTGATGTTTCAATTACTTTGAAGCGAGTCTGCATCTCATGCACAAGATCGTCGTAACTATTTAGTGTCGTTTTTGGCAGCTGTCCAAACAAAAAATCAGCAGCCTGGCCCTCAATCCGGGGTAATAGATGATCAAGTTTGTCCTCTTCACTCCAACCATGCCTCTCAGCTATTGCCTCGAATCTGGCTAACCAAACTGACCAGTCCTCTCTACCTGTAAATGAAGGCAACCTGATACTCTCGCCAATCCTCGGGCGTGCATCGTACGCTCTGGGTCTGGTGTAAAAATGATCTCCATGTCTGTGGCCTGGCGAGTGGTCTATGTAGCCTTGCCTTACTCTACCATACTCAGCGTGCGGCCCATTCATATGGCCATCCTGCTGGTTTTGATTAACATTTAAGATCGAATACGGTTGCTGAGGCATAGGTCTATTTGCATTTTCACCATAACCGTCACCAGCTCTGAGATCGTTGATAGGCCCATCGCGCAATGCACTTGAATGCACCGCGGCCCCTACCTTACTACTACCATGGCCGACCTGTTTTAGACTTTTCAGTTCTGACACGACTTCCTGAAGAACACCAGAAATACTATTAAGTAGTTGTGTTTGCGAGGTAGGGTCTTCGACCCTATCTCCAACTGCATTTAACTTTCTGTGCTGCTGGCCACCGTTTGCAAAAGTCTCGGAATCAGTATTCAATGCAGACTGATCATGGTCGTCACTAAACGACGACCGCGCAGGACTGTCATCTCTATGACACCTCCCTATTTCGTCAACTGTCCTATAACTCGGCCGTCTAAAGAAAACTTCCCCGTCGTCATAAGATGATCCAGGCTGATCCATGTCTATTGTCTGATTATGTCCAAAACGTGCGGTTCGTATCGCTGGATCTCTGTATTTAATGAGATCCCACTTCTGACACCAAAAATTATCGTAGTGGTATATGTTTTCGTCCGTCATATGTTTTCGACCTATTTCATTTTTTCTTTATTTCATGCATATTTGATGTATTGGTATATCAATTTAGGTGTCAAAATTTAGTTTAAAATCATAGCTTTTAAACCCAAATTACAAAACATGTCCATGATAAACCTAAATAGCTAAAATATTTTTTGGAAGTAAGCACCTCCCTTTTCATTAGATTTTCTTAAGTCACTTTTATAAGTTTTGTAAATCTTCAATATGAGAAAATTTAGAAGGGCCAAGTAAAAACAAAGCATGTCATGTGGTGATTTGATATCTTCTTTCATTGCCAAGTGACTGTTATGTGGTTGCTGCTAGTATAAACACTTAAATTTTCAGTTTGAAAATGGCATGCTTCTTATATTTTTCCATTAGTCTTTTCTCAGAAGACTTAATTAAGCAAATATTTGTAGCAAGTATATTTTAACTTTTACAATTTTTGACCACTGAAGCTTGTGATAAATAAATATTTGTGTTATTATGAGTTTTAATAAGTTCAAAAATATATGGATAAACTAAATATTACAATCTAATAAAGTGTTTTTGTAATTGTACTATATGGTTAGCAGATTTTCAGGTACATGAATATTAAACTTCAATAGCATTTTTCTATCTGTAACTGTAAACTTGTAATCTGTCTAGATAAGGAGAATTATAGATAGACTATGAGATCAGAAATCTGATTTCAAAAAAAGCTGATTTGCACTGTTTATTCTTGTGTCCTTCTTCATCAGTGGCTTATTTCTTCAATAGGTCGAAAACATATGCCGCTAATTTGCGTAAACAAAATTGTTGTAAAAATTCAAACAGGATAAAAACCTATCATACTAAATAAATTGAATCAAAAAACATGAGAATCATAAAAAAAGATAATGTTTTAAATATTTATGCACGAATAATCTAATTATAAAAGTTTGAATAAAAATGCTAATGAAAAATTGTTATTAGGACGAAAACCCATACCACGAGGATATGTTGCGCGCAGGCTACTTGCAACCTTCCAAAAAAAAAACTTGTCAGGATTAACGAAAATAAAAGTTGAACAAAAGCTGGTCTCCGAGGGCTAAAATAAATAACTAAAGACGACGTAAAACAAAAAACATCCGAGTTTATTTTACGGTTGATAATTCGACTTGGTTGACTCAGGGTTAAAATGAATGGTTTCTCGATCGATATTTGATGCTGGTTCGTGTCGAAACGAAAGTCAACGACGGTATTTCAAACAACCGAATCTGTCAGCTCAGGTCAGGGATTCGACAATTAAATTTGATATAGATTCTATATGCTAACCGTGAAGAGTTAGGGTTTCAACAGTTGACTTCTGAATTGTTATTGATAAAGCTCCTAGATCTATTCTCTTAAATTACAATGAATTTCTGCTGTGGCCGAAAAGGGGTTGCCCTCTAAAATTTTGTTGGTGAGTGGAGACCTCGACTACAAGAACTCGGGGGTATTTATACAAATCTGGGGTGCACAAATAAATAACGCGTACCCACAGAAAAGTTTTGCGGACCTTGACCGTACGCAAAAATAATTTGCGTACACAGCGCCATTCGATTGGCTAATCGAATGCGCACTAAAAATAACTGTGTACTAGCAACCATCTCTCGAGGTTAAATTCTATAACAATCGGGAATGTAACTTAAAATGTATAAAACATTATGGTAAAAGGAAAATTAAATGCTGAATCGGCATTTTCCGTACCGAATAAGACCGTTTCATGGTGAAATTTGTTGTTTTGACCAGAAGGCGGTTGAAATTCAGCGTCCTAAGGGTTGCTAGGGAGAAATTTACTACTGCACCGGGTAAACTAAAATGGCTGACAAAGACACGGAAGCGCGTGTCTTCAATCTATCAAATAGCGAATACGAGGGCAATTGGACATGACAACGTACACAGACGACTCATTTGACCAATTGTAATTAAATTCTAACTGGGCAAGCTTTTAAAATGACCGGCTGACATGATTAAACGCATAAATGAGTGGAAAAATGGTGTGTAAATCTCGTATACCGTATGACACACGAGTATTCACACACAGTCGACTTTCATTTCAACACGAATAGATGAAAATGATAATCAATAAATATGAACTCTAGACAAGGTAAGGTTGGGACCCTACAGTATGCAAGCTAGAATCATGAAACTTCACAGATGGATAGATCTCATTGAGAAAAAGTGCAGTGCACAAGAACCATAACTCTACTCATCATATTTGAGAGTTATTGCCTTTGTTGATTGACAAAGAATAGGCTATTAACCTGCTTTTATGGGGGGGGCATAAATGTTTTACCAACACCTCTTGTTAAATTTGAATATAAAACAACAAAATCATTTCGTTAGAATAATTTTATCTTGTCAACTCTTATTCTTTAAAGTAATGAAATAGATACTAATTTCACAATGGTTTTAATCATTTGGGAAAAATGCTAGTTTTACACATTTGATCAAATTTACAGCTCTTGATAGGTCACTTAGCAAGATACTCCAGTACTTATAATGTGTCACAGATATTGTTTTGGCCTTTGAAATTTTTGAGTCCCTTGACTATAAAATTTCAGAGGCTAGAACATATTTTCAAGTTGCTAAATTATATGTGAACCATCACACAAAAAGGGACCATCTGGGAACTCTGTAAAATTCTTTCACTGTAAGGTGGATTTAACATTCAGGATTCAGAAAATAAGCACACTGCAAAAAGTTTCAACCCTGGTCAGTCTGCACATGCCGTACAGTCTGACTAGGGTCATGACTTTACGCACTTCCCAGATGGTCCCTTTTTGTGTGACAGGTCACATATATCTCACAAAAATGACTAGCTGGGAACCATACGAAATAAATTGATTGGTTATTCAGGAGGGGCATTTCTCATACAAAAAGGTAAAATTGTCATTTAAGAATGAAAAATAAGCCAATTGCAAAAAGGTTTTGACAGTAATCAGCCTATTCTCAAACAGTGATTAAAAATGTTGCATAGAAAAAACTTCATTCAAATATAGCTAAAAAGCATCCAGAGAGGAAGCCTCCAATTGAAACTACATTAAAATTTTAAGGATGAAACATTTTCAAAGATTTTGTTGACTACCAACAACAAATATTTTGTGTTTTTACTTTTGAAATACTTTGATCTTAAAACCAAGTACTCCCTTTATCTGTAGCTTTGCAAGTTTTTTTTTAAAATAAGAAGATATAGAACATATTGTCTTCTTTTTTTATCAATGTATCTTTAGAGTTAAACAGGCTCATGTATCCTTAGCATTTTACTGACTAAGATGATACCTTCTCAGTCTTATCATGTATTTTTAGTTCAAGAAGGTAGCACAGATACAGATCAGCTGAAAAAATTTCAAGTCTGATCTAAACCTATAATACCTTTATTCATCCCAGCTCAGAAATCAATTTCAAATATGGATAATAGGTTAAAAAATGACAAGTGCCTATACAGGGGGTATAAACACTTGCAATTTTTAACACAGCAAAAAATGACCCATAATTGGATTGTTAAATCTAAATTCAAGTTGCTTGATACAATAAGGTTGCTAAATAAAAAGATTTAAGTAAATCAAGATATTCTGTGTTGTTTATACTTATACAATTCAACTATTAGCTCAGCTATATTCCGAAATAACCCATATGTCCATAGCCATGGTGTATATTGCAGCATCATTCAAAAGCTTTTGTGATATTTATAGTTTTACCAAAGCAATTTGCTTGAAACTTGGCTCACATATCTGTTATCAGAAGAGCAACTAATACTATCAATAATGATGGGCAGATTTATCGATTATAATCGATCAGTTGGTTTGGGCTTCCTTTCTGATAATCAACAAAGAAGTTTCATAATTGATTAATCAATTTCCAGCACATAAGTGAAAGCCATTATATATTGTTTTCAAAACTGACATTTTTTTGATGGTACAGCGTGAAACAGTTGTAACTGCCTATATGTTTATAGGCAGATACACCTGATTCAAGCTGACCCATGAAGTTGGTAGGACAATCTGCAGAAAGAGTCTTTAGGTCATGAATTTTACTAAACTCTCACATTGTATTCTTCAGAAAATTATACAGGCAGTGCTATATAAATTTCAAAGAAAACATTTGTACAATTGATCATTAGTTGATTTACTCTTCCAACTTAAACCTTTTCTTGAATGTGATTTGAGAGAGATTGCCCAACCATTACTATGGAATGTGATAAGTTTAAATACTCTACGTCCTAATTATACCTTTTTTTGGATTTTATATCCACTATCCAGCACCCAGCAGCCAAGCATAGGCATCCTAAAGTGGTCTTGCTTTATCTATCAGTGCCCAATAAAAATTAAACTAAGGTTTAAACATTATCGCTTATCAGGGCTTGTGTTTGACCCTTAAACCATGGTTTTGACTCCCCAAAATCCCATTGTGACCCTCAAAATTTTCCTATATGGGTCATTTTGACCCCCTGGTTTCCATTGGTGCAACCTATGCAATATAAAAGATTATAAAGATCAATTGTTTCCTTAATATTTTTACATAAGATCTGTATAAATGAAATAAGTTAGTTTACCAAAAGAATTTTGATCAGATGAAAACTATGTCTTTTATGGGCGGAGGTCATTTCTCCAATTGTCGTATAGTGGAAACTTCAAAAATCATTTTATCAGAATCTAACCGATGGATATCAACTAAATTTCACATAAGTTATCCTTGGGGGACCTTCTATCAGTTTGAAAAAATATTGTGATCAAATGAAAAATAAGTCTTTTACAGGCGGAGCTCATTTCTCTTTATCTTATACAGTGGAAACTTTTTAAAATCATTTTTCCAAAATTTCACTAATGGCTTTCAAACATATGACACTTAAGAACACTTATTTACTTGAAATAAACATTCAATCATTCATTCTCTTAAGTTTTTGTCAAGTATTATCAGTAAATTCAGGCCTGTTGAGTTAATCAGGCGCCCAGGGTTAAATCTACCAAAATTTCACTTGAATTACCCCATTCACACTGAATTCATATATATATTTGCTATCTTTTTATTTTGGTTTATCCATGAATGAAGATCATCGGCTTCTATACATTGTATAGGGTCCTTGTACATATTAAAATATGGCCATGACATTTCTTTAACTAAACCTTGTTGTCTTATGCAGAGCACCATTTGTTGAATATCCTTGGTCTTATCTGCTGTTGTTCTATCGCCTTTTGATCTGGCCGTCTTTGTTGTTCTTAGCAGCTGTTGTTTTATACTGTCAACAACTTGGGTAGTCATTGTTATTGTTTTAGCAGATTCAAATGATTTGTTTGCTCCTTGAGAATCCAATTCCTTTTTAATATTATTTACTTGCAGTTCAATGCAATTATCATTTGGAATGTTACTTGTAATACCACCTTTCAAGTTAACTGTCATGTTCCACTTGTACTCAAAAGATTCTTTATATCCCAACAAGGAAATGGTATAACTTATCATCCTCCATAACCACTGTTTATAATGGGTATGTTTAAGACTTGCATCATAAAGCCATTCAAAGTAGGCGTTTGTAATTATTCTATCACCGTCCCCCAACCTGTAGGAGTCCACTGTGTCACGAAATAACATTGACATAAATAAAAAATGATGAATAGCGTTAGTGGCATCAACATTGTTATTTACTCTGTGAAAGTTCCAACTATGTTTTGTTGTTAGATGTTTTTTGAACCATGTCGTAACTCTGTAATGTTTATCACAAAAGGGACACCTATATTCTCCTGTCTCACTTTTCATAGCTTCCAAGTTGATCTCATCCAAACTGAGACTACGCAAGTCCTCTCTAAGCTGAATCAAATGGCTATGTTCACAAATGTTCAGTTCCTCAACAATCTGTGTAGCCACTCCATTCAACCAATCTACCTTCTGTTGGTCTCCCATCAGACTGAATACCACAGGGCTTTTTGGCTGGTTATCCATTTTTTCCATGTCCATAATGTCCAGGAATGCTCCAATGATATAGGAATCAAGGACATCATCAACAAAATGGTGGTGAGGTCTAAAATAAAATTCCACAAAAAAATTATTGCCAATTTTTCCATGGTAATATACAAAAATACACAGTATGCCTCAGATGAGAAAAGTGAAGTGTCATCTACTTCCATGCACAAAAACGAAAAGCTATACAATTAATCAAAGAATTATATATCACTAGCTTAAAAAAACAACAATGAAGAAATACATTCATCTGACTTAATTCATAATGATCATAGTATCTGTATTATTCAATCTAGCTCTTTTTGTCAAAGTCACGAAGAGCTACTGCAATAGGTTGGTTCCCATTGGTCAGTTTGTGTGTCTGTTAACATTTCTTGTTTAAACCAAAGTTCCACAAATATGATTGGATTGACTTGAAACTTTCATTTGATAAGTTCCCTAGGTCATAAAGATCTTTTCTTTTGAAGTGTAACAATTGATTGTACATAAAGGAAAAAAGGAAACCCCATCCTCAAATAGCCCAGGGTCTCTCTATTTGCTATGCTATGTAGACAGCATAGCAAAAATATTTACATCGGGGAATCCAAGGATGAGGAAACTATGAATACCTTATGAATATATTTAAAATTTATCAAAAATTGACGTCATCTTAAACTAATGCCTTTAATGGGATACACAACACATAAATTTACAATAAAATCATAAAAAAATTACCTCCTGCTTTCGAATTATGCAAATGCTTAAACAGCAAAACTACTAAGGTTTACTATAGAACACTTCAAAATTAAATTGCCATTATTTGAATCTGGATTATCAAGATTGATCGATTGAATGGAGTTTAACGCCACTTTCAACATTATTTCAGTTATATCTCAGAGGCTGGAGCACCTAACAATGTATTCCTGTTATTTCTCTCACCAGTACCACCATTACATCCTTTCCTAGCCTCCAGTTACTATCTCACATAGGTCTGCAATTATCAACCCATTTGTGAGAGATAAATTGTCGGAAAGAATGAGTGCCGCCATCGGGGATCGAACCCGGGACCCCTAGAATGATAGTCTGTCGCGCTACCAACTGTGCTATGACGGCGGCAAGTTATCAAGAACAAGGTGTCAAATTGTCACAAGATATGCCTATTGCACTGCTGGATGTCAAAGAATGAAAAACAAGAAAGGGAAATAATTGAAATATACTTAGTTCCAAAAGAAAATGTGCACTTTTAAATCTGAAATTACAGAATCTTTCGCCATGAAACGTCGTATGACTATACCCAAGAGTATGTGCAAACGATGTTTGAATACAAAAAAAATGAATACAAAAAAAGGTCTTGACTAAAGTATGGTATCAAATTTACTCCATAATTTTCCTCCAATTTTGTAAAAATCAAGAAAAAAGTAAAAGTGCACACTTTCTTATGGAACTCAGTATATTAAGCTAGCATGGGATATGGTTCTTGTGCATAGCACTTCGTTAAAGTGAGGCACTGGACCCCATGGGTCATTTTGTAGGGGTTCCATCTTTCGACCGGCATATATAAAGTAAAGACACAAAGTATTTTCACTTGACAAAAAAATTTAAAGAAAAATTTTACCTGAATTTTTTAACAACATCATCAGGACCAGTAACATCCCTTCTATTAACTAAATTGCGCAGGTTGTACAGAGATCCTGGGTCCCTTGCACTGACTTCCTTGTAGAACAACTTGTATATGACCTGTAAATGCATTTAAGGGTGAAAACTTGAGAAAAAAAAGTTTCAGCTTCTGAGAAATTCATGATTGTCCTTAAATCAGAGAATAACTATTCATTGTGATAATTGTTTGATTGGTGTTTATCACCACTTTTAACAAATTTTCAGTCATGACACTTCAGATGAAGCACTTAACAATAAATTCCTAATATTTGTCTCACATGTCTCAAATATACAATTCAAACATTGAATTAAAATGACTGACTCCTTGATTAGAATTGAAATATCCTGAGAATACTGATAAACAAATTTTATAAACTTAAATATCAGTGTTTCTTTTGGCCTCATTAAAAAAGTTGGAATTAAATTAAGTCTCATCAATATGCAAATGCCCTACTTGCAATTTTTTGTTTCTTTCTGTTTAGCACATGACAAGATAGAAAAAAAAGATAGAAGGGCTCAGATCAAATGATATCTGATAATCATAGTTTCACAATATCTTCACAGATTTAGATAAAATTAAGAAGATTTTGAATGGTTTCTGCACAATAAACTGACTAAATCCAACTGTTAAAAGCAAACTGTCATATATCAGAAAGCAATTTCAAAAACAGGTAAATCATGAATAAACAAGAGCACGAGGTAGCGATGCTTATGCCTGGCTGAAGGTGCTAAGTAATGCAAAATTCTAAGTTGAAATTGGGCACAACTCTTTTAAAATTGCATATAAGTTTATTCCATTGATTGATTGATTGATTGATTGATTGAATAGAGTAAAACACCGCTTTCAACATTTTTTCAGCTATATCGCAGAGGCTGGAGCACCTAACAATGTTTTCCTGTTATTTCTCTCAACAGTCGACCATCACATCCTTCATAGCCTCCAGCTGCTATCTCACATAGGTCTACGTTTATCAACCCATTGGTGAGAGACAAATAAGTCGGAAAGAATGAGTGCCCTCTTCAGGGATCGAACCTGGGACCACTAGATTGACAGTCCGATGCTCTACCAGCTGCAAAATGACAGCAGCTGGATTTGTTCCAACACATGCGTTGCTTTTGTAAAAGTCAACACCAATGCCCAGTTCCGATATCTTAGGTAGTAACAAAGCAAGATATCCTAGTGAAATTAAGTTCCTGCAGATTCAAAACAACATTGCCAAAAAATATGGATGGCGTCAAGTGGATGATAATAGCATAAGTCTTTTTGGTTTCAAAACAGATAACAATATTGGGACCCATCAATAATTTCGTGATTTCTTTTTTATTTTTTTTCTATAAAACAAACATTTGTTATCTCTGACATTTTCAAGTCATTGCCTTAATAACATCTGACTCATTTGCTTTTATCCTAGTGCATATAATTTACACTACTGCCATTTGATTAACCCAGCAACCTTCCAAGTTACTTATATTCTTTTAAATGCAACTGGTAATTTGTAAATGAATAGAGACATCATTTTCTAACAAATGCGCTTAACATGACATCATCAATGAGTGATAATGTCACCAAGGATGACATTAGGCATTAATTGTAAGTCATACCCTTCAAGAAGGTTGATGTTTGTTAATATTCAATTTTGTTCCATTTAGTTGATTTTTTCAACCGGTGAAATTTGTTCACAAAATTATTGATGGACTCTTGAAAATCAAATGATTATAACAAAACTACTAACATGAACTCAGAACAAGAACTTCTTCAACAATATCGCATTACTGATAGGAAGTTGAATTGTCTGTGTAGCCCTTCAGGTCGGTGTATCAAGCCAAGGACACAGTCCAATGGAGAGTCGTTATTCTGCATGGCTTCCTGTGCAGTAAATGCTCGAATATTTGTAAGAACATCTCCTCCAAATACGATCTGCTGACTTATTTCGTTGTTTACATGTGGTACAACCATTTCATGCACTTTTTCTAGAATTGTTATCATTCCAGCGTTTGAGTTTTCGCTTTCTTCAATTAAATCTCAATTGAGAACTTTAGATTTTGTCTTAGTCTTTTCAATGAAAGGATGGCTTATATATTCAGGATACTTAATGTTGGCATCCTGTATGAAATGAATGTATTTAAGAAGAATTTGAGCAACATGAAACACAAAGTTCTTCTTTACAGAAAGCATCTGCTCTTCAGATGGTATGTAATGGTATGCTGGAACATTCAAAATACTGGTTTGGGCTGGAGGAGGTCCTTCGATGTTTAGATCTTCATATGTGACGCGTCGTTCTTTCACCATAGTAAGAAACCAATGCAGGCTTTTTCTTTGCCTGTCAATAGTCATGACCTTTGGTGCAATGGATATGTCCAAATTGTCCCCAATGATTTCAATGGTTTTCGCTGTCTTTTGCTTGAAAGCATCTATCAGATTTCCCACTCTTTGTTGTTGCAGCTCCATAAGCTTTTTCTTTTTATTCCTAAGGCTGGTGGCAGATACAGACAAACCAAGATCATGGATGATGTTGAGACCCTATATCAATTAAAAGCAAATAGTTGTATTATCCCTGAAACATTTTATCATTTTCTTGGTCCTTACAGAAATTTAATATTGTTTCAAACAAATTTCCACATTTTGGTACATTTTAACTAGTAAAACTCAAGGTTTTCTGAAATAATTAACAGGGTAGAGAGCAGGCAGAGTAGACTAAGATTGGGTTATACTTTAGTGCAGGCTAATCTTAGTCTACTTTCCAACATGCTGTGAACAGCATATGGTTAAGAATTTATACTTGAAAACATAATGCCTAAATGGGTAAAAATAAATTGCAACAAGATATGTTTGTAAAACATTTATGCCTCCAATAAGTGCAGGTCAATGGCATATTTTTTGCCAATTAACAAAGGGCAAAAAATCACAAAATACGATTAGTAGAGTTATGTTTCTTGTGCACTTCACTTCTCCTTGATGTGATCTAGCCACCTATGCATGTTCATGATTCTAGCTTGAATATTCATTTTTTTCAAATATGCTTCCGACAAAAATCAAGTTATAGAATTCAACAAAGGGAAATAACTCAAAAAAGCAAGGTAGAGTTACATTTTTTGTGCACTGTACTTTAAATTGATGTAATCTATTTACCCACAAAGTTTCATGGCAATAGCTATTATACTTTCTGAGATATGAACCGGAAAAGATCGGTCTATGGACTGACAGACCAACCTTCTGAACGACTGACAAGTGCATAGCAATATACGCCCTCTTCTTCGAAGAGGGGCAAAATAAGCAATTACTTGATTGTCTAAATAATAATGGATGATGTCTGTACTCCTTGTGAATTTCTACCAATTTTAGCCACTGTATTCCTCATCATTCAAAAAGTTTTTAGATGATCAAACTACAACTTTGTGTAGCTACTTTAGTTAAAATCACTATCAATATTATTGACAATATTATTGACAAAATGTATTTAATCAATATTCAGTAATCAATGATGTATTGAATGAAATATTGCTTGTAATATATATAGTCACCAATATTGATTGAGTATGGATTGCTTAAAACTGCTTCAGCTATTCATTATCAAACCAAAAATAAAAAAAAAAAGATTAGAAAACTAACCCTTATCCTATTGAATTTAAATTCTGTTTCATAAGAATTTCCAAATTTTGCGACATTTCAACAAGTTTGACAAGTTTTTCTCTGATTCTATTTAGAAGAAAGCAGGTAGTGATGGCTAATATCAAAGTGAATGTAAATGTATTCTGACTGCCAAACCTTTCTACACAACATGATTATGTCATGCTGTACAGCATATTCTAATAAGTTAAAACATGTACAGGTCAGGAGTTTTGTTCTAAAGCAAAAATATAGTTATTAAACATGTGAAGACTGTATAAAAAAAAGATGGCCAAAAAGACCATTTTGGTTGGATCCTTTCTTAAAACATTGAGTGCATGTCTATACTTTATTGTGCTGATAGCTTTTTACCTGTTTATTCAAGCCTGAACTATCCAATACCAGTCCAAGGACAAACTGTAGTAGATTAAGGAGTTGGCATCTAGTGTATAGAAGAATACTGACAGCTACCGCTAGCCTTACTTCTCTTTTCTTCTTTCCCATAATTACTGACTTGAGTATAGATGATAGGGTAGGGAGCTTTTCATCAATGATCTGTAGTTGTTCTTCCCATTTAAATCCGGTCAAGTCGTTTACACTGTTTACTTTAAATGGTGTTGAACATCTCTTTGACAGTTGGGACATTTCACTTGTAATTTGTCTCCCCACAAACTTGGTGAATTCGTTCCTGTATGCCTCTTTCTTAGATAAATGCTTAACTATAGTATGATGTGTTCCTTTACTCATAATGTTTTTCAAAACTGCTTTCTCTATATTATCTGTGATTATTTTGGAGCATTCAACATTCTTCGCAGATTTCACCACAATCTGTAAATATTGAATGATAAAGAGTTTACAAGCAATTGCAGTGTTTCAACAACAGAACAATTGGCACAGATCACTTACTGATAAGGCTCAGTACTTGTGCAACCTTTTTTTTAAATTTCGGAGTCATTGACCCCTTGACCATAATATTCTGGGGGTCAAAAATGGTTTTGAAGGGGTCAAAAAATGCAAAATATGAAGATTTTACAATCCAAAGTTATCTTTATACAGAAACAAAATACATATTTCATTTATATAGATCTTATGCAAAAGTATGAAGAAAATGATTTATTTATATAATCTTTTATGTTGAAAAGGTTGCACCACTGGATGTTCTGTGAGTCAAAATGACCCCCTGCAGGAAATGTTGAGGGTCAAAATTTGACTTTTGGGAGTCAAAACCATTGTTTAAGGGTTAAGCAAGAGCCATGTGGTTATAACAAACTTAAAAGATTTTTTTCTGATTTGGTCTTAAAAAGCTTAGCATTTGAACATTAATCCCTAGAGCAGGTCTATTTCATTACCCATGAATAATTTCATATAGGCTTAGCATAGATTGTTTTATTGTTTGACACTTTAAATGGTTTTGATCATTTAAAAAGTATTAAACTTTATAAAGTTTCATCACATCAATATTCCTATCCTGTTGTAAAAATGTTTGCCTCAGAATTCATGAAGTTGATTGAATTATGTGGTGCAATATTTCAATCTCTCATTGATAGGTATATTTGCTCAACAGAACAACAGAGTGTATTACAGGTTTCATTTTTATCAGCCTGTACCTCAAGCTTAATCAAAGAAGTAGTGTCCAGCTTTTAGAATTTACATGTTTTATTTTGACCTTTGCCTATCTGTGGTTAATTTCTTCTGAATACTTTATTAATGAAACCAATGTCAAACAATTAACAAAATCCTTAAGATTCATGTAATTTTCAGTAACTGAGAGTTTTTTGCTGAACTCGGAGCAACTTACAATGGATTCCAGGTATTTCTGGCACCACTTCTTCCTTTACATCCTTTCCTAGCCTATATCATGCTTAGGCTAACAAAAACCTACCCATTTGTTCAGTCGAACTTTTATAAGGGAGGGTGCTCTTATTTGAGGATATAGGGTAATTCACACTTTTGATAGTTCATTTATCCTTGGCAATGAAGCTGATCCCAAAATACTTCTGATTGTACAGATTTTTCACAGGTGGTATTAAAAAATATAAGTTTTCAAATAGAGACCACCCTTAAAGTGCAAAAAAAGTCAACACTGCTCAGAGTACACAGACAAAAATGATTTGTATGTGGCAGACTGAATCTAGAATGAGAATATATATCATCCCCTGTCTCTGTTTTAGAAAAGCATCCTCTGTTTTAACCTTTTTTCAAGCATTTATTTTAGGTTCCTTGATAGTAACTTTTTGCTAGATGTGTCACATCCCAATTATACCATGTAAATAGTCAGTCAAAGTTGTCATTCAAAATAACCATACATTTATTTGTTAACCCTTGGATATCTTGATTAACAAAAATCCAGCCTGCGATGGCCTTTTCACTCTCATTTAATGAGAGGTAGAGCGTCGGCCTCTTGACCCAAAGGTCCTGAGTTCGATTCCCGGGAGTGGCTATCGATCTTGGTTCTTTCATTGGCACACAACCGGCATGAGTAATTGTGAATTTTCCAGGAAGCAGAATCGAGAGGGATTAATCTATGTTGTAAGAACTTGTTTCCCAATCGATGTAAAATAAAAAGGTTTAAACCAATCATTAAATGCACATGTGCGTATCCACTACCCCAAAACAAATACATTAGAGGCATAATCTGATTCACACTAGCATCCTCACAAAGAGTTATAAATGTAAAAGGACTTTTCATTCAAAACTTACCTTCACATCAAAATCTTTTTGCAATATTGTTTGGGTGCCAATTTCTGCAGTCCTCTGAACTTTTACTGGAGTCTTAAATGTTGAAGAAGTCTTTCTTGGTGTCAGGAATAATGTTCTTTTACTTTTTGGAGTCACACCACTTGGGGATCTAATACTACATAACCGCTTAACACTTTCACCTGCACCTGATTTAAAGAACATTTTAAATAGGTATGGATTCAGAAGATTTGTGTAAATTGGGTGGAGCATGAATCACTTTTAACAGTTTGACAGTCATATTGCAGCAATATGAGCAATTTACTATAAATTACTTGAATTTTCTCTAGCAGTTTACAATAATATTCCTGATCATCAAGCTACTATCCCACCGATGTTTACAAATATCCACACATTTGTTGGATATTAATGTCAAAAAAGATATGTGCAACCACCAAGGATCAATCCCGCGTCACCCATGGAGTCTTATATGCAACCAACTACCCTATATCATATGATGACATTTTCAGAAGAAGAGGTTATTGTGAAATGAATTAAAAATAAATATCTATCAGATCATCATAGGTGAATTACCACTCACTTGAAAATTGCAAAAATTGCCAATAGATTGATTTATTTTCAGGATTAAATCAATACTTTTTATAAATCACACACGCATACAACAAGGTTTGAAAAAAAACTACTTTTTGCCAACAGCCTGAAGGAACTGTTATCCCTAAATATTGCGGCTACTCACAAGTAACAACAGAGACTAGATGAAAACATGTTTGAAATTAAGCAATTTATGGGATAAATTCGAAAACATTGTTGGAAAAGTAGATATTGCTTCTACAATGTTTTCCATTTGGTAATACAGATTTTAGTATTGGAAAGGCAATTGTTTTTTAGAACTGGACAGATTTGTAAAATAAGTACTTCTGTGAACTATAGGCCTGAATGACCTGCAGTATAGCAAAATCTACCTCCATAAAATCCATACAGATCTCACACACGCAAAAAAAACCCTGCTCTTTGTTCAGGAGGTGACTGGTCAACTCGACCCATTTTCAACTCGGCCCAACTTAGAACTCAGCCCCAGTTTCATTTTAAGCCAAAGCCCCCTTATTTTTTTATCATTTATTCAGTATTTACATTACAAATACAAAAAAATCAATCTTCAATCAGTAATAAGAAATTTAGGTATGCATCAGTAAATATAGAAAAGATAAAATCAAATTTAAGGACCATTCTTAAAATCATGCATAATCAAACAATGATTCGATAAGATATCATTTAAAAGACAAAAGAATATATAGTTAAAAAATAAAGATAAACCTAGTAAGGTATAATAGCATAACTTGAACATAATTTATGAAAAATAATCAATGGTACTATAGACTATATATTGGGGCTGAGTTGACCAGGACGAGTTATTTGATGGGCCGAGTTGACTGGTAACCATTCAGGATGACAAAAGAGCAAATTGTTTGCAATTTATACCCCCTACTTCCCTAGTGTACTTGTGGATAAAGCTGGGTTTGCAATTGTCTGTATTGTCTGTATTCGGCCAAACAGCCAAATATCCTCACTGGTATTATCTTGCACTTTTTAGCTCACCTGAGCACGAAGTGCTCAAGGTGAGCTATTGTGATGGGCTGCTGTCCGGCGTCCGTCGTCCGTCGTCCGTCGTCCATCGTCCGTCGTCCATCGTCCGTCGTCAAACTTTACCTTGTGTGCACTCTAGAGGCCACAGTTTTGGTCCAAATGTCTTGAAACTTGGTCAGAATGTTTGTCTCCATCAAATCTCGGTTAAGTTCCAAATTGGGTCAAGTGGGGTCAAAAATGGGGTCAAGGGGTCAAATCTTAGAAAAACCTTGTGTGCACTCTAGAGCCCACATTTGTGGCCCAAATGTCTTGAAACTTGGTCAGAATGTTTATCTCCATCAAATCTCGGCCAAGTTTGAAATTTGGTCAAGTGGGGTCAAGAATGGGGTCAAGGGGTCAAATCTTAGAAAAACCTTGTGTGCGCTCTAGAGGCCACATTTGTGGCCCAAATGTCTTGAAACTTGGTCAGAATGTTTGTCTCCATCAAATCTCGATCAAGTTCGAAATTGGGTCAATTGGGGTCAAGAATGGGGTCAAGGGGTCAAATCTTAGAAAAACCTTGTGTGCGCTCTAGAGGCCACATTTGTGGCCCAAATGTCTTGAAACTTGGTGGAAATGTTTGTCTCCATCAAATCTCGATCAAGTTCGAAATTGGGTCAATTGGGGTCAAAAATGGGGTCAAGGGGTCAAATCTTAGAAAAATCTTGTGTGCGCTCTAAAGGCCATATTTTTGGCCCAAATGTCTTGAAACTTGGTCAGAATGTTTGTCTCCATCAAATCTCAGTCAAGTTTGAAATTGGGTCAAGTAGGGTCAAAAATGGGGTCAAGGGGTCAAATCTTAGAAAAACTTTGTGTGCTCTCTAGAGGCCATATTTTTGGCCAAATGTCTTGAAACGTGGTCAGAATGTTTGTCTCCATCAAATCTCTCAGTCAAGTTTGAAATTGGGTCAAGTGGGGTCAAAAATGGGGTCAAGGGCTCAAATCTTAGAAAAACCTTGTGTGCTCTCTAGAGGCCACATTTTTGGCCCAATTGTCTTGAAACTTGGTCAGAATGTTTGTCTCCATAAAATCTCGGCCAAGATTGAAATTGGGTCAAGTGGGGTCAAAAATGGAGTCAAGGGGTCAAATCTAAGAAAACTTTGTGTGCTCTCTAGAGGCCATATTTTTGGCCAAATGTTTTGAAACTTGGTCAGAATGTTTGTCTCCATCAAATCTCGGTTAAGTTCGAAATTGGGTCAAGTGGGGTCAAAAATGGGGTCAAGGGGTCAAATCTTAGAAAAACCTTGTGTGCGCTCTAAAGGCCATATTTTTGGCCCAAATGTCTTGAAACTTGGTCAGAATGTTTGTCTCCATCAAATCTCAGTCAAGTTTGAAATTGGGTCAAGTAGGGTAAAAAATAGGGTCAAGGGGTCAAATCTTTGAAAAACCTTGTGTGCTCTTTAGAGGCTATATTTGTGGCCCAAATGTCTTGAAACTTGGTCAGAATGTTTGTTTCCATCAAATCTCGGTCAAGTTTGAAATTGGGTCAAGTGGGGTCAAAATTGGGTCAAGGGGTCAAATCTTAGAAAAATCTTGTGTGCACTCTAGAGGACACATTTTTTTGCTCAAATGTCTTGAAACTTGGTCAGAATGTTTGTCTCCATCAAATCTCAGTCAGGTTCAAATTGGGTCAAGTGGGGCCAAAAATGGGGTCAAGGGTTCAAATCTTGGGAAAACCTTGTGTGTAATCTAGAAGCCACATCTTTGGTCCAAATGTCTTGAAACATGTTTGTCTCCATCAAATCTCAGTCATGTTCAAAATTGGGTCAAGTGGGGTCAAAATTGGGGTCAAGGGGTCAAATCTTAAAAAGAAGAAAACATGTTAACTCAATTATCTTGAAACTTGGTCAATATGTTTGTATGAAACCTAGGTCAAGTTCGAAATTGCCTTGAAATCTTACACAAGTTTGATAGAACAAAAACATTTTAGAGGCAACAGTTTTAACTGAAATGTTTTCTTCTTGATCTCTTTGACTTTTGTTTAGCCATGCATCAGGTGAGCGCTTTAGGGCCAATGGCCCTCTTGTTTTAATTAGGCATGTACTTACTCACAGTATAATGGTGGTGCGCATTTTGCAATGTTTTGGCATCCTGAACGCAGGGCCGTTTCTTGCTTGTAAACAAGTGGGAAAGACCAGAAAGAAACAAAATTAATATGAAAAATCCGTTCTTGGACCGATTGAAAAATATCTAAAATCATAGGGTCTTACTATTTACCCCGGGAAGCCCGGGAAACCCCGGGAAATCGGAATTACCCCGGGAAACCCAATATTAGTATACAAAGGATATGTTTGTCCTATAAAATGCACTTTGCACGAGTGATTAATGAAAATATCTCTTTTGATTGCGAAAAAGATTTCAATATACTCATGTATTTCCACTTAATTACGAAGAACGCATGACGTTTTCTCCTGGTTTTACAACATTTTTAAGTGGGACCCGGGGTAATTCTATCAATATTAGAATCGTTTTAAATTTTAACACCGGGAGAATTTCTACGTCTTTAACAATGAACTTGTTTTGCCAAAGTTTATATTAACAGTATTTTTTCTCAATTAACAATACCCCGGGAATCATTTCAATTATGTAAACACCAAATATAAGGCATCATTGCATCAATGAAATCACTATGAACCAACCCCGGGAAGATTTTCTAAAATGGTATCGCAAACTTTATGGGACCTGGAATAATTCTATCATCACTGAAACCGCTGGTAACTTAACCTGGGAATATCACCACAATGATTGCAATACTAAATTGATGACCGGGATCTGTTGTATTTCTAGCAAAACTGTTCAAAACGCTTACACACTTACCCCGGGAATATATTCTATGATTTAAACACATCCTCGACAGGACCCGGGATAATCTAGCACAAATGAAAACGCCATGAAATTACCCCGGGAATCTCCTTCATGTTAAAAAATAAAAATAAACTCATTTGGGCCCGACCTAAAGCTTCACATCATTGAAATCGCTTTGAACATTTACCCCGGGAATCTTGCAATGCTGGCAACATTAACTTTAGTGAACCCGGGGTAATTCTACCAACGCTTTTGTATTCAGACTAACGCGTTTTGGTGTTTGCATATACTCTAACCCCGGACTTTTTGTAGACTTAAGCTATTCATTTTTTTCTTCATTGCAAAAATTTCGAAAATTAGAGTATTGTGCGCTTCTAAGAGAATTACCCCGGGAAGCTATGTATCCGACGAATGGTTGTTGTTCATAGTTACCCCGAGAGAGTTTATCAATATGACCTAGATTAATCCTAAACATTCATGGGAATAAGCACCGAATTAAGTACAATTAATCATTATTGGTAAAAAAGGTCCAATTTTCTTTTAAAAAAGACTTTAATATGAATAAGAATAAATACACGAGTTATCGTTATCGCATTTTCTCTCGCCTGCGTATGCAATTCCCGGGGTAACTAGTCATTTTTTTGTATACACACAGGGGACATAAGAGTCCCGGGGTAATTAGTCAAATATTAACGAGAAATGTATTTGGTCTATACGAAGGTATAGCCCAATTAAGATACTTATCTTCTCAGAGGTAGTAATTATCTGTCCGTGGAAGTCGAAGCTCTAAAGGAAGGATTGCAGACTGAATGACCTAGACTGATTCGTCACCGAGCCAAACTTCGTTACAGTACAAAACAATTCTGTAGTTTCGATATTTCTATCATCAATGAACCAAATAGCTTCACCAATCACTCGATTAAATGATTGTAAATAGGTTCTTTTTAGATTGCTCACCAATTGACATTATGACATCACCTGTAATCAAATATTCGCTCATAAAATTAATCGAGATAACATTCTCAAACGTGTTACCATTCTAAACGACGACCAAATGGTTTGCGAATGTAATTTCCATTTATTTTATGAGCGAGTATTTGATGACCTGAACAGGAATGATACCGCTTCATATAATTAAATCGCAATTTGTTTGAAATCCTTAAATAAGCTGTATCCGTGATGCAAATTAATTGCTCAAGAAGAACTGAACTTAAGGGCGACCGCTACGGTGCTGATTTCTTTTTTCATGAATAATTAACATTTGCAAACGTTTTAGCATCCTGAACGCATGACAGAATATGAATTATAATTTGATAGCGAAAGGTTAATAGTATCATATATTAAATCATTATTTACAACATCAATAATTTTGGACAACAACCAAAAAGTAAATGGTGAGCGGACAGCCTTAACGTCGTACCAACAGATAAGACAATATTGGCATGCATGAATTATTATCTTAATGATAATCGCTAATTAATATTGTTCGTCATTTGTCGGATCATTAGATAAATTTTGGACGTGAAACAAAATGGAATTCGTAGGTTGGTAACCTAAACGCCGTAACAACAGCTTAGTAAAATGTCCGTGCAAAAGTGACTGATTTTGTTGGTCAGACGACTTTTTGATTTGAAGCATCTATCTTATGGATAAGAGAGAAAATTTGAATTAATTTTCCAGGCAAGTTTATTTCATGATAGAGAAAATAGGTAATAAACAGTGAATGTTGGCTTATGTCGAAATTCTTAAACTTCGATGTGATGGTCGCCACTCAAATCATTTAACAACATGTTGTAGTTTCATATAAGTCTCCTTACCTGAAACATAATAGTCTATCTTTCTATTCGGGCCTGCGTAAATATGTTTAGACGGACACTTTTATTTGTGTATGCATGTAGTTTGATTCACTAAACCTGGTATTGACTTTAACTGTCGCATTTAATCAATGTACAGAAAAAAAACGAATGTTGATAATGAATCTTCGAACAATGAATGCTTTTGGGACCCGGGGTATTTCACACAATAATAAATGCATTTAAAACCAATACCCCGGGAATCTTCTCTAGGTGCATTTACATAGACGGAATGTATAAAATAATTAATATCGATAGTAAAATCCATGGAAACTGCCAATTGCAGGACCCGGGGTAATTCTATTAAACAACATATCCCGGGAATCCTACGGAACGTTAACTTCTAGGGACCCGTGGTAATTTAGATTGAAATAGTTGAAACAAAGTCCCGGTAAATCGTCATCGCAAATCATTAAAATCAGTACCCCGGGAATTTTCCCTGAGATAGAATATTTTACTTCGTGGTACCCGGGGTAATTGAAATCGATATGTCTAACCCGGGAAACGTTTCTTCGCTTGTCTGTCAACATAATGGGACCCGGGGTAATTCAGGAAATACCACGGGAACATGATACATTTGTTAACTTCGGGACCAGGGGTGTTTCAGCCCATACTTTTTAAGAATCAAGGATTTCTACATCCAAAGATATGTCTCCGTTCAATGACTTATGAACTAGGTTAATTCCTATTAAAATTGTGATGAAGAATATCCTAGTGGCCTTTGTACACTAATGGGGATTCCCGGGGTACGAGAAGGATTTTTTTACATGACCTATTTCGTATAACTTTCATGTAGAACATTAAAGTTTGATTATGAATTATAAAAAATTGTGTTTATTTAAATCAGTGATAGAAATTATTGATACAAGATACCTATTTATGTATATATAGGTTTCCCGGGGTAATTCCGATTTCCCGGGGTTTCCCGGGGTTCCCGGGGTAAATAGTCAGACCGAAAATCATACTTACTACTTCTAGGCGTAGTACCGGTCTTTAACATCGTCTTAATTCCGGGCATATCTTGTAAAGTCGAAATGGTTTTTCTCCGTTCTTCGTAAAGTTTGTTAATTTTTTGTTTGACATCGGAATCAATGTTAGTTGCACGGTTAAGTTTATTAGTGCATTGATTACAACATAAACCAGTTGGATGAATATTTAATTCTTTGAACAATTGTCCCCATTTTTCTATAGATGTGTTGGATGTCAGAGATCTGTAATTTTTACTTTTTATTTCGTTGTCACAAATTTGACAATTGTTTATCACGGCCGCAGCCATCTTGGTTGTTAGTGACAACGCACTGACTTATGAAAGGAGTTATCTGATTGGGCCAATCGCGCATGCGTTCCGTATCGATTTTCAGCGGTAGACTGGTCCCACTGTCGACTATCATAAAAGCCGACAGGTAGCCACCAAATTACTGTCACACGGTATTGGCTTTTCAATATTTGATGACGTACGCGCACCTAGCACTTCTGATTGGCTAATGAATTGTTTGTAAACAACAAGTCAGGAGGGGGCGCCATTTTGTCTTTCGCGTAAGTTTGTCTTTTAAGGTTATGTCCTTAAAGAAAGTATATATTTATAAATTATCTATATCACCCTAAAGTTTTTTCGTCAGTATGTAATATTTTCACACATAGATTAATGAATAAACGCCATTATCGCTTTAACTTTGTAACGGACCGGAGCCTCGTTTTCATTTTTATAGACTAAACAATCTGAAGGGATAGGTTTCTAGACTATGGACGAAGAAATCGGTCTATACCTGTCGGCTTCATACATGAGTCGACAGCAGAACCAGTCTATTTTCAGCGGCCGATTCAAAGTTTTATCAGCCAATTGTCCCAGGGGTCGATATAGCGTAGCAAATAGGGAGACCCCGGGGTATCCGAGGATGTTAATTATTAATGAATTAGAATTATTTTTGTGGATTCCCAAGTTAGCCTCTTGGACTCAATTTCAGATTATTTGATCATGTGTTCTCACGCTTTCTCTCTTTCCCTCTTTCATTTTTTTTACATTGGAAACCAAGAAAACATTAAAGTTCTGTGTAAGTAAGCTTTGAATATTTACTATCAAAACTATCGATATTTGAACAAACTATATTGCAATAGTTATCAACGTTGGGCAATTGCAATTGATACATTGATATCATGACTGTCACTATCACAATACATCAACTCTCGATCTATCATTACACCCCAAAAGCAAGGACCCCTAAAACCCCAGTTATTGAGTCCTTTAAAGCGCCTTTTGTTGAAGTCTGACCAAAAGCCTTCAATAATCAAATTTTACATTGTGAAATTAAAACAACTCTCTCAACCTAGCTTGACCTTTGATGGGAGATTGTAAAGGTCAGAGAAAATAACTGCATATTTTAAGTTTCAAATGTCAAATTAAATTATGCTACACTCTCTTTTAATTTGAAAGCTTAACTAAATCAACCACCTTGATAGCATATCCTATCAGTTAGAAATGCAGACTGAATCATTGTGGAAAAATAATTGAATTATGTATTGCAACAAGCAATTACAAGCAAAATTTGCTTTAATTATAATTACAGAGATACAGATAGAGGGAAATCAATGGCTCAACACGAAACAGTTATAACTGCCTATATGTTAATAGGCAGTTTCAACTGTTTTGTGCTGAGTCATCGAAATGCTAGTCTTAGATCTTTATTTTTGCCAAAGCCCTATTCATGTTACAATTGCAATGTGTACCTAAAACATAGGTCTTGTACAATTAGAATATTTCAATCCAAAATACAGGGAAAGGTGTATATGTAACTATGTATTGGACCACTAAAATTGGCTCTGAAGAGAATGGTCGTATTATTTCACTTTAGTAAAGATTCTGAAAAAATAAGAGTGAGGAAATTATTGTGGAAAAGAAGAAACTTTAGTTTCTTCTTAAACACAAGTGAATCACAAAAAAAAAAAGAAGAAAAAAATTGTTTCTTTCAGAATGTAACTCTATTAGATTCAACAAAAACTTTTTTGTGTGTTGAAATGTGCAGAGCTTTGACATACAGACACAGGCTGAAAAGGAAACTATGTTTCTTCTTTAAATTTGAATTTCGTAAAGTCAAAGTAGTCCTTCAGACTTCTTAAACTTGTAAAGTAAAGGAGTTCCATCTGGAAAACAAGGACTCTCAGATTCTTGGATATGGTTTTAATCAATTTACTTGTTTATCATAAAGAGAGAAAATAACTATAAAGAAAGACTTAATGACTGTTAACAGTTGTGACCTGTCACGCATTAAAGGGACCATCTCGGAAGTGAGAAAAGTGTCAAGACCAGTCAGACTGTGTGAACTGCACTTTACTAATTTTCTGAATCTAAAATAATCAATCTACCTTCCAGTGAAAGAATTTTTCTTGTTGTGCGACCTCTTGTTGGCCTGTACTAGAACCAGTCTGTTTTGCAAATACTTATTTTACAGAGTTCCCAGATGGTCCCTTTTTATGTGATTGGTCACATTTAAGTCTGTGCTAGACTCTTAATTTTTTTTAATATAGATAAAGGGAATTAAATCTTGAATGATTAACAATGAATTTTGAGTTTTCTCCCTGTCTATAATCAAAAATTTTGTTCAGCAATAGATCTTGAACTATAGAAACTTAATAAATATGAAAAAAAAAACTTAAGCCTACGTATTTAGAAGAAAGGAGAAGAAATTGTTCAACTGAGAGATGAAAAAGTCGCATTTCCATTAGCAAGGGATATTGGCTTTTATTAGAGGCTACGCCACATAATAAATAATTTGATGAGACAATGAAAAATGGACAATAATAATAATAATTATGCTTTCAATTAAAGAGGCTGCACAGTTGGGTGAAACTGGCGGATTCATATGTGAGTGTGATTAGGCTTTTGGTTTCATACCTTTATGAAATTAACAAATACTCTCTTCATATCTTATCATTTATTTCTTTAAGCAAAAATATTAAGAGTTACCCTCATATACACGAACTGTTTATGGGACTTCAAAAAAGTTGCTCAATCAAAAATTTTCATAGAGTCATGAAACCAATTTTTCAGCCAATCACTTAGTGAACACAACTAGAATTAAATTATTAGTGCATCAATCCAACCATCTGTCCTCTCATTAGTATGTCTCTCCGATTTTGTCAGGACAATAACTGGATGGATTTCAAAATAACTTTGCACGACTGTTCTCCATCATAAACAATTTAAAAGAAACTTTTAGATAGCTTCTAGGTCAAGTTCACAGTTCAAGGTCAAATGTTATTTTGCAAGCTCATTCACAACAGTTGTTCTGGAACTATGAG
Source organism: Fragum whitleyi (assembly GCA_948146395.1). Classification (NCBI taxonomy): domain Eukaryota; kingdom Metazoa; phylum Mollusca; class Bivalvia; order Cardiida; family Cardiidae; genus Fragum; species Fragum whitleyi. The sequence goes on along the minus strand of OX411551.1, from coordinate 48,854,106 downwards.
CTCTACAACAATTGTCCCGTGACTCCTATCAAGTTCTATTAAACAACAGTAAATTCTGTAATATGGATGTCATTTACATGTAATTTATTTACAGAAAACGCTGTGGGCTGAAAAATAGAAGCTTTTTATGGTAAAAAAAGTCCTGATTTTGTGTAACAATCACATGAAATATTACCATTAGAGATGTCGTAATGATAGTGTAAATTATGCTGTCACAAGCTGGATGCAAACAGACACTGCGCCAGGCGATACCATTCAAATTATGGTAAGATTTAACTGTGATATTTAACAATATATTTAATACAACACGATACAACATTACAATGAAGTGAAGTAAAATAGCTTTCAAAAAAAAAAAGAGAAGCCAAAAGAACATTTTGCTGTTGGGTGCTGCATAGTGGAAAAAAATCTTAGGTCTAAAAAAGGGCACAAAATACATTATAGGTATACCCTTTGATAGTTTAAATTGCTCATAGTATATATTGCTCTTTTGATAGTAACCATGGGAGCCAAATTTCAATTCAATGTCTTGTAATAACAGAGATACCACAAAATGTCAAAGTATTTGCACAGTGGCAACATTGATGATAATGGCACCAGCACTGCAATCAGGATTTAAAAACATACAAACTGAGTGCAATCATATTCTACCTAAGTTACACGCAAATGCACATGCAAAGAGGGTAATTATTTGCAAACAGCTTTCACTGTTTTGTTATCCTGAATGCAGGGCGAGACTAGCATTATTTCAGGTTTCCACAAAAAAAACCCAGACAAGCTAAAAAGAGGAAACAATGGACCTGATATGTCCTCTGCTCCATTGCAAAATTTATAATTTCCAATCCAAATTTTTAATTTGCTTAAACCTTTTTCTCAAATATAAAGTTTTTGAAGAAAATCACACAAAATGAAACCTAGGATTGAAAATTACTAAATCACATTTGGAGCCTTGGCACGAAGCACTAACCCTTCCTGTTTTTCTGTACTATTGATTTTATCGGAAGATTTCATTTTCTCACATTATATTTTTATGCTCCCCTATGGGAGAGCATATAGCCGCCGCTTTGTCTGTCTGTCCTTCCGTACGTCTATAATTCCGTCCGTCCCAAACCTATTTCTCCATAACCCCTGGGCCAAATTGAATGAAACTCACCATGTGAACTCCCTATGATATAGTGATGATGCTTCTGTGACGGTTTTTGGATTTGAGGCCTCGTCACGGGAAAAGGGGACTTAGGGTAAAAAACAGTTTTCCCCAAATTTCTCCTAGTCTAACAGTCAGAATTTAGTGAAATTTCACATTTGAGTAGCAAATCAGATGCCCTTTACTATAAACAATTTGAAATTAATGTAAAAAAAAAACATATCATGGAAAATGGGGGCTTAATGTTTGTTACCTTTACGTTAGCGCGTAAAATACAGTTATTCTTTCATTTGAGTAGCAAATCAGATGCCCTTTACCCTAAACTATTTGAAAATTGTGTCTTAGAATATGTCATGCAAAAAGGGGGTTTAATGTTTGTTACCTTTATGTTAGCTGTATAAGATGACAGCTTATTTGAGTCTTTGAAATCTGACCACAGAGCATATCTCCTAAAGTATAATAGCTATCAACTTGAAACTTTATGGGTGGATAGATCTTATGGAGGAGAAGTGCAGTGCACAAGAACTACAACTCTTGCTTGCATAATTTTGGAGTTATTGCCCTTTGTTATTTTTGATACTTAGATTTTGTCTGGAGCATATCTCCTAAAGTATAATAGCTATCAACTTGAAACTTTATGGGTGGATAGATCTCATGGAGGAGATGTGCTATGCAGAAGAACTACAACTCTTGCTTGCATAATTTTGGAGTAACTGCCCTTTGTTATTTTTTATACTTAGATTATATCTGGAGCATATCTCCTAAAGTATAATAGCTATCAACTTGAACATTTATGGATAGATAGATCTCATGGAGGAGAAGTGCAGTGCACAAGAACTACAACTCTTACTTGCATAATTTTGGAGTAATTACCCTTTGTTATTTTTGATACTTAGATTTTGTCTGGAGCACATCTCCTAAAGTATAATGGGTTTATAGATCTCATGGAGGAGAAGTGCAATACACCAGATTTAAAACTCTTGCTTGCATAATTTTGGAGTTATTGCCCTTTGTTATTTTTAATTCTTAGATTTAATATGAGGTAAATCTTGGACAGTACAAAAGAATCTTTAATCTATTAGGGTTCAGTTTACTATCAAGCTTTTGTGGCGGGGGATGTCCATGTCCAATATAGTTCTTGTTTTTGTGACAATGCCTTATTCGGGGAGCATAATCCATCTCTGACGGCTCTTGTCTCTAATAGAGCCCCATGCTCTAATAAAACCCCATCCCTTTCATTGGATTTAAAGATCGACCATTTTTTTCTTGATTTTCAGAAAGTTTATAGCCTTAAATAAACCCCCACCCTGACAAAAACAATGTTGGGATGATTTCAAAGGAGAGTAAATGTAACCTTTTCTTACCAAATGTTAAGCTTTTGTGTTAGTTCAAGGATATATTAATGATTTGCTAAAGATTAAATTGCTAAAATGCAGTGGCATTTTTGGTCAATTTTCTTTAGTCTTAACAACTTTACCTCTATTAAAGCCCCACCAGCTTCTAATAGAAACATGATGATTCTATACCCCCCCCCCCCCCCCCCCCAAAGGTTGTATTAGAGATTTTACGGTTGTCTCCCTTGTCTTCTATGAGATCAGAAATATCTTCAATGTCTTACGCATGTGTAAGATCCCATTCTGAATGACGACCCTAAGACGTCATCTTACGCAATTTCATTTGGACGTTCAATAGATAAGTTTCAACGTAGAAACTGGCGTTTGTATGAGAAAAAGAATATGTTACTTGAGTTTATTTGAGACAACTTGAAAATATGATCTCAACCTCTGCTAGAATAGACTCGCTAACTAGCATTTCTATTTTAGACTTGGATAAGATCAGCTTGTCTCAAACCAAGTCTCATGACAGATCCTATCTATCACAAAAAAAAGAGTTAAAAAGGTCATGGATCAACTAGATGTAATAAGGGGTAAAGCCAGTCTAAAATATTTTATTGTCAACGAAACTCTATTTTGTAGGTACTCATTTGAATCGTCTTGATAAGACAATTCAAATGAGTACCAACAACTTAGAGATTGTGCTTTAACTATTGAAATAATTTGATCTCACATCCAAAATACCCCCTCTTTCTGTAGATCTGATCAGACAACACATATGTAATATGTCCTTAAAAAGGTCATAACAATTTTATGTTGGTATGATAATCATTTTGCTTTTGGGTAATATTAGAATTAGTCTGTTGTATTCACTTAACCTTAATTCAGTTTAAGGGCATGGTAGGCCTGTTAGACAATGCAGGTCATCTTGTCTGACCTGAATATTATACCCTAGGCTTGTGCCAGACTCCTAATTTTGTGGTCAGGACTCCTTTACTTTGCAAGTTAGGAGTCTAAGTTCAGCCTACACAGAAATAGTCTAATCTTAGCCTACACTGCCTTCTTTCTACTTAATTAATCAATTAATTAAACTTGTCCCAAACAGGCTGAAATGTAAAAAAAACTGGTGAAATTGCTAGACACAAACAAAAGTAGTTCTGCAACATTTTGGAACATGTGATCTTTCACAATGTTATCCGAGGTTTTCTAATGAAATCATTTGGAAACCTCAGTAAACACTGTTAAAGTTCATGACTTCTGAATCGTTTCAGAACTAGTATGGGTCCACTACCCTAATTCAGAAGGATGAGGGTTTAAAAGTTCTAAATTGTGATTTGCAGGTGCTATAAAGAGTTCTGTGATTGGATGGGTGGTTTGGTCATTGGAGAAAGAAAGGGGCTTTGTGGAAATGCAAGATGTGCAATGATTACACGATTGAAAAGGTATTATAATTTGTTCCCTGCTTATGTGAATTAATGGGATAAAATTGTTTTTGGATTTCCATTGAAAAGTCTTCGAGATATGAAGACCAGTCAACAGACTTTTAGAATAACCCTCGTAGATTAACATAATTGAAAACATATAATATAAAGTCATGTCTAGTTTCACAAACTTGAAGAGAAGTTAACCCATTTTAAGTTCTGAAAGGTTCATTTGGGTTATCAACCTTCTTACAAAACTTCTTAAAACAGGGGGCCAACTTATTTCTGGCCCGCTTTCGGGTCGGGTGTAGACAGGTCTCACTGTCGAATATCAGAATACCCTATTCTAGGCTATTCCAATAGTTGATATGTGGACCAGTCTAGAGCTGGTAGCCCGCTTTCTGAGAGATACTCTGATAGTGCGGGCAACAGTACCCAGGGTCAGAAATAAGTTGGCCCAGGGCCTGAATCCAAGGCTAGGTGATGACAATAATTTGTTGCTGTTTTTTGTTTGAGAACTGCCATTAACTACAGTAAAGTATAGTAAAATTGAAACCTAGAAAAAGTGAAATTTTTATAAACAAAATTTCTTTTCTCTGTTAATTTTTGAAAGATAGCTTTTAAAAGAAATTACTAAGAAGAGACCTTAAATTCATTCTTAGAAGCTTACTTTTTTTTCTTTTTAGGTATTAGCTAATAATCAATAGTATTTCTTGATTTTTGTCAGTTTTTTTAGCACAGACACTCTTTTATGTGTGAGGCTATAGGAAAATGTACTTACAAAGTATTTAATCTGTTGCATGTTATGATAATCAGTGCTTTGGGGTATTGAATATGAATTAATTAAACCTTCATTGTAATTGTTTATTGTATATGGTTTTAGGCCACTATTATATCAGTCTGAACATCAAAGTATGGCAATTTTTTTTTAGATTACTTCATATTTACTAAGAAAAGCCTTTTTCAGTGGATAGAACTTTCATCAATTTTAAGATAAATGAAAATTCTTCTCTAAACTGATATTAATTTCCTCTCAACAATCTTTTAAATGATTAATCAGAGGAAATGTAACCATATTATAGGCAAAAAATAATAAAAAAAATATTTGAAGGTAAAGGATATTTTTAATCAGAAAATGAGTTCTGAATAAAAACTCTGGCTCCATGTTTTGTGCAACTGCCTGGAGTGTTTTTAATGGGCAATGATTTACCGTATTTCTCCTAATAAATACACTAGTGTACTATACATAAAATGGAGAGGGAGCCTATTTTTAGTATGCATTTTTATGATTTAAAAAATCTTTAAAAAATGATGTCTTTTAGGCCCTTTTCCCTTTAATTTCAGGTGAATTTCCTCTTAACAATCATGTAAATGATTGTTTGGAGGAAATTCGTCTCAAATAAGAGAAGTCTACAAAAGTTCCTAAAATTTATGCATTTGAAGTGGGTTTTCTAAAATAGGTGGTCTCGTACTGATGCAATAGGGTACTGGGGATTGAAAAAGAGGTACTGTGGATTGCATTTTGTCAGCAATTTCTGTACTGGGTGTTGACAAACAATCTGAAGCTTCAAACTCATTTTTTAGCCTTTTATAAGCCTTTTATAAGGCTGGATTAGTAAATACTTCATACCAAACAATAAAATTACTGTGAAATTGATAATTTCTATATGACAGTCTTGGTCTCTGCTAATTTTAGAAGTTAGCTTGGTTTACTGATACTAAAAGAAATCTTTTAACTTTCTTATATTTTGAAAAAAATAAAAAAAGACTTTGTGGAAAGCCTGCTGAAATTTTAAATGAATATTGACTTAACCGGGATCTGCAATCATGACCTAGGATATGACATACCAGGCCAATTTGGCCAAGGGAAAATTAAACAGATTCATGTTTACCTCTGTGTAGCATTCAGTTTTTTCTCTCTAAAACTAGACTTACTGCGCATCTTTCTTTTGATTTTAATTTCTCAAATTACTGACTCAAATAAAAGATTAGTCACAGATAATTCCAACTTGTCTAAAACAGTTTTTATCAATGGAATAATCTTTGATTACTCTCTTGGGCAGCTAGAAAATTTAAACATTTGAAAATCTACTAAATCCATGCCAAATTTCCATATTTCAAGATTGCGTGATATGTATTTTTAAAATGTAGTTGCTTTGTTAACAACATACAGTCAATACCCATTCTCAAACATGCCATTATTGAAGAAAACAAGATCATTTACAGTGCAATACTCAGTACGCTTTTTTGCAATTTCCAGTCCACTTAAAAAGGATGAGAAACCAAGCCCCAGTACCCTAATAGTTTGACACAGGTCACCGTCAAATGACCAAAACTTGATCAAATCTTAATAAACATGGCTCATATTTTCAGGATCTTTGGTTTGATAACTTCTTAAAAGATTGTTCACTTCAGTTTTCCTAATAATATTTCATTTTTTGTCTTGTGATTGAATAAATAGGTGAGGGGTATGGATTTTCATGGAAGGTACTTAGTTTATCCTTAATTTCATCTGTAAACCTTTGAGTAAGGGGTGGACTGTGTAAGTAATCTAAATTGTAGACACAATATGCCATTTATGCTTGGCTTACCTGGTCTGATTACATAACTCATTTATAGAAAATTAGAAAATAGTTTCACTTGTTTAACATTGTTATATCACCGCAGCCATTTTTAAATGCAATATCCGGGGTCAGTTCCCACCCAGTGATTATCTAAATGCAAGATTGGAGTTTAAATAAGATTGTGATATGGAGAATTAAGAGTTAATAAGTGTTCATTGATTTGTCAGTAAATTATCACTTGATAACTGTTCAATTGAGGCTCTAACTAGTGCAACTCAAATTATGCCAAATTGGTTCATAAAGTTTCATTTACTGATTTATGAGAGTCTTTGAGATGCAATATTAACAGCTAAAATTTTCCTAATTAAAAAGAATGGAGATTTATTATTAATTCTTCTCATGCTGTTAATGGCATATTTCTGAGATAAATCCCCAAAATCTTTGGCAGTAAGTTTAGACTAAGATCAGCCTGCACATATGTGCTGTCTAATCTTAGCCTACACTGCCTCATTTCTGCTTATATTTCCTTGGAAACCTGAATCAGGTAGATTTATATGTAAAAAGGGGCATTAAGGTTTGAAACAAAATTGAAATTCATCATGATAAGGGGTATCAATACAACAATTGATAAAGTCTAATATTAAAATAAGCTTTCAAACATGAAGAATTGCTCTAAAATTGTTATCTGAAAGAATTTTTGAAGAAAGAATGTTTTTAAATGTGTAGATTTTTTACATCAATTTTTTGCATATAGGTGTGGTTCAAATTAAAGATCTGACTTGATGGCAAAGTGATGATTATATGCGCTTAATTTGTGACTTAAAGGTCCATGGTTCAAGTCCCACAATCACTGGGTTATTTCAATGAGAAAAAACACTTAAATAACTGCCAACCAACTTAACAACACACACTCTATAGCTAGCAGTGGAATTGAGCCCCTGCTCCACTTCCAGGAACATGAAAAGTGGTCCTAATTTCAGGATCACAGAGCAGACTGTCAGCAAATAACATCCCACTTTGCATGCAAGTGTACATGCAAAGTGGGATATGATATGCAAACAGTTTGCATATTTTATCATACTGAAAACATGGCTGGATTGGGTGCTGAAGAGTATTTCTATAAGCTTTAAACTTTTGTCACAATTAAATAGAAATGAATTAGATTAAGCCAAGGTCAAGAACTAAGTTGAAGGTCTCATTCTTGCATTCTTGGTACTAGTTGCAATCAAAATCTATTGTTAGTCTTAATAATCTTACCTTTGTCATGTTGAATAAATTTTGGCTAAAAATTTTCGTCAAAATCAAAGGGCAAAAAGTACCAAAATTACCAACTGAAGTCAATTTTAATTTAAAAAAATGTATAAATCTATTGGCAATTCTGGTTACAAAGAGAGAAACAGGTGGTGTAGACTAACATCAGACTGCACATATGTGCAGGCTGATGTTTGTCTACAGCTCCTGCCAAAGCAGGAATATTCCGGGTTCAGCATGACAAGGTTTAATTTTCTTTCAAATTCAATTGAATTTCATTGGTTATGGTAATTTCCCATAATTTAGTTTTATGAAACATTTGAAATCATTGATTTTTTTAAAAAAAGTTTATAATTTATTACCTGATGTAGCTACATGTTTCTGCACAGCTGTAAATTGCATTTAACTAAAACAGCTGTCATTTGGTTATCAACAGTGTAACAGATGATCTAAGCCCATTTCTACACAATCCTGATATTGGTTACATGTTATGTTTTTTAAAAAAAGGAAAAAAAAGAAAGAAGGAAACATATTTGAAAACACATCAAGCAACAGAGGTACAGATAAGAAGGGGTTAAACCATCTAAAATCTATAGAAACCCTATATAACCCTACGTTATGGTTCTAATTCAAATTGTCTTGACAAGACAGACAAATCCAATGAGTACAAAAAAACATTTGGATTTCTATAACTATTGAAATAATTTTATCTAGAAGTTGTAAACTATTTTTATGCCCCTGCATCAAAAGATCGGGAGCATATTTTTTTACCATTTTCTGTCTGTCTGTCAGTCTGTCTGTCTGTCTGCAAAACATAACCAAAAAACTTGCCAATATTTTCAAAGCTATTCAAGATACAATGCTCATATTCGGTTTGATTATAGATCTCAATGATATGCATCTGCTGGTACCAAGGTCATTTGACAAGGTCAAGGTCATCTGTCAAGGTAAAATTTAAAAAAAAAAATGCAGTTGCAGGGGCTTTTGTGTTTCACAAACACATCTTGTTCTATCTTAAGTTATCTTGCTAATGCCTGCAATATTGATGCCCCTGGATCAATAATTGGGAGCATATTGTTTTACTGGTGTCAGTCCGACTGACCATTTGTCTGTCTGTCTGTCTGTCTGTAAAAACTTACCGTATTTCTCCTATTAAACGCACCCGGGCGCGATGCAAAACGTCGTGAGGGCGCTATTTTTTCAGATCCTTTTACCTAATTAAAAAAAATACGTATTTTGGTACCTAAGAGAAGCAGAGTGTTAACATTATCGATTGAAATACGTGCGCTACCCAATATGCTTTCCTATTTATCTATTAAGGCTATAAATTTAAAAAATAAAATAAAATGTTAAATAATGAATTATAATTCTGTCATTTAAAGTCATCTATCGAAAAACGGTCACCTTCGACCATTAATTGCAGCTTTCAAAAGCAAATGATTGCGTTAGCAGAAGCCGAGATTATTATTATTGTTATTATTTGTACAAGATAGGAAGTTCCAGACGATGCAATATTCAATGTTCCGGTACCGATGGACAAAGCGGTCTAATAAATCATTACATATTCACGTATGAAATAAATAATCCTGTATTAAATCCTAAAATTTTGTGATGTGTAAATGCACCCGGTACATGAAATGGAATGTTTCGTAGTGAAAACACAACACGTCTGGAGCTAGCTGGGTCACCACGTGTCGGCACCTTTTGAAGTCCCCAGATTCTTGCAAGCGGCGACGTCGCTTTTGAAATAAGTAACACACGAGATTTTACGGGGGTTTTCCTTTTTTAACAGTATAAATTGTGACTAGGATTTAATCATTTGACTCGGATAATTTTTATAATTGCAGAAGGTAAAAGGATTTCAGAAATATTTTCGTAACAACGTGAAGAAAATGGATTTTGTTCACATGTGACTTATGAAGAATGACGAGAAATAGTTTTAATCTTGTGTTAGATTTTAACCTTTCGCGCTTCCGGAAAACTGCGCGATTTAGGACGCGCTAGCTTTTCAGATGTTGAACGATCTTTTAATGACGCAACCAGCCTTATCCTGATAGGAATTTAAGATAGTTAACCCACAATCTATTGAACATTACGTCGTGGAGTAGCAGCTAATGAAATTAAATTCGAGACCGGATTTTTCATCACGGACCGTGGACGGTTGGATGTTGTTGATCGTATAGTCAAGGGCTTGGGAATCGTATTAATGGGGGAGCGCGTTTATTAGGGAGGGCGCGTCTAAAAGGTGAAATACGGTAGCCTGTGACTTAAATAGCAACTATCATTTTCCCTTAACTGATGTTACAATTCTCTAATTTAGCATTAAGGTTTATCTCAATAATCTGTAAATTTGAAGGTCAAGGTCATCTCACTAAGTCAGGGTCAATTATCAAGGTCAAACTTTCAAACAATGCTGTTTTAGGGGCATTAGTTTTCGATGCCAACCTGTCCTGCATTCAGGATGAAAGCATTAGCAAAGTGTTTTTGAAATGATACCTCGCTTTGTATGAATGTGCACATGCAAAGAGGGGTATCTGCTAAAAGGGCTTGCGAAATGTTTTTACATCCTTAACACAGGGATGGTGCTCCTTGTTATAAACTCAATTTCTTGTAATGGAAATGAAACGAGGAAGCAAAGATTCTGTAGTAACAGATAATTATCACATTAGATACAGCTAATTGTTCTTTTACGAGATGAAATATGATTGAAGACCAATAAAGTGCTCAAAAACATGATAATTATTTAGATTATGGTGATAATTTTCTAAAATAGGGTATAATTGTGACTTGTCTGTTGAAAAGTTACCCAATTTTTACTCTTTAAAGAGTACAGTGTAAGCACCAATAGAGGATAATTGTTTGTTTCAATGTAAGATCAATTCATATTCATTGAGTGAACAACAAGAGCTGTATTTTCAAAAGTGTAGGAGCCTCAAGTGAAAATATAGCTTTTGTTGTTCACAAAATAAAATATTGATCGATCTTACACGAAAAAAACAAACAATTATTCTATTTCTTTATTGCAAAAATGAGACAAAAATGTGAAATTTCTGGGGCATACCTTTTGTAAAGCGTGTCATTTTACATGTGATTGCTATGCAATGTTCATCTTGACGTCACTTATTTCGACCTGCATAGATGATGTCAGATAGGATGAAAGGCACAAAAGCAGGGTATATGTTTTTGATAATTTCACTGCTTTTGTGGTGAGATTATCAAGTGATAATCTACTGTTATTTCTCGATAAACCACCGAAAAGCACTAAGGAATAAATATTATTATTCCCCCCCCCCTTCGAAGATGAGGGGGTATATTGTTTTGCCCTTGTCTGTCAGTGTACATGAAGATCAACCTACAGTGCACATATATGCTGTCTTATCAGCTCAATGAGCACAAAGTGCTCAAAGTGAGCTTTTGTGGTTAAATGATGTCCATTGTGCATTGTGTGTTGTGTGTTGTCAACATTTACCTTGTAGACACTCTAAAATTCATGTTTTTTGCTCAATCAACATGAAAATTGGTCGGAATGATTATCTTGATAAAATCTAAGTCAAGTTTGAAATTGGGTCAAGTGGGGTCAAAAATGACATCAAGGGGGTCAAATTTTGAAAAAACCTTGTATACACTGTAGGAGCCATATTTTTGTTCAAATCCTTAAACTTGGTCAGAATGATTAACTTGATGAAATCTAGGTCAAGATTGGAATTGGGTCAAGTGGAGTCAAAAATTGGGTCAAGGGGCCAAATCTTAGGAAAACCTTGTAGACACTCTTAGAAGCCATATTTCTTTGCTCAATAAACCAAAAAAAATGATCAGAATGATTGTCTTGATGAAATTAGGTCAAGTTTGGATTGGGGTCAAGTGTGGTAAAAAATGAGGTCAAGGGGTCAAAACTTAGAAAAACTTTATAGACACTCTAAAGGCCATATTTTTTTTGTCAATCAACCTGAAAATTGGTCAGATTTATTGTCTAGATGATGAAATCTAAATCTGGTTTTGAATTTGGGTCAAGTGTGGTTAAACACTAGGTTAAGAGATTAGATCTAAAGACAGTTTACTAAGGTTAGCGATTTAGGGCCACTATATGGCCTTCTTGTCTTAGTTTATACAATCTGATTTTCCTTTTTTTTACCAGGGAGTCTAAATATCATATTTTCAGAAAAAGCTAGTACTGAATCACGATAAGTGCATTCAGTACTTTCAGCACTTTGTTTTTTTTTTAGCTCATCTGAGCAGGAAGTGCGCAATGTGAGCTATAGTGATCATGTGCAGGGTTCTCCCCAGAAAATTTGGAAGGCGTAGTGGCATATGCGCGCGGCTATATTGTCAAATTACTTTGTATTTCTGTTAATAATAAAGGATGGTTACAGTGGTTTTACTGGATAAGGATTTTGATATTTGTGAAGCAGAATTTCTGTTCTGCTGAATATATAATTTGATTTGAACTTTTTTCTTTGACACCTTTATAGTATCTCATAAATAACTTAACTCCCAAATCATCAATAAAATTTTGCATGATGGCTTAAAAATCCCCCCTTCCCCCCTTCCCCTTGTATCCCTTCCCTTTAATAGAAAATACTGTTTACTAAAAGACTATTACAAAAGAAATGAAGAAAATTGGAATATTTAAGTAAATTGAATTAAAGAGTCAAAGAAAACAGTAAATCAACTGCACTTAGGCTGTGTTATGCTCATATATTTGAGAGTTCCAAGGACAGCACTGCATGTATTGTTCAACTTTTATAGGTCTCTTTTTTAATAACGTATATAAGGAATTTTTAAAATCCTTGGGAAGTCCTTGTATGATTGAGGAAGGCCCTTCTCCTGAAATAAGTACAACTAGATTCTATTAGTTATGTGTTTACAAACCCTTTTCATATCTTCCCCCCAAAAATATCTCTAAGAACATTATTTTATTCTACAATAATCATGTAACAAATTTAAAAGTTGATACCTAGTTTGTTTAGAGAAGCCTGTGACAGGACTTTTAGCACTTTGATTTTACAAGGTTTTTTTTCTTAATTTTTTTTCTTCTTTTTTTTTGTAACATTTATTTCCCATATCAATTTCTTTCACCTAATTTAGAAATAATAGAATTTATCTTGATTTCAATTCTGGAATGAACAAAAAAAAAAAGAAAAAAAGTTTTGGGTTGAACATATAAGGGTACGAATCTAGTTAAGAAATTGCGTTCCTGTGGAGAATTATCAAAAGTTTTGTTTCAATTTTCTAACAGAAATTAGATGTAATGTCCACATCAATTGGGAACTAAGCTTGGGGTAAGTGAATTTTAAACAGACAGACTGTCTGCGATGTCTTATTCTGCCTAAATCTCGGTAGTAGAAAGATCGCGAAAACTGCATATTCTTGTCGATTTTTTGTTTAATATAATCAAAATTCACATTGGAACATAAAGGTAAATCTAGTTTGACTTGAGCAAATACACTGCAACTTCATTTAAACGCTGTGGTCGGGGTCCAAGAAATGTAACAGCGGAAGAAGAAGTGGATGTTTCTGCTATAACGCTGTACCCCGCCCCTGCCGCCGCCGATCCCTCTCCCCCCGTCCCTCCCGCGGTGAACAATAACGTACCGCGGAAACGTAACAGACACAGGGTAATATTGATAACGATATCGCACATCTAAATATGCCTATACATGTACATATTTAGGCCATCGCATTTTATATTTTTAAAACTCGGCAATGAGTTGAAGAAAAAACGCGGTTTATTACTTTGATATATTTTATTTTAAGATCGTTTTGTTGTCCCCAAGCTAAACAAAACTATCTTTGATAAAGTAATCTAGTTTGTAGGGTTAAACGATCGCAGACTCCTCTTAGTTCTCTGAGTCGCGATTTCTCGGGCCTTCCTGCCCGGCAGCTGAGAAACACCGATAACGACGATCTCAAAAGGGTAAAGTTAGTAAAATCCATAAAGTTTCATAAGATCGACGAATTTCATATTTTAAATGTTGTCTTCTGGAAAATAGGAGAAAATAATTATCTACGCAATCAAAATAAACAATACCCTACGTCCGATCGAAACTATACCAAAGTAATCAAAGCTCTCGGAGTGCAGGACCGCATTCTTCGATGAGCGAGAAAAAATGCCGTAAATTCAATTAAATGAATCTGTAGTTACGACATTTGAATCGCCGGTTTGCAAAGATCATCTTCACAAGTCAAGGGGTATCGAAAGCTTCTTCTCGAAAACCGTACAAGTCATACGTTCGTATCCCTGGGTTTGTCAAGATTAATTCAAGGCTTTGATTATCAGATAGTAGATCGTCAGGAAAGAAAGTCCAGACAAATGCGAAGCGACGCGGTCACCATCAGTTTCGCGCCATTTTTAGTTTCTTTGTTTTCTTGTTTCTTTGCTGCTTAGCGGGAAATGTAGGTTTTTATATAGCTTCCTGTTTAAAACTGAATGAAGTTGTCTATTTAGTGAGAGATAAGAATCAACGATAATGATTCAATCGGGCTTTGAAGTTTCAAACCCTGTAAAACATGACTATAATGTGAATAAGTTTAATGAAAAAGAAACAAAATTCTATCATATATTTACAAAAAAATGTAATATTTATAAGAAAATTCAACGGGATTGGCAAAGGGAGGTAATAAACCAATAAATTGGGTAAGGGGCGAGTCGCTTTTTGAATCGTTTGTCAACAGCGGTAAATGTTCAAGATTTGAGAATAAAAAACGAGATTAGCTCATTTTGCGAAAACACGGCTTCTTCTGAAATTTATTAACTTGGATCTAATCGCATGCGAGCTAGACTTTTTGGTGTCCAATTTCATCCCTGCCATCGACAAAGCGCAGTTGATAGCGCGCCGGACTGTCAATATTGGGATTCCGTGTATATCTCCGACGGCTGCACTCATTCTTTCTGACTATAAATCACTCACCCATGGGTTAATAATCGTAGACCTAAGTGAGATAGCAGTTTGGGGTTAGGAGAGGATGTGAAAACAACTTTTTCCATTATTTCCGGTGGATCTCGGTAAAAATTGGCAATTTTCGGTAAATGAAGTGGACTGTAAGTGACCGTTTTCGTATTGGTATCCATCTGTTCTTCTCTGTTACTGAAGTGAGGAACCAGTGAAAATCAACCAACCGTGAAGAAAAAATCGATAATCACCAATTAGCAAAAGTCTTATCAATTAGGGTCTTTGTGTATACATCTTCCCAGATCGCCATTATGTAATGACCGCGCGTCTGCAATCAGTTTTATTGCTCGTTTTGACCCTTTGTTCAGAAAGAAATTAAGCTGTATCGGTGATCAAATTTAAGCGTATCGGCGTTCCTAAGGTGTATTGGCAACCTGTTAAATTTCTTGAAGGCGTATCGGCCCCGATACGCCATAAGGGCCTGCGGAGAACGCTGATGTGTGAACTCTTGAGGCAACATTTTGGCTCAAATGTCTTGAAACTTGGTCAGAATGTTTGTCTCCATCAAATCTCTGTCAAATTTGAAATTGGGTCAAGTGGGATAAAAACTGGGTTCAAGGGGTCAAATTATAGAAAAACTTTGTGCGCACTCTAGAGACCACATTTTTGGCTAAATTGTCTTGAAACTTTGTCAGAATGTTTGTCTTCATCCATTATGAGTCAATTTTGAAATTGGGTCAAGTGGAGTCAAAAATGAGAGTGATTCAAATCTTAAAAAAACCTTGTATGCATTCTAGAGGCCATATTTTTAGCTTAAATGTTGCAAAACTTGGCAAGAATGTTTGGCTCCATGAAATCTAGGTCAAAATTGAAATGGAGTCAAAAATGGGGTCAAAGATTCAAATCTTAGAAAAACTTTGTATGCACTCTTGAGGCCATATTTTTTTACTCAAATGTCTTGAAAATTATGATTAGGTCAAATGGGGTCAAAATGGGGTTAAGAGGTCAAATCTTAGAAAACCTTGGTCAGACTGTTTGTAGTCATGAAATTTAGTTCCAGTTCTTAATTAATTCAAGTCGGGCTTAGAAAACAGGTCAAGGGGTCAATTTCTAGAGATACCTGGTGAACACACTTGATGCCAATTTTTTTACTCGAATGTCTTGAAACTTGGTAAGAATGCTAGTCCATTAAACCTAGGCCAAGTTTGAAATTGGGGCAAGTGGGGATAAAAATGAGGATAAGGGGGCAAATTTATGAAAAATCCATGAATGCACTCTTGTATTGAAAATTCTGCATCTTTGTCAGAAAGTTTGCCTTGAAATCTTATATAAGTTTGAAAGAGGGTCAAAAACTAGGACACCTTTAATCTCAAAAAAATATTTTTTTAATACTTTAGAGGCAACATATTTGACTTTATATTTTTCTTCTTGATATATTTGACTTTTGATAGGCCAGTAATGAATTTCAAGTAAGTAGTTTTGACATGTTGCCACCTTTGTCAACTATATGCCTTAGGTGAGGGCTTAAGGGCCAATGGCCCTCTTGTTTTTAAATTCAATTTTGACCAATTTATTATGAAGAATGTATAGAATTTAAACATTGGTGTGAATAAAAGTTCTATTCTCTAGATCATAGTTCATTTTTATCACTATGATGTATTATTTGAATTTGTGGAAAATCGTTACATAATTGACAAAAAGTGGAGATAAATTTTGCGATAAGTACAAACTTGATGTTTTAAAATGGTCAATTTTATCTCAAAATTGTCATATCCTATTTTGGATATGTCATTCAACCTATAGTAAAGTTGAGTATAGTATTCAAAATGTAAAAGGTCTGCATAGCATTTAGATCATGCAAATATTTTGAAGTGGTTGAGTCAGTAAAGCAACCCCGTATCTCATAGGCCTCTGAACCCTTGTCATGCGGAATGAATTTTGGCTTAAAATTTTCATCAAATTCAAAGGGCAAATAGCACTAGAAGTACAAACTGTAGGTCAATTTTTATTTGAAAAACTAAATCTATTGACAATTCTGGTTTGAAAGTGAGAAACAGGTGGTGAAGACTAACATCAGACTGCACATTAGTGCAGGCTGATGTTTGTCTATAGCTCCTGCCAAAGAAGGAATATTCTGGGTTCAGCATGACAAGGTTTTAACCCTTTGCTGTTTAATTCCTGCTTTTTACGTGCCTATGATTTCATGGTCGAGAAAACATTGTGAAAAAAGAAGAAATTGCTTCTGACAAGCAATTTCATCATATTCCACACTATTTTCTACCCTACTGAATGGTTATTTTTCAAATTAAATCCACTTTAAATATTCGTCTGCAAAACCTTTGAATTTGGACAGGTCCATATTTTGTAAAAACAGGAAAGTGTTAAGAAAGTTTAAACTTAAGTTCTTAGTTTTGTTTGAATGGGATTAGTATTAGTATTAGTGGGATGAGTCAGTAAAGCATCCCCGTACCTCACAGGCCTCTTAAGGAAGATTAAACTTAAATATTTTGTTTGAATGGGACTGTATGCCACTTTCAACAATCTTTCAGTCATATAGCTGTTGTGGTCGTACCGTTACATCCTTTTCTTGCCTCAAGTTGCTATACAACATTGGAAAAACTTGAGCCAGTGCTTGATCGAAATCACAGTAAAACTTGCACTAAGCGACCACTGAGGGGACCATTAAAAAGCGGACGCTGATAGAAATGGTCGCTTAGTACAATTATAAATGATAAAAAGACGTGTTTTTTGATAGAATATAAAGACTGCAACATAATTCTGACTGAATCATAGGATGTTGGAACCCATAAGAATCGTCTCAATGAGAGGATTCTAATGGATTCTTACGTCATAAGATTTATCAAAAACCATTTTTTCGTTTAAGAATGTCCACTTTTGCGGAAATTTCACTTACGGAGAAGGGACTTTTTACAATGGTCGTTTAATAAAAGTTGTCGCTGAAAAGACGTGGTCAATCGAGCAGGATTGACTGTACATCATAAAATAGTGTGGGTCTTATTTTCAACATTATTTAATTACAGCAGGATAAGATTTAATTGGAAAACTTACACACCTACAAAGTAGGCTCTACTCTACAGACTCTAAGATCAAGTGACCAATTGAATCATGAAACTTTATACAATTGTTGCTCATGACCAAAGAAGCACCCTATTATTATAGGGCAGAAAAGGTCAAGGTTACAATCAAACTTTGCCAAATCAAATGAACTTTTTAGGTAATAAAGGTCAAGGTCACAATCGGACTTTATCCGAAAATGTGTACAGAATTTAACTATAATAATTTCACCTAGAATCATGAAACTTTATTTAATTGGTAAGCATGACCAAGGGAAGTACATTGTTTTTTAGGGCTCCACTGGCCAAAGGCCACTGGGGCTATTGTCATGGTGCTGTGTCCATCATGCGTCTTTCTGGCAGTGCTTCCGTGCATCCAATCATAAACTTTTTCTTTCAAAATCTTTTCCTCAGGAACTACTGGCTGAATTTTAACCAAACTTTACTGGAATGATCCTTGGGCGGAGGTCAATTCTCAATATTTAATATAGTGGAAACTTTGAAAAACGTTTTCTCAGAATATAATGATGTATATTTATCAAACTTTATCAGTATGATCTTTTGGTGACCCATTATCATGCAGCCAAAAATTATTGGGATCAGATGAAAAATATGTATTTTATGGGCCGAGGTCATTTCTCTATATGTTATATAGTGGAAACTTTGAAAATCATTTTCTCAGAATATAACGGATGTATATCAACGTTCCTTTGGTGACCCATTATCAGACTGCACAAAATTACTGTGATTGGATAAAAAAATATGTATTTAACAGGTGAAAGTCAATTTCTATTATATTATTCATCAATCTTGAATTTTCCTTTGCAAAAATATTTCAGCATGTGACACTTAAAACCACTTATCAACTTAGAATTTAAATTAATTCATTAATTCATTCACTGAATTTCTCATCATATCAGTTGATTCAGGCCTGTGGAGCAAATCAGCTGTTCAAGCAGCTCTAATTCTTTTGTACACAGGTACTGCTTGATAACACTTCTGGGACAAAGTGAGGGGGGGGGGGTAGTAGTCAGTGCTAGCTTTACAACAGCTCTAGTTGTGTCTTGAAATATAGGCATTTAATAACAATAGTTTTGTTCTGATCCAACTTTTGGTTCTCTGTGAGTGGTCGTAGCAATGTAACAATTTGTTATTAAACCTTTTAAATTTCCTCGAGTGTAGATCTGAAATTATTGATGATGCCCACAAAACCTTGGTGAGTGTAGATAAACTGCACTAAGTTGAACAAATGTTTGGAGTTACTTCAGTTTAAATTGTTAGATTAACTTGGAATTTATGCCCCTGCATGGAAAAATTTTTGCTCTGCTTTGTCGAGAGCTACGGATATTGGAGGGGCTATTTTTGGATTTCAAATTATTTAATTTCTACAATACTTTCAAAAAACCTTTATTGTAGGTAATCATTAAAATCGTCTCAATGAGACGATTTAAATGAGTACCCACAACAAATGGTTTCAATGAGGAATAAAGATTTTATACTTGCACTTTCCCCCTCCTCTTTTCTGTACCTCTGTTTGTCTATCTGTTTGTTTGTCTGTCATTGTGTCTGTGTGCTGTTTTATAATATTTACTGCAAATCTCAACAGTTTCAGACAATGTCATATTGTCAGATTAATAATTACCATCATAAAACTTTTAATTCCTTGAATGATAAAATGGTAAAGTGTACATATTTCACATTAATTTTGCTATGCTACTATTAAGACCTTTCTGTTGGTACCAAGTTCAAGGTCAGCTGTCATGGTCAAGGTCGTTTTAAGTTCAAATTTGGGTAAAATGGGAGTAAAATGCAAAAGCTTTTACATTACATTTACATGATATTTCTGTGCAATGGTAAGTGATATAGCCTTTGGATTTCACATGTGTATTGCCTATGACAAAAACTTTCAGTAGATATTTAAGTTAAGGTTGACAGTCATGGTAAAGATCGCTTATTTTAACATAAACTTTTGATTTTTATCTTATAACTATTCAAACATCCGTGTGATAACATTCCGTATGATATTTTTTATGATATCACATAGTTATTTTTAGAACATGATATAATACGGTTATTTTTAGAAACTTGCATTTCAGTTAGAAACACCGACGAAAACAGGACAAATAGAGGTTATAAGATAAATATAATACGTACTTAGTGTATTGTATGAAAAAAATATCTAACGAGGTTGTAAGAATTGATAATTGTCTCGGCAGAGCCTCGACAATTTTCAATTCTCCCAACCTCGTTAGATATTTTTATGCCCCCGATAGGGAGGCATCATAAATTTGACTTGTCGGTCTGTCCGTCCGTCCGTCTGTCCGTCCGTCTGTCCGTCCGTCCGTCATTCCGTCCAAAAACTTTAACATTGGCCATAACTTCCTTATTACTATCAAAGCGGTGTCGGGGGCATTGTCATCTTACAGTGACAGCTCTTGTTTGTTATATCATACACTAAGTACGTATTATATATATACAATAACTTCTGTATCAAGCATTTATAGGGGAGCATAACCCATCTGTCATAGCTCTTGTTTATTCTTCTACAGTAAGTAAGTGGGTACATATCAAAGTTTTATTCTGCGTAATTAATGAACTGGCAGGGCGGGGCTTAACCGTGACGTTGTTTGACGAGTTTACTTTTCAATAGTTTGGGTTCTTTCAAATTTAAGTCTGTAATCATCGTTAACGCGTGCAAATAACTGTATCCTAAAACCAAAAGGATTCACGTGCTTTGAGAGAGTGAACACATTCATTGTTTGGTTACCAAAGCCTCGTTACTTCAGCTTGATTAAGCTGAAGTTAC
The DNA here is from genome assembly GCA_948146395.1 of Fragum whitleyi. Taxonomy (NCBI): domain Eukaryota; kingdom Metazoa; phylum Mollusca; class Bivalvia; order Cardiida; family Cardiidae; genus Fragum; species Fragum whitleyi. The sequence goes on along the minus strand of OX411551.1, from coordinate 48,833,622 downwards.
GAGGATTTGGTTACCAATCTACGATTTTAGGTCTCGAGCTATTTTTGTCGACTCTCTGTAGAAGTAGGTTGTTTTAGATAAAAGCTGATTTACCTTAACTTTTAGTGCAACGACCCATTTCTTAGGCTCCGCCCTGCCAGGGCATTAATCATGGATAATAGTGTGAATCTATTGTTCTATTAGACATTATCCACTTAGGTGAACTCCGAGATCGGACATCTGACTTACTAAAATCACGGGGGATGTCTCAAAATACACAAACATTTTATACATGTAACCCTTTACTAATTTAAGTACATGTACATGTATATGTATTGCATGTATTAGTTTTTCGCCGATTTTTTCACAATGAGGTACTATGATTTTATGATGTTAAGGACGGGTAATATTACTAGATGTAAACGATCTCGAAACGTTTGAGAAATGTTATCACTTTAAACATATATACAAATGCAAAAAGCGGGTAGCAATTTCAAAACGGTAGGAGACGTCCTTTCATCCCGAACAAATGCTTGAACAAGAGATCGGATCCAGCAAAAGTCAGCTTAAAAGTGGTTTGTTCGAGTGGATTTACGACAAAAGAGAACGATTATTTCTAGATTCAGAAATATTCTCAACAAAAACACGTTTCAATATAAGCCATCCTTCGAACCAACAAAAAAGTACATCTTCATCATTCCTCCATTACACTTTAATTATGTTCGATCGGCGAGACGTTGGTGAACTTTGCGTACTTTATAAAATCTACCGACAAGTCTGTAAGAGTCGTGGGTGTCGAAAGTTCGTATAATTACTTGAACTTTTCCGAAATTAGAATTGCCCAGGGTTCCCGACAGGGTGTCCGAACGGTATCGACCGCTGGCGAACGACCGGGCTAAAATCGGTCATATCTCGTGGACCTGTCGATTTTGTTCAATGACAGACTTTCTTTTTTTTCTGGTTTTGACATTTGACTTCCGTCAAAATTAGCGACGCCTCGCCGGCGTATCGGTGGCTATTCGATGACTCGCTTCTTAAAATCGATATTTAATACCTGCCACATCCTAAATTGTGCATTATCGCCGGCCAAGTAAGAAGACGCCGTCCGTCTGTCCGTCCGTCCGTCCGTCATTCCGTCCAAAAACTTTAACATTGGCCATAACTTCTAAATCAAAGCGGTGTCGGGGGCATTGTCATCTTACAGTGACAGCTCTTGTTTTCTTATAATTGGACTGGTTTGCGGTTGGGGTTTTCATTTAATTATCTACCGTTATTTCTTGATATAATACTGAAAAGCGATAAACAATATGTTATTCTTACAATGCTGTACTGAGTTTCCACTTAATTCGCATATGTTCTAAGATTTTCTCAACATACATTGTAATTCCTAAAAGGTTTGTTTGTATACACCGACTCAATGCTCTGCATTAAGATTATAACACATCCTGAAGATGCCTTCCATCATGATTGTTTGATGCTTATTTCTAAATGGAAACTGACTAAATTCCTTCTTTTTTTCTATCCTTTACAAAACATTTGATTGCTGAAAAATTCTCAGACAAAGAAAAGATAAAACATTTTTAACAAAAGTAGGTTAATAATATAGCCAAATGAAAATAAAGATCAATTCTTTAGACAGTCAATATTTATTCGAAGTTCAATCTTTTGCCTTAAGAGATACCATTAAATGTTTTAAAAAAAATCTTAACGCGTGACGGATTGAAAACGCAAGCAAAGACGATGATATCTCGACATGGCTTTAACGATTACTAGATTTTCTTTTAAAAAGGATGATCGCAACAGTAGATTGACAAAAGCAGTAAGATCATTATCTAGATGTAGTACGTTATGACTTAACTGAACGTTGGCCGCCGCCAAAGCGCAGTTGGTAGCGCGTCGGGCTGTCAATCAAGAGGTCTTGGATTCGATATCCGACGGCGACACTCATCCTTTCCGACTCCCTGTCTTCTACCAGGGGTTGAGGATAGCAGCTGGAGGCAAGAAAAGGATGTGATGGTGGTACTGGTGTGAGAAATACCAGGAATCCGTAGTTATTGCTCCAGCCACCGCGATATAACTGAACAATTGTTGGAAGTGGCGTAAAACCCCATTCAAGTAAACCTTATTTAAAGTATACAGGGCAGTCTTGTCGAATGCAGGTTATTGATATTATCTAGAATAATCTCCAAAATGCGATTAAATACAGTAGGCCCATTAACTGCATGATTTTTTTTACTTTTAAGGGTGTTCTTTTCCATTAAAAAGGGTATTGATAAAGACAAAAATCATTCATTTTATAAAATTGTAAAAATCAAATGTTATCAGGGGGTATTTGCTGGGTTTATTTCAATCTGCTGCGTTCGGTTCACCAAATGCCATTATGCGCTCGCCGCGCAAGGTTTCCAACTGTTTTATAGCGAGCAGGCTATGTGGAATGCAACGCAAGCATTAAAAAAAATAACAGGTTGCTCGGCAACAAAAGGTTTTGAGATAAAGGTCAAAGTTTTGACACTTCTCTTGAATGAAATGATCACTTCCAGTTGTCGCTTGAAACATGTCAGCTGCATATCAAATATTGGCTTTAAAGTACCAATGAATAATAAGTCAACATGTCCATTAGCTGACTGATAGATGGAGAGACAAACTGATATGTCTACGTTGCAGTATAGAAATTACTTGCGTGGTTAAATAGATGCACCCACTTTTGAAATGATAAAACAACATGCATGTCCGAAATTTTTGAAATTGGTTTTTGTACCTCCATACTAACGAATCACACTTAAAAATATTATCAGAGACGTCTTCCTTTTATACAATCATGATGTATCAACGATTATAGTTTCTTTCATTTTGAGACGACCCCTCTAAGTCCGAAGTCAGACATCCGATGTCCGAAGTCCACCTAAGTGGATAATCTCAATTAGGCACTTACAATACTTTTGCAGTCGCTCCTGTAAATAGGACGTACACTCTCATAGTAAACATAATAGTTAAATTTTTCAATGCCAGCTAGTGCAATGTATTAGGGTTTTCACTGACGGCTGAAATTGATTATATATGCAAAAAAGTTGAGCCACAAAAAATATTTGATACTTGTAGCGTGAAAAAGTGCACAAATTATTAATTGGTACACATTAATTTTAGACAGAACATTGCATCAAACTCTTTCCTCCATTTATTTAATCATGTATAGAGCTTAAGATATTAAATGCCTTGTTTAAATGGAACTATAATTTCTAGTTTAGAACCAAATTGATAGTGGAAATATGAATTACTTAAGAAATTACTTTTCAAGCCATACAAAATTGTGTTGTCTGATAAAGAATCAAACAAAAAACTCTATTAATCTTAGTTATTAATTAAAACAAATCTAACAGTGAAATTGCAAGATTGGCATAAACTGAGAGGTAGCTTAAGATTTCTTTATGCATATCCTTATGCAAGATCTGATCATGGTACTGGTTAGGTGCATCGGTCGTTTTAATGAAAAAAATATTCAAAGCCACATTATCAAAGCCTCAAACACTTTAGTGAAGTCAGAGGAATAGTTTTCGATCATCTGTAATTTGTTTACTGCACTTCTTGGGCCTGGTGTAGTGGGATGATTTATCCACTTAGGATTGAATATAAACTCTTTAACCTATTTATGTTATTAAAGTACTGTATTCTTAGTAATTTTGCAGAAATTGTGCTTGCATGAAATTTTTCAATTTCAAGGAATGCTTTTTCTAAGGGAAAAAAATCTGACCATGTCAAAAACCAATCAAGGGGTCATCGCAATACTATTGTTAGTGCCCATAATCATATATAGGCACTTACAATAGTGTTGCACAGACCTATCGATTAACATGAAGGTTTAAGCGGTTTAATTCAGTATCCTATGTTTGCTGTTTGAAGTTGGTTGGTATATTGACTAACTGTGTGCAGAATATTTAAACAACATTACAAGTTGACAGAGATACAGATACAAAGGGTGTAATTTGTGCCTTAGTCTAAACTCTTTATTTCTCGATGAAAGCCTATGTTGTTGGTACTCATTTGAATCATCTCGAGGAGATGATTCAAATGAGCACAACAGCATAGGGTTCGAGATCACAGTTTTTTAGCGATAATGATAGAAATGATTTGATCAAAAATCCAAAATAACTTCTCTACACCTATAGCTATATAGTTTGTTGTTGAGTATTAATAGTTAATAGTTTCTCGATGAAACCCAATGTTAGTGGTACTCATTTAAATCATCTCAATGAGATGATTCCAATGAGCACAACAGCATAGGGTTTAAGCTTTAATAATAGAAAAAATTCAATTTGTAACACAAAATACCAACTCTTTCATTAAGTGCTATATGTTGTTTAGTGTAATAGCTAGAAGACTTAAACTGAATAAGGATGGAGATAAGTGTATCAGAATGTGAGGATTTGACTGTGAACAATAGTAATACATTATATGATGGACTTGATAGTGAAATAAATGCTGACCTTGGTGTTTGTGTGACCCTTGACCTTGCTGAGGTCAAACAGGTTGAGCCTGTAGTTACGATGGATAAAACTGTCAACTTAAATGAGGATACGGAACAGAATAAAAGTAAGTATTTAATTTTATTTGTCAATTTATGATAAGTGAATTCTGATTGTCTGGAAAATTGATTTCATTTCTCAATGAAAATTTTTTTAGTTCATTGCTATTTTTATAGCTTACGCAAAATGTTGCCCCAAATGTAAGCTGTCTCATTATGGAGAAATTCTTGCTTTTTTAACTCTTGATTAAATTATTACTTATGAAGAGATTATTTTTATTCTATTTCATGGGCGTATGAAGCTAAAAACTTAGTCAGATTTAAGTATTACTCCATTTTGTGTGTTCATCAGTATGATATGGTACCGGTATAGGTTTTTTTTCTTCAAATTTTGACTGAACAAATAAACTTATGAGGTTGTAGATGACATTAAAAAGAAGATCACAAGCATTTCCTTATTTTTCGATGATCGTTCCACAAGTTCATGTATAAAAACCCAGGCATGTAATATCCCAGGAAAACATCATGTCTTGAGATTGTTAAGCCAATGTCAGTCACTTCTGAAGAGACTACAGAGCTAAGGGGGAGACCAGACTTAAAAAGTGAAGAAAAAACACTTGTAGGTAATTTAATTGTAATAAATTTAACAGGGGAAGTGTTTAGTGAAATTAAAGAGGAGGAAATGTTACATCAATTTAACAACCATTGTCTGATTTCTTAACCTTTCCTATAATGCTGTTCACAGTGTATTCCATATCATACACAAAGCACTGGCAGAAAATGTAAACTAAAATCAGCAAAGGTGCAGTATGATCTTAGCCTAAAAATCGGCTTTCTTAGCCTACATTGTCTGCTTTATACTCCTTTCTACATGTATGTTTTGTAGGGTTGGAGTCTGACTTCAACAAAACAGGATCTGGAGGACGATCTTAGGAGTCCTTTCTTAGCATTTGTGATTCCCTTTTTAAAATAAAGATGAAGTCTGAAAATTTAAGCTCTAATCTTGCTTTATATGAATTTAGAGCTATTCCCTTGTTAAAGGTGAAGAAAGTGTTGGATATATATTTGCCCATATGGGTTCAGCTTCAGGAAAGAATTGAAGACTGTCTAAGCAGTCTTCAATTCTTTCCTGAAGCTGATCCCAGAGCGCCTGTGGGACGCACATCTGATAGTATTGAGGATCCAGAGTACTTATTTGAGAGTCCAAGACTAGCAAAACCTGCGTCACATAAAACCCTGGTTTTGGAACTTGAGCTGCCGTCATAGGGCAGTTAGTAGTGTGTCATACTATCATACTTAAGAGGTCCTTGGTTTAATCCCTGACAAGGGCACTCATCCTTTATGACCAGTTGTCTTCCACTACTGGGTTGATAATATTAGACCTATGTGGGATAGCAGCTAGAGACTAGGAAAGGATGTGATGGTAGTATGGTGTGAGAAATACCAGGAATCCATTTCTATGTGCTCCAGCCTCCACAATACAAAGGAAAGATTGTTGAAAGCAGCATAAAAGTTCCCCATACAAACATAAATTGGATGGAACTTGAGCAAATCTAATTAATATGTCCAAAAAATGTGCAATTTTTATGAAACAAAAATTTAAATTCTACAGGGAAAGGATTAAATTCCTGCATTTGCATCAGCATTTGCTGACCTTGTGTTGGACTGAGTAACATTTAGAAATTATTTTTTTGTTGTATTCAGCCAGCTGGGAGTAAGGGCATCATACGCCCTTTTGTGTTTATGATATGGAAAACATTGTTGTTAAACAACTGTAATTATGTGCTTGTTTTATAAACATGTAACATATGTGCTTAAGGTTCATGTGAACAGTTTTTGAACCTATTTTAATGCTGCTTCTATTTACAAAAAAAAAGACAGTTTGCCCAGTTAAACAACATAGTGCTCAACTGTAGATGAGCTCAAGCAGTTGCACAACAACATTATAGGTCCCATCTTATAACAGAATATTCAAACCATTATTGAAAGGGGGTATTTTGTTCAAAACCAACAACTTCATTACGGTTGGATAAAATTGGCCAAAAATTGAACAGAATTTAGACAAATGAACCTACTAGGTAGTACTACAACCTTAGATGTAAAATTCTGCCTCTAAAGTCTCTTTTGAAACAATCAATTTCCATTTATTTTGTCAACATACATGTCAAACCAGTTTGGTCCGTTTTTAAAATAGATGGTAGGTATAGGTAGACTTTGCGTGGTGAGCCGTGAAATCTACTTTTAAGGGTTAAATTCCTGAGCTGTTCTTTCAAAATAGATGAAACAGGTTTAAACAATACCTGAAAATGATACAAATTACCTTTCAAACAAGTGTATTGCTTGTCTTAGATGTAAGGTTTACTCAATCATGCACTTTCAAAGTTGAAAAGGAGGTATCACATTCAATTCTTATCATATTCTTTATTTAAATATAGCCGATATACCTATGGTAATGGACTCAACGCCTACGTCAGAGCTCAGTTTTGAAAATACACCTATATTCAACTTTTTTTTGTAAATTTTTATCCTAATAGATTTTCAGTCTGTTCAAACCTTCAAAATAGAGGGGGGTTATTATTTTCACCATGTCTGTTTGTATCTGCTTTTTTGTTTCCAGCCTCCTGCTCAAGAACGGTCACCAAGAAAAATGAAACTTACACAAATTTGCCGATGACCCAAGGAGGTGTCCTATTATTGTGTTTCAAAGGTCAATGGCATAATTGAAGTTTGTCAGGAAACTATTTCCGGAACTGGGAGGAAGCAATGGTGGTGGTGAAGTGGAGGGGGGGAGGTGGTTTAGTCCGCTTTGTGACCGATCTTATTAAAATAAGAGATGAACAAAATATTTTTGCATTGATAGAGATATAAAAAAGAAAATAAAAAAGATCACACTGTATAGTTTAGAGTTTAATTTCAACTCATTAAAAACTGAAACTGTTCTTAAAACCTTATGACATCAAGTTAATGCATGTTGAAATGTTTGCCCCATTCATTTTTGATCCCAATTTGATGTTGATTTCAAACAGAATGGGCTATGCATAGGTGTATTTAGGACTTTGAAATTTATACACACTCAAAAGGCAACAACCAAAGAATTATAGGATGAAGGTAATATGTGGACTGTGACAAAAGATGAATGCCTTCAATTCGCTCCCTTTTTATGATTTTAACGTTGGTGAATAATCGAAACATCATAAATACAGATTGAATAAGCTGTAGTTTTGATATTATGATCATTCATCAAGGATATTTTTTCAACAGATAATTATTTCTTTTACGCACTTGTGTAAATTGTGTAATGGGAGTTACGCCCCTGCTATGACTCTCCCAAAGCATGCCTATATCGAACAGAGCTTGAAAATTTTGGATGAAATCAGGGTTTGTTTCAGTGTAAAAAAAACAAATAACTTTTTTGTGCTAAAGCATTGATTATGAATGACAAGCTGTGTTTTGTCTCTCAGCTAAACATTTAAATTTCATGTCATCAAAGAGATAAAGAGCTTTTTTATGCCCAGAGAGATTGAGATTGTTTTACAGTTGTCCATCCTTCTGTTTACCTTCCCAGGTTACCAAAAAACTAAAGGCCTGATCCTACTGCCAAACAGATACAAAATGTATGCTAAACATACACGAAATTGCCATCTGTTCTCATATACTTGATGAAAACTGATAATGATGGCCAAAATTTGCAAAAACAGGACTGAACATATCAGATGCATTAAGTATGTGGCTGGGATGTTGAGCTGATGACAGTTCAAATGGGGTTGCCGGGTATAAAATTGATGATTTTGAATAGTGGAAAGAGAAATTTATACACACTCAAAAGGCAACAACCAAAGAATTATAGGATGAAGGTAATATGTGGACTGTGACAAAAGATGAATGCCTTCAATTCGCTCCCTTTTTATGATTTTAACGTTGGTGAATAATCGAAACATCATAAATACAGATTGAATAAGCTGTAGTTTTGATATTATGATCATTCATCAAGGATATTTTTTCAACAGATAATTATTTCTTTTACGCACTTGTGTAAATTGTGTAATGGGAGTTACGCCCCTGCTATGACTCTCCCAAAGCATGCCTATATCGAACAGAGCTTGAAAATTTTGGATGAAATCAGGGTTTGTTTCAGTGTAAAAAAAACAAATAACTTTTTTGTGCTAAAGCATTGATTATGAATGACAAGCTGTGTTTTGTCTCTCAGCTAAACATTTAAATTTCATGTCATCAAAGAGATAAAGAGCTTTTTTATGCCCAGAGAGATTGAGATTGTTTTACAGTTGTCCATCCTTCTGTTTACCTTCCCAGGTTACCAAAAAACTAAAGGCCTGATCCTACTGCCAAACAGATACAAAATGTATGCTAAACATACACGAAATTGCCATCTGTTCTCATATACTTGATGAAAACTGATAATGATGGCCAAAATTTGCAAAAACAGGACTGAACATATCAGATGCATTAAGTATGTGGCTGGGATGTTGAGCTGATGACAGTTCAAATGGGGTTGCCAGGTATAAAATTGATGATTTTGAATAGTGGAAAGAGCGGATGCAAAACGCATTGGACATATATACACCACACAAGTTTCTTATTAGCATTGTCGTGGTGCAAAGTTTATCCGCTTTACAAGTTTTGTGCAGCTCTGCCTGGATGAAATCTCAATGAACAAACACTCAGCATCTTTTCAGCGAATGTCAAGATTTTCATATGTTTTACATCCTCAATGCATCCATAAATTTTATTGGACTGGGCCTTAGCATCGCCTATTAACCTAATGGCTAATGTAGGTACAACATGTATATAAACATGGTTATAGATCTCAATTGTATTCATTTGTAGATGCCTAAGTGAACCCTTGTCATGCTGAACCTGGAATATTCCTGCTTTGGCAGGAGCTATAGACAAACATCAGCCTGCACATATGTGCAGTCTGATTTTAGCCTACACCACCTGTTTCTCACTTTCAAACCAGAATTGTCAATTAAATTTATTTTTTCAAATAAAAAATGACCTACTGTTGTTACTTTCAGAGATTTTTGCCCTTTGATTTTGATGAAAATTTTTAGCCAAAATTTATTCAGCATGACAAGGGTTAAGATAACATGGCATGGTCAAAGTCAGCTGCCCAACTTAATGTAAAAAACTTGATTAAAAACCAAAACTTTCAATTAACTTCAAGCCTATCAAAAATCAGGCTTCATATTTGACTGGTGATAGATTTAAGTGGTATGCATAAAAAATTTGTGGATACCAAGGTCAAGGTCACTTGAAAAGGTCAAAGTATTATATGAAGGTCAAAAGTCTGCAAAACTTTATAAAAGACATTAATACTTCCTATTTAGTCAAGGCTGTTCAAAATCTGAGCCTAAATTCTTGCATGATGATAAATCTGAATAATGTACATCTGCAGATTTATGGATAAGGTCATGTGACCAGGTCAGAAAAGTCAACAGAAAAAATGCTGTTTCAAAGACATTCAGAATTGTGTTTCATGAAAAAGAATAAGATTTTATTTTTGAAAAGGTATAAACTCTGAAATCCCAACCTCAGTGTGTTCTTAGGTGTTAGGTAGGGTTCACACTTCACTGTAAACGAAACAAAGAAATCTAATATTGCCAAGCAAAAAAGAATGGATATTTATTAACATTATAAGATCAATTTCTACTTTTGGGCAAGATTACAAAATAGCCGTGATATCAAAATTTAAAGGATGTGTGAAACCAATTTTTCAGTCAATCAGAATTCATATGAACACAGCCATTTTTATACGCCTGTCGAAGACGGGACGTATTATGGGATCACCCGTGGCGTCCGGGCGTCCGGGCGTCCGGCGGCGTCCACTTCTTTGTCCGGAGCATAACTCTGTCACTTGAAGTCTGATCGACTTCAAACTTGGCAATTGCATTCTTCTCATCATTACTGAGTGCAGTGCACAAGAACCATAACTCTACCTGGCCTATTTTTTGAGTTATTGCCCTTTGTTTTTTTTCATACTAGAATCTTGTCCGGAGTATATCTCTAAAAGTATAATAGCTAGGATCATGAAACTGCATGGGTGTATAGATCTCACCAAGGGGGAGTGCAGTGCACAAGAACCAAAACTCTACTTGGCCTTTTTTTAGCTCACCTGAGCACAAAGTGCTCAAGGTGAGCTTTTGGGGTTATTTGATGTCCGTCGTCCGTGGCCATTGTGCGTCGTCAACATTTACCTTGTGGACACTCTAGAGGCCATTTTTTTAGCCCAATCATCCTAAAAATTGGTCAGAATAATTATCTTGATGAAATCTTGGACAAGTTCGAAATTGGGTAAAGTGGGGTCAAAAACTAGGTCACTGGGCCAAATCTAAGAAAAACCTTGTGGACACTCTAGAGGTCATATTTTTAGCCCAATCATCCTGAAAATTGGTCAGAATGATTATCTTGATGAAATCTTGGACAAGTTCGAAATTGGGTCAAGTGGGGTCAAAAACTAGGTCACAGGATTAAATCTTAGAAAAGCCTTGTGGACACTCTATAGGCGATATTTTTAGCCCGATCATCCTGAAAATTGGTCAGAATGATTTTCTTGATGAAATCTTGGACAAGTTCGAAATTGGGTCAAGTGGGGTCAAAAACTAGGTCACAGGGTCAAATCTAAGAAAAACCTTGTGGACACTCTAGAGGCCATATTTTTAGCCCAATCATCCCGAAAATTGGTCAGAATGATTATCTTGATGAAATCTTGGACAAGTTCGAAATTGGGTCAAGTGGGGTCAAAAACTAGGTCACAGAGTCAAATCTTAGAAATACCTTGTGGACACTCTAGAGGCCATATTTTTAGCCCAATCATCCTGAAAATTGGTCAGAATGATTATCTTGATGAAATCTTGGACAAGTTCGAAATTGGGTCAAGTGGGGTCAAAAACTAGGTCACAGAGTCAAATCTTAGATAAACCTTGTGGACACTCTAGAGGCCATATTTTTAGCCCAATCATCCTGAAAATTGGTCAGAATGATTTTCTTTATAAAAGCTTGGACAAGTTCGAAATTGGGTCAAGTGGGGTCAAAAACTAGGTCATGGGGTCAAATCTAAGAAAAACCTTGTGGACACTCTAGAGGCCATGTTTTTCGCCTAATCACCCTAAAACTTGGTCAGAATAATTATCTTGATGAAATCTTGGACAAGTTCGAAATTGGGTCAAGTGGGGTCAAAAACTAGGTCATTGGGTTAAATCTTAGAAATACCTTGAATATTTTTTTAGATTGTTAATTCAGGTGAGAGATTAAGGGCCACTATGGCCCTCTTGTTTGAGTTATTGCCCTGTTGTTTTTTAGACTTGAATCTTGTCCAGAGTATATCTCTTAAAGTATAATAGCTAGGATCATGAAACTTCATGGGTGTATAGATCTCACCAAGGGGGAGTGCAGTGCACAAGAACCATAACTCTTCCTGGCCTATTTTTTGAGTTATTGCCCTTTGTTGTTTTTCATACTAGAATCTTGTCTGGAGTATATCTCTAAAAGTATAATAGCTAGGATCATGAAACTTCATGGGTGAATAGATATCAACAAGGGGGAGTGCAGTGCACAAGAACCATAACTCTACCTGGCCTATTTTTTGAGTCATTGCCCTTTGTTGTTTTTCATACTAGAATCTTGTCCGGAGTATATCTCTAAAAGTATAATAGCTAGGATCATGAAACTGCATGGGTGTATAGATCTCACCAAGGGGGAGTGCAGTGTACAATAACCATAATTCTACCTGACCTATTTTTTCAGTTATTGCCCTTTGTTGTTTTTCATGCTAGAATCTTGTCCGGAGTATATCTCTAAAAGTATAATAGCTAGGATCATGAAACTTAATGGGTGTATAGATGTCATCAAGAGGGAGTGCAGTGTACAAGAACCATAATTCTACCTGGCCTATTTTTTGAGTTATTGCCCATTGTTGTTTTTCATACTAGAATCTTGTCCGGAGTATACCTCTTACCTTTGTCCATCTGTCTCTCTACACAAAACATGACAAAAAATATTCTCTTAAAATAACCTCAGTTCTATTCAAACCCCCAGTTAATACTAAGCAGTGTGACGGGCGTATCTTGTGACAATTTTTTCTATTTTATTTATATTAAATAAAATATCCTTTAAAAACTAAACTTTTATTTGGGACAGTAAATTAGAAACGTTGAAAATTAACAGATGACAATGCTTGATTCTTGATTCAGCTTTAACCCATATCCTGCTGAATTTAAAAGGACATTTTGAACTAGTCTGGGTCAACTTTTAACACAATATCTGATAATAAAAATGAGCAGTGTATGCTAAGATCAGCCTGCACGGATGTGCAGTTTTAACACAATAATTCATAATAAAAATGAGCAGTGTATTCTTAGATCAGCCTGCACTTCTGTGCAGTTTTAACACAAAAATTCATAATAAAAATGAGCAGTGTATGCTAAGATCAGCCTGCACTTCTGTGCAGTTTTAACACAAAAATTCATAATAAAAATGAGCAGTGTATGCTAAGATCAGCCTGCACTTCTGTGCAGTTTTAACACAAAAATTCATAACAAAAATAAGCAGTGTATGCTAAGATCAGCCTGCACTTCTGTGCAGTTTTAACACAAAAATTCATAATAAAAATGAGCAGTGTATGCTAAGATCAGCCTGCACTTCTGTGCAGTTTTAACACAAAAATTCATAACAAAAATTAGCAGTGTATGCTAAGATCAGCCTGCACTTCTGTGCAGTTTTAACACAAAAAATCATAACAAAAATTAGCAGTGTATGCTAAGATTAGTCTTCACAGATGTGCAGTCTGATCTTAGCCTATCCTATTTGTCAAAGCTTTTTGTACAACACAAATATTCAGTAAACAGCATCAAAAGGGTTTACATATAATAATTTTGTTAATCTATTTTTTTAATGCTTTGAATTATTTTTGAACATTATTTTCCTATCTAATCATTTATTGCAATAGTCTGAGAGTCAGTGTCGCCACTCTCAAGAGTTGATTAATACATTTAGGTTTAAAATCTTTTTGATGTTTGGGCAATTAATATATGTGTGCTATTACCTGAATACTGATTTGAAATCTGACAATATTATTTTAATGGTTGATCATGATGAAATGTGCTTTTATTAAATTCTTAAATGAGTAATGATGTTTCAACTTAAATGACAAGTTTAATGAAGATATATTGAGTTATCTTAATTTCTTAATACTAAGCTTACTAAGATTTTAACAAAATTTTGGTCTTGAAATCAAAATGAAAGAATGCAAAATAATCATAAGATTTTTTTTCTATTCCAGCTTTGGCAAAAAGTATAGACAAAGATCAGTACATTTGTGAGTCTGATCTAAGTCGATATCATCTTTATTTCCTTTTTATGCCAGAACATATAAAAACAATTTAGAAAAAAAGAGAAACAATTGATGCTCTGTGTTTGCAGAATTCCAATTTTAATGTAATTTTGTTTTAATTCGGCATAAAAAGAGATTAAGTTAGTCAGATTGAAGATTTTTGGCACATTTACATAGCTTGAAAGTTGAGTACAAAAGTTTAGGGACAAACATAATGAAACAATTGGGCCCCTGTAAAAGTCTTGTATATGTACATCAGCATCAAAGTTGTTGTAAAAAATGTAAAAAATTTAGAATTTATAACTCGACAGTTGTACATCAAGAAAAAAGGTTGATTTAGAGCAAGGCAGAGAGAGAGTGTGTGAGAGAAAGACTGATATTTTAGCATACTGAGAAGGACAGACAGATTTAGAATTATGATAAAAATAGTGCAACATTAACCCTTGTCATGCAGAACCCAGAACATATTCCTGCTTTTGCAGGAGGTGTAGACAAAGATCAGCCTGCACCTAATAGTAAGTGCAGTCTGATCTTAGCCTACACCACCTGTTTGTCTCCGTAAAAGGCAGGAATGTGTATGAAATTTAATTTCAAAAAATCAATATTGCCCTTCACCTTTGGATTCTAGGGCTGTCAGTTCTTTGATTTGAGAGCATTTCTGAAAGAAGCTTTTAATTCAGTATGACAAGGGTTAATAAATCATGAGAGACAAACTGGCATCTTTTAACACTTTCCTGTTTTTCAAAATTTTGGACCTGCCCAAATTCAAAGGTTTTGCAGACGAAAATTTAAAGTGGATTAAATTTAAAAAATAACCATTCAGTTCGGTAGAAAATAGTGTGGAAAAAGAAGAAAGTCTTGTCAGAAGCAATTTCTTCTTTTTTCACAATGTTTTTTCAATCATAAAATCACAGGCACGTAAAAAGCAGGGATTAAACAGCAAAGGGTTAAATTACTAGAGTGTTCCTGGTTTTGATTAATCCAATTGTTGATTACAAAGGGAGTGAATGCAGTGTCATTGATCGTTATACTTTGTCAGAGTTCTTTCTCTTCTTCATTGATACGCCATTGTTCTTGTTTATCTGAACCAATAAAAGTCCTTGTTTCAGCCCTATTTTTAGATAAGTAGAAAAACTTTTGAATCTGTTTTTTTATTTTTTTGAATTAGCTTAAATATAACTTTAAACCCAATAAAAGCTTTGTAAAAATTGCATCAAAATAATCAATAGGCAAAAAAGGGGGAAAAAACTGAATGTGCTTATTTAGAGTCAGTATTTGTTATTAAAATATGATTGCTAAAGTTCATGATATGGAAAGTAAAAAAAAGATCAAGCAGTTAAGACTAAGATCAGTCTGCACATAATGTGCAGGCTGATCTTTGTCTTCACTTTCAGCAAAAGCAGGAATGTTCCAGGTTCAGCATGACAAGGGTAAACAGTATTTCAGTCATTCAATGCTGCAGTTCAGGAGGACCTAGCATTCCAGGGTTCCTGGTATTTCTTACACTTGTACTGTAACCAACCACCATATTCTTTCTGAGTATAAATATTATTGTGAACCATCACACGAAAAGCGACCATTTTGATGGTGCGTAAATTGTTGACCCTGGTCAGACTGTGTGGATTGCGCAGACTGATTATGTTGAAACTTTTCACACTGTTAATTTTCTAAATCTAGAATAATCTTTCTACCTTCTTGTGTAATTATGCCCCCGATAGGGAGGCATCATAAATTTGACTTGTCCGTCCGTCCGTCTGTCCGTCCGTCTGTCCGTCCGTCTGTCCGTCCGTCCGTCCGTCATTCCGTCCAAAAACTTTAACATTGGCCATAACTTCCTTATTACTTAACATATTCGCATCATACTTTACCACAACATTCCTTGGTACATTACCTTTCTGTAGGCACATACTTTGGTGACCTTGACCCCTGGATGACCTTGACCTTCAACATAGATTGGCCATAATTTAAAATCAAAGCGGTGTCGGGGGCATTGTCATCTTACAGTGACAGCTCTTGTTTTTTGAAATACAACCTCTGGTTGACCTTAGCCGAACCCAATCTATTTTTAGAATATTTATTTTACAGCCTACAGTTCCCAAATGGTTCCTTTTTGGGTGACGGGTCACAATAATGATACTTGCACAAACCCAAAGTGTTGGGATACTCATTGAAAGCAACAGATTACTGCTGTTATAGATCCACAAGTTTAAGTGAGTGATCAAAGGTCAATTTTGTCTATACCTGTATAGACAAATTTGACCTTTGTTCACTCACTCTAAATTGCCAAACTAATATTAAAAAAGTTTGTTGTCTGATCAAAACACACTTTCATAAAGAAATGGCTATTGAACTACAACATTTTATGCAATTTTGTTTGAAATATTTTTGTTAAATGGATGACTTAATGCCATATAAATACATCAGCTGTAGTTATGACGTGTAGATCGCCCTCCAAAGATTTGCTGTTCATTTTATGTTCTTGAAAAAAGATTTTGCAGATAAATAATGTTTTAATTGATATCTGAGGGGTGTGTTGTGGAGTTCAAGGGACACGGTCAGCAATTCATTAATTATCTATTACCCACAAAATATGTTTTTTTTGTTTGTTTCTTTTTCACTCGAGGATAACACAATAAAGGGTCGTATGTATCTTATTTCCATTGCGGTCCTAACTCATTCCAGATATTATCCTACACATTGAGAGAGAGGGAATAGGTTCTAACCACTGATACCCACTTTAACAGCTTGGTGGACTGGGGCCCCATCTGTAAAGTGTCCTGCCCAAATGTACTACCCGCCTCCAGTGGGGCTCAAACCTGCAACCACCAGGTTATGAATCAAGCGCGTAAACCACTCGGCCAACGAGCCAGTTTTATTGATTTATGATTTTTTTTTATATTCCTCTTATATATAAGATTGATCTGGACCTGTTACATCCTAAAAATTATTGTTTGACTTAATTGTGTTTAATGCTGCTTTTAACAATTCATTATTAAGCTAAAGGAGCACTTAACAATTGATTCCAGGTACTGGTACTACCATTACATCCTTCCCAAAGTCTTCAGCTGTTATCCAACTTCGATAAATTACGAAACATGTTTACAGTATCAATACATCAATGCAAAACCATTGTAAATGCCTATATATTTATAGGCACTTACAACAATTTTGCATATGGATGGTTCAGTGCGAGACTGTACTAAGTGTATAAACACTGTATATACACTTAGTACAGTCTTGCACTAAACCATCAATATATCCTGTGATAATTTCTTGCTCGGAGTAGTTTTAGCAAAACTTGATATTACTGTTATAATAGCGCCTTCTTTTAAAATGAAGGTGTGGGCTTTAATTACTGCTGTTTTTGGAAAAATTATTTCCCTAACATCCAATGTAGTTAATTTTCATAAATTCTGAAAACCAATTTCAAAATAGCTCATAAATTTAACCCTTTCTTAGGTTCAATTTTTGTGGAATGAATATTCAATGAAAACAATCTTGATAATGTAGGAACCTGGCACAGGGAAAATCAAAGCACTGAAAGTACTGATGGTGAACGAATCTGTTGGCATTCTAAAGTGATATATTGAATTCGTTGAGAAAAGAGAAATTATAAATGTAAAAAATAATCAAGGGAAAGTATCTCGTCAAAATTCTAAATTCAAAGAATGAGAAAGAGAGGAAAAGAAAGGTAGAGAGAGTGACAGACAGAGACAGACCAATAGACAGAGAGCGATAAGCCTAGAGAAAAGAAAACAGGCAACTATAGTGTCTAGACTAATGATTCTTTTCTTAACTCAAAAAATAGCAGTCAGAAAGGTAATTCAATTTCCACATGCGGAACCCATATTTTAGCAGATTAAACAGCAGTCTTTCTGCATTTTGACTTTTAAACGTTATCCGCTATGGCTCTGGTACGACCTGAATGGGGTCCCCCCCCCCCATCCTCCGAATTAAAAGACCGCTGTTTCGTAATTGTGTTTTGGTCTCTTTCGGTAATATTCAGTCTCGTGAAAGAATAATTATCTGATGCCATTGCGTAAAAATGAATTAAAAAAAAACAAAAAAAAAAAAAAAAAAAAACAATTCGATGAAATCTATGTAGGAAGGTATTTTGTACAGCTAATGAATTGTCCAAATTTAGTCGTTGTTTAAATTCTATTGCTCCTACCAAACGGCAGATAATCGTAAACCTAAGAGGGTAGAAGATGGCAGCTACGTACGGATGTATGCTCATTATAGTTCTGGTGCGAGAAATACCAATTTGCATATTAAGGTAAAGGTGCTCCAGTCCACAGACGATTGATTCACAATCCAAGTTTCGTTTTTTGTAATATTTTACATACTTCCCGTAAAACAAATAGATGAATGATTGTATTGAGGAAATTCTAGAGCCATCCGAGGGATAGAAGCGCTACTATACAGTTGTAGTTACGATGTCAAGTACTTTGAAAAAAAAATCCATTCGATGTTAAAATTTGAAATTAGGTCTATCGTGTTGGGATATTTGTTCATTTGATTCTTTTATTTATTTATCTATTCACGACATTCATATATTAACAGTAAATCGTACCGAGATTGCTATATCCCCTGTTTTCCGGCCTTGTTTGAAACGAAAAAAAAACAACAACAGGGAATGGAATTTGGGTATTATGATACAAAAATACCCGTAACCGAAGATATTTACATTACACAAGTATGCAACAACAAGCTTTAAGATAAAAACGGGATTTAAGCAAGAGGTGTAAATTTGGTAGTTGAGAACATAAGTTGTCTGGTAATGGGTTAAATTTCATTTCATATCAAGGTTGGTCAATGTCAAGTGGTGCGTATTTATGTTTCAATGAGAATTAAGACGCGCCCTCCCTAATAAACGCGCTCCCCCATAAATACGATTCCCAGGCCCTTGACCATACGACCAACATCATCCAACCGTCCACGGTCCGTGGTGAAAAATCCGGTCTCGAATTTAATTTCAAAAGCTGCTACTCCACGACGTAATGTTCAATAGATTGTGGGTTAACTATCTTAAATTCCTATCAGGATAAGGCTGGTTGCGTCATTAA
This sequence comes from Fragum whitleyi, assembly GCA_948146395.1. NCBI lineage: Eukaryota > Metazoa > Mollusca > Bivalvia > Cardiida > Cardiidae > Fragum > Fragum whitleyi. Next base: position 48,814,709 of record OX411551.1, on the reverse strand, counting down.
AAGATCGTTTAACATCTGAAAAACTAGCGCGTCCTAAATCGTGCAGTCTTCCGGAAGTGCGAAAGGTTAAAATTTAACACAAAATTAAAACTATTTCTCGTTATTCTTCATAAGTCACATGCGAACAAAACCCCCTTTCGTTGTTACGAAAATATTTCTGAAATCATTTCACCTTCTGCAAATATACAAAATATCCGAGTCAAATGATTAAATCCTAGTCACAATTCATACTGTTAAAATAGGAAAAACCCCGTAAAATCTCGTCTGTGACTTATTTCAAAAGCGACGTCGCCGCTTGCAAGAATCTGGGGACTTCAAAGCGTGCCGACACGCGGTGACCCAGCTAGCTCCAGACGTGTTGTGTTTTCACTACGAAACACTTTCATTTCGTGTACCGGGTGCATTTACACATCACGAAATTTTAGGATTTAATACAGGATTATTTATTTCACACGTGAATAGGTAATTATTTATAAGACCGCTTTGTCCATCGGTAGCGGAACATTGAATATTGCATCGTCTGGAACTTCCTACCTTGTACAAATAATAACAATAATAATAATCTCGGCTTCTGCTTAATAACGCAATCACTTGCTTTTGAAAGCTGCAATTAATGGTCCAGGATGACCGTATTTCGATACATGACTTAAAATGACAGAATTACAATTCATTAGCTAACATTTTATTTTATTTTTTAAATCAATAGCCTTAATAGATAAATAGAAAAGCGTCTTGGGCAGCATACGTATTTCAATCGATAATTACGAACATGTTAACAGTTTGCTTCTCTAAGGTACCAAAAATACGTATTTTTTTACTTAAGTAAAAGAGTCTGAAATAATAGCGCCCCACGACGTTTTGCACCGCGCTAAGGCGCGTGTAATAGGAGAAATACGGCAGGAACATTCCATTCGTTTGTAAACTTGACCTTTCGTAACTTATAAGCAAAGACTTCATTCATAAGGAGGCAGGTAAAATCGTAGTAGGTCATCACGTTTGATATGGCCAATCAGGGGTGTGTGGAAGTTCAAGAGTTCACGACCTCAATAAACACACATTTCCGGCAAATTACTACAAGTTGCAATAGCGAAGGTTTAAATCAAAAACATAGTATCTGCCTATACAGTGTACAGACACAAACTTTGTTTTTGCTCTGAAGTCTCGACAATCTTACGCGGATCAAAAATTCGCCCGTATAGACATTCCAAGATATTTTTGTGTTTTTAAAGTGTAATTTTCATTATCTTTACTTGATGTAGAAAGATTGTATCATGCATTTAACGATACAAACAGTGATTTTGTAGAGAGAAGCCTTTAGAGATACTAAATTGAATCTAAAGAGGTACTGCTTTATTTAAAACCTATTAAGATCCTACAGGATTTTCCATACACAGTATATAACACTGGTGAACGAAACTTTCGTTCACCAAAAATGTTTTGAAAAGGAGAAAAAAACTTTTCTTTATTAATGCTTTTCAGTGGTTTATCGAGAAATAACGGTAGATTATCACTTGATAATCTCACCGCAAAAGCAGTGAAATTATCAAAAACTTATACCCTGCTGTTGTGCATTTCATCCTATCTGACGTCATCAATGCGGGGCGAAATAAGTGACGTCACAATGAACGTTGTATAGCAATTACGCGCAAAATGATGCGCTTTAGGAAAATATGTCCTAGAAATTTTACATTTTGTCTCATTTTTGCATTAAAGAAATAGAATAATCGTTTGTTTTTCGTGTAAGATCAATTAATATTTCATTTTGTGAACAAAAAAAGCTATATTTTCACTCGTGGCTCTGCCACTCGTGAAAATATAGCTTTTGTTGTCCACTCAATGAAATTTAAATCGATCTTACACTGAAACAAACGATTATCCTCTATTTATCTGTTTTGTTTTGGTCATTATCAATTTGCAAATTAGTTGAATATTTTAATTGACCCATGACTGGTTTTATGAACTTCAACATTTGCATTATTACTTATGATTGTTGAGTAAAGGGGTTTTCTTACATCACCTGTGTGTTCTTTATCGCAAAAATATTGAGTTAATGCCGTAAGTTCAAGGACATCCTACATGGATAAAATAATTTTTGTAGGACAAATTCATTAAAAACAAAATTAAATCATGTACATTTAATATTCCTCATGCCCATTTCTTTTGAAAAGTAGTTTTCTGTTAATACAAAGTTCAAAGTCATTGATGAAGGTTAATTTTCCATAATTCAAGGTTAAAAGTATGACATTTTATGTCAAGGACAGCTTCCAAGGTCATAGTCAACACTTTAGAATTTACATTATGAGCTCCCGGGACATAAAATTATAGATCTCGTATACAGTGCAGTATACGGCGGCACTAATTCTTTCAGACTATTTGTCTCTCACCAATGGGTTGATAATAGTAGAAGCTGGAGGCTAGGAAAGGATGTGATGGTTGTACTGGTGGGAGAAATACCAGGTGCTCCAGCCGCCGCAATATAACTTAAAAAATGTTAAAAGCGGCGTAAAACTTCATTCAATCAATCAATACAGAACAGTGCAGTCAATGTTGCTCGAGCAAGTAGCTCTATTAAGTGACCATTTTTATCAAACAACCTTTTTCAATAATCCCCTTCTTTAAATCAAAATATCTCAAAGAATAGAATGATATAATAGGTAAAAAAAATATTGAAAATAAATCCTATATTGTTTGAACTCATTAGAATAATCTCATTGGAATATTTAGAAATATGCGATAACATAGTCACATTCTCTCTAAATTATGTTTCTAATTTGTAAACAAAACATGAACTATATAGGTGTTTTTTTCAAAACTAGAGTTTTGATGTGGACGCCGAGTCCATTACCATGGGTATATCAGGTATATTTAAAAACATCTAGTTGGATTTGAACCCCATCATTTCACTTAAATTATGAAAGAACATGTATGTGTAAACAATACTATTTAGGACAAGCAATGAGTTTCCTTTTCAAGGTAAATTATATCTTTTTTCATGATTTGTTTTAACCTGCTTTATCTATTTCGGAAAATGGCACAGGAATCTTACTGTTAAAACTAGATTTCACAGCTCACTGCGCAAAATATCAAATATTGCTATGTTTAGGGAGGGTTCATACCTCCATGAATTAAAAAAGAATCTATGAATTTACCACTGAGAACACAAGAATAATGTTTCCATAACAGAGGGAGTGTATCTGTCAAGAATCAAGTTTAATAGCCCTATTAAAAACATATTAAGACGATGATCAGCATACACTTTGTAAATGGATATGCCATGTTTTTTTCACAGAATCCATTTCCTTAACTGGATTTCTGTTTTATCACATTCACCATCATGCAGATAACCTTGATGCAAAATTTGTTTGCAAATCTAGCTGATGAGCATGCAGTAAATAGAAAACTAGTACATTATTATCAGATTATTGGTAACCTGTGAAAGTATATGATGATTCGTTTGTTTGAATGGGGGTTTTAGCGTTTTCAACAATATCAACTATATATTGGCAGATCGAACACCTAACAATGAATTCCTGGTATTTATTACACAAGTACTATCATTACATCCTTTTCTAGCCCAAGTTGCTATCCCACATAGGTCTACAATTATCAACCCATTGACGGGAGTCAAAAAGTTGGGAAGGATGAGTGCCACCATTGGGGATCGAACCCTGGACCTCTATATTGACAGTCTAATTCAGGCTACCAGCTGCAACATGACTAATGAGGAATGGGGGGTATTAGTCTGCTTTGCTTCAGCTTTAGTTTTTTCAGGCAAATTCTAGATTAAGACCAGCCTGCATTGATGTGCAGTCTGATCTCACGGATTGCGCAGACTGACTAGGGTTGAAAATTTTCGCACTTAACTATTTTCCGAATCTAGAATAAACAATCTACCTTCCTGTGAAAGAATTTTTGAAATGCGACCTCTGGTAATGGAATCAATCTCTTTTTGAAATATCTTTTACAGAATGATGGTCCCTTTCCGCATGATGGATCATATTTAGTTTAAAGTCAACAGAGTAAGGGTTAATATATAAATTATTGTGAAACATTGTTAACCTGTCACTCATTAATTTTCGCAAACTTTCGTTAATATCCGCGAGGTTATCAAAGGAATTTTATTTTAAGGTCAAATAAAAACTTCAATTGTTATAAGTGGGTCCGTAGCGCAGTGGTCTAAACCGTTAGCCATTTAGAGTCATTGAACTGACCAGACCTGGTTCGAATACGCACGCAGTCGGATGCAGTTATCTTTGTCCCAATTTGTTTTACTTTATTTTTACTATTAAATAAAGGAACAGTTTTATTGTCTCTTAAATTTCTTGTTTGTAATATTCTTTATTCGCAGTTGTTTCCCTATTTTCCTATTTCAAATCTATCATTACTTTATTTCATGGAATCAATAAGCTGTTGTCACTTATTCAAGCTGAGGTCATGAGGCATTTGAAAGTTAAGTTAGTTTCTATAACGCAGCACCTAAGCGACTGAATCGAATTATCTTCTTTCGTTCATGATATTTGATGCATATGATATTATTACCAATTTTCTGAACGTGCGATACATTTTATTGCTTGCCGTTACTTCTGTTAATTCTGTTAACGGTATTCTTTATCCATTTTTTTATTCTATTTTGAGGAGTGTGATAATTTTATCCTGTATTTTGCACACAAAAAAAAAATAAAAAAATGAGCGTATGCTACTGAGCAATAGGAAATCATTTGATGCAGAATATCAAACGGATCACCCACACAGAACGATAAACCAAATTAAGTAAACTGTGCCGTGCTTTTTAATATCAAAGATTTGAATTACAGCAATTAAAGGTAACATCGTATTTTCAAAATTAAAAAAAAAATAAATAAATAAAAAAAAAATAAGACGAGAATGAGATTCGATCCTTGGACCTCTGCTTTTCAAGTTCCTAACCTTACACTTTAGCTGTTTACGGTTATTTATCACAACTGGGTATGTTTTAGTATTTGAATGCACTGTTCGCGTATTTTTAATCCATATAAGGTAGTGGGTACCGAATATCAATGAAGGTCAACAGGAATATTAAATGAGCGACAGGTCAACAATGTTTCACAATAACCCTTGTCAATCTGAAAAAAAATCTTGGAAAAATTGCATTTAAATCAAAGTTCCAAAAGCACCAGAGGTTCTTATAAAGAGTCAGTTTTATTGTGAACTTTTTTAAAAATCTTTTCTGGTCTAAAAATGAAAACAGGAGGCAAACACTAAGATCAGACTGCAAATATGTGAGGCTCATCTTTGTCTATGCCTCCTTACAAAGCCAGAATATTCCAGATTCAGCATGACAAGGGTTAAAAACTCTCTCATATCTGGAGCCAATACTAGTATGCATTTATCTGAAGCAATATGCACCTTATTAACGGTTAAAGTTTAATGATACTTGTTTAATTTACACCCTTCCTCGGAAACCCAGCAGGTGGCGCTCAAATATTGCATGTTTAGTTTGTCCATAAATCTGATCCGACCTGCAAAAATCTGATTAACTCGAGTTTTACGAGCACTATAAAACTTCCATACTGCTTGTAAGATTCTTATCGCAAATTAGAAAATTTTCTTCGCTAATTCGACTATTAAGCCGATATGATTCCGTCAATATTGTAATATTTCTCCCAATGAATGTCATGTCTGACCACTAATACTGATTGAAATTGGAAAAAATACAAAAACTTGCGTTAATTTTGAGGAAATTAGTTCGAACATTATTAGAGCTGGCCTGGGCAGCTCAATTTCCTGTCTTCATTTAGATCCTTACCCTGAATGCATTTTCCACTTGTCGTTGGACAAGTAAAATGAATTTGTCCACAAAAAAGTAGGTGGATAGATTTTGAGAAATATATTGTTTTCAATGAAGAAAATGCTGTAACCCAGCATTTTCTTCTTTAAAGACAATGTTTTCTTTCCTTGGATACAAACAAACGGATGACTTTTCTCCTAGATATTTTTAGTACTGTATCAAAATTTGCTCTGGTATTTACTTGTCCACGGACAAGTGGCCTAGAAAAATGTACTTGCCAATAAGTAGAAAAGCCCGTGTCTGACAAGTTGGGCATGGGAATTCCACAATCCTGGATGATGACATTAAGAAAATTTTCACTTCACAATGTGCTTGAACTGGAGTTCAAGAACTAGTTCTAGATACTTTGTTTGCCAGGTTTTCTGCTTGATAACCTTTGAAGATGTTTAATAGCTTTTTGAGGATCTACAAAATACTTTAAATAATATGCTTCAGCTGTTTGATCTGACCTGGGCTCGCGCGAGTGACTAGGAGACCACCTGAACCTGCAACACTCAGAGGGGTAGAAAATATGATATATAACATTTTTAAAGAACATTTGTTTATTAATTCTACCATTTTCTTGTTCTAATGAAATTCTTATGTAATATTGAACTCGCTTGCAAAGCTAGGATATTTTTAGTCATTTCTAGAACTAATTTTCAAATTAAAAAGTTATATAACTATTTGATTTAAACAATTTGTCATATCAATTTTAATTCAGTACAAGAAAAGAATTATAACTTTTGCAGAAATATCACAGTTCAAGAATTTATCACAGAACCAGTTAGAACAGTAACTATAACCACTCTAATACTCCTCTTCAACTTTACGCATTTCCAGACTTAAATTTTGAAGGCTGGAATATTCCTGTTTAGGTAGAAGGTATGGATGAGTTAGACTGGCAGCCTTCTCTTAAATAGAATAACATTATTGAAAAATTAAATATAAAGTCAATGTCTCATAGCTTATTTAAGCCTGTTTCTTTGAAGAGAAGTTAACCCATTTTAAGTTCTGAAGGATTCAACCTGGTTATCTACCTTGCTACAAAAACTTCTAAATACAGCAAGGGCCTGAATTCTAGGACTAAGTCTGTACATTATGTATAGACAGCTGATCTTGAAGTCTGTATGCTTTTATGGCTTGGTTGTTTATGATTTCTTTTTTCTGAAGAAATTTTGAACTATAATATAATGTACCTGAAAAGCTCTAATACAACCCCGGCGTTTTATTAGAATCACCATGTTTCTATTGGAAGGGGTTTATTTGAGGTAACAGTTGTTAAGACGTGGAAAATGGCCAAAAATGCTTCTGGTATTTATAATTAGCCATTCTTCCACATTTTCATAGCTGTGAATCTTAGGTATTGAATAATCAAGGTTACAGTACTCTTGGAAAATCAAAGAAAAACTTAAAGCAAATCATTAAAATTAACACACTTATTAACACAAAAGCTTAATATTTGGTTTAGATAAGTTTTATTTTACCTTCCATTGAAATCATTGTGACATTGATTTGGTGGGGGTGGGGGGCTTTTTAAAGGCTTTAAGATTTCCAATCTTGATGTCAGAAGAATGGGGTTATTTATAAGTATTGGAATCTATTTGAACTTTTATGGTTATCCAGGTCTCTTTATTCCTGTGAAATATATTCTAGTATGAAGTCAGGGGTGTGGAATTCCCATGCCAGACTTGTCTGACACGAGCTTTTCCACTTGTGGGCAAGTACATTTTTCTAGATTACTTATCCATGGACAATTAAGGTTCCTTGTCCATGGACAAGTAAATATCAGAACAAATTTTGGAACTAGGACAAAAGTCATACTTATGTTTGTATCAAAGGGTGGAAAACATTTGCTTTAATGAAGAAAATGCTGAGTTACAATGTTTTCTTAATATTTACCGTTCCATTTTTAGCTCACCTGAGCACGAAGTGCTCAAGGTGAGCTTTAGTGGTTAGGTGGATGCCTGTCATCTGTCATCAGTTGTGTGTTGTCCGTCATCTCATGATCTGTCGTCAATATTTACTTTATATGCACTCTAGAAGCAACATTTTTTACCTGATCAACCTGAAATTTGGCCAGATTGATTACCTTGCTAGATCTTTGATAGTTTGAAATTGGGTCAACTGGAGTAAAAAAACTAGGTCGTGGGGTCAAATCTAAGAAAAACCTTGTATGCACTCTTAAGGCCACATTTTCCGCTCCATCAACCAGAAATTTGGTCAGAATGATTGAATTGATGCAATTCAAATGAGTTTGACATTGGGTCAACTGGGGTCAAAAACTAGGTCATGGAGTCAATTCATAGAAAAATCTTGTAAAACAGCCTGAAAATTGACAAAAAGGATTCTCTAGTTGTATAGAAGCAACAGCATTGTTTAGCTTTGTGACATTCATACATCATTCTTTTTCTTACTCTACTTTTCAAAATTTTAGACAGTTCATTCATGTGAGCCATTTAGGGCCACTTTGGCCCTCTTTTTTGCGGACAAGTTCATTTTGATCCAGAACAAGTGAGAAATATACTTTTACTTGACCGTGGACAAGTAGATTAAATTCATATTTCCACACCCCTAACTAAGTTTCAGCACAATATAAAATACCAAGGTATTTGTTATCAAGGAAAGTATAAAACAGCTTTCAAAATGTTGTATCCATAATTCGCTTTTCCCGCCACAGTCGCATGAAATGGGAAAAATCTCTTGTTGCATTATAATGTTTGAATTTGGTTTAGACATGCTCATGGTCCCATTCATGCAATTTGAGAATTGCTTTTAACAAGACCCAAGCATGTGCAAAATTAGCACATTGGTAAACTGCCAGCCGATTTGATTAACAAATGAGCATGATCACTTCATGATAAAATGTTTTACCAAGGATACTGCATTTAAAAAAAAAACTTCAATGAAATAAAACAGCGGTAACAATCGGAATGTTTTTTCCTCAAATAAAATTGGTTCGTTCATAAGGCATGCTTGGATACGGTGCTTTGCTATAGCAGGTTTCTTCTGGATATTGTGAGCATTTGTCAACATTCCATCTTTGATAATTCACTTGCAGCTGACTGTGATTCAATCCTAGCCCCTATCAGAGACGAACTATAAAGCAACATGGACATTGAAGGCGTTTTACATCACATTGCATGCAAGCAATTTGCCAACACACCCATTCACTACTTACATTTCAAACAAACTTTGATTTCTTTTGTGCATTTGTTGCAAAATGTTTGGGGGTTTGGTTTTGTTTTTTAGCAAAAATTGTGTAACCAGCTGTCTTCAAAGTAAAATTTTAAATGGAAAAGGGTTCAAACCTACAAATTAATATTTTTATCATCCATAAGCTTTCTATTTGTGACCAATAGAAGGTTTTGCCAATTAATTTAAGAAAATAGCAATTTAATAATGCACCTCACACCTGAGTTGATTAGAAACTTCCATCATTTCTACTTCAAAATCGAAGAAATGAATATTATGATGAAACAGAAAAAATGAATTAATTTATCTCTAACCTTTCTTAGATCAAAACTGCTGTCTCGATCAGGAAATTACATAAAAAAATATTCATTCAGGGAAAAGTTCCATAACTTTGTTTATGTCTCCCTTTTTTAGGCTTGCTGAATGAAATACTTTATTTGAAATCTTAATCCTTGTCATGCTGAACCCGGAATATTCCTACTTTGGCAGGAGCTATAGACAAACATCAGCCTGCACTTATGTGCAGTCTGATGTTAGTCTACACCACCTGTTTCTCACTTTCAAATCAGTATTGTCAATAGATTTATATTTTCAAATAAAAATTGACCTACAGTTGGTACTTTCAGTGTAGTGCTTTTTTTGCCCTTTGATTTTGAAGAAAATTTATAGCCAAAATTTATTCAGGATGACAAGGGTTAAATTCTGAAATACTGTGTGGTTGGTTATAAGTAGGTTGATTGATTGATTGATTGATTGATTGGAGTTTAACGCCGCTTTCAACATTATGGTTATAAGTAGGAAAGCCTGCAAACTATCCTTCAGAAATGGGAGAATGCATTTAGACTTGGTGTCTCCCATTGCAAAAATGTTTAAGAACACTGTTGTTCTTGAACATTTTAGAATGTTAAATGGCAGTTTAAGAACTACTTATTCTGGAACTGATTTAAGAACTAAATCTTATAAACTGAAGGTAATAGTTTTTATACCCCCCACCTACAAAGTAGGGGTATATTGGTTTCACCATGTCTGCCCACCCATCTGTCCGTCCATCTGTCTGTAGACCTTTTCATTTACACACTCAAAATTAAGAACCAAGTGACATAGAATCATGAGACTTCATACAAATGCTGCTTATGACCTAAGGAAGTGCCATATTGTTTGTGGTTTACATAGATCAAAGGTCAAGGTCACAGTCAGCCTTTATTCAATTTTCATTTCCAGATGCACCAGTTCTTGAACTTAGTACTTGAACTTGACTTCAAGAACTAGTTCAATACCAGTAGTTATTGAACTAGTTTAAAAATTCAATTTTAGAAGTTCAAGTTCTAGTTCTTGTACTTCAAAAACTAGTACTTGAACAATTTCTGTCTTTAAGTCTGTCTGTAAACAATTCTTGATTCTCCTATAAAGTCCACAAATATGATCAGATTTACTTGAAACTTTCACAGATGGATTATGGGGTTTTAGAAGACCTTTCTGGGATGGTCTATTGGATAACATGGAAAAAGGATCCTTTAGGATTATCACTAAAAAGAATTCTCGTTTATGCAGTAAGATCCAAAAATATAACTTCTACTGATCCTTCTAAAATCTCAGAAAAAATGGGGCTTGATAGATTTTTGCTCAGAATATTCTCAATTTTGGGATACTAGTCCTGAAATATTTTTTTTTTTTTTTTTCATTTAATTCCTCCAATAATGAAGATTTTTTATTTACAAATATATCAATGAAAATACAGTAAATAAGCACAGACATACGTTATAAAATAGACGAAAACATGTTGAAAGATTATTTAGTAACCTTAAAAATGCCTAAATCAATCATGGAATGCAAATTATACAGTGGGGGAAAAAGAAAAGGAGCCTTATAAAACATATATCATTGAAACGCCAAGTGCGTTTTCGCGAGAGGCAAGAAACTTAAGATAGTGCACCTGTAATAGTTCTTCAACGTTTTGGGAGTAATGAACTCTAACAGTGTTAACTGATGCTACGAAACATTGCAGAACTATTATGGGTCTACTACCTATCACAAGATGATGAAAGGGCCATAAGGATCGATCATTTGAAAATTGGGCTGATCTGTTGGGAATCACAGGAAAAGGAGCCATGCTGATTTTCTCTCATATATTCTCGATTAGTGGATAAAGTTCAGAAATATCATTAAATTTTGATGTTCTATGGTTTTAAAATTTTTTTGCCACTTGACACATTCTCCTTTAAGCAATAAAGTACCTGAAACATCTGGGCCCGAAAACTTTTCTCAGGCTCAACTGAGAATTTTCTCAATTTTAAATTTTTAAATGATAAATGTTAATAATAATGATTATAATTAATGATAATAAATATTTGAAAATAAAAGAAAATATTAAAAAGTTGTTATTTATAATATTATCTTTTATGTTAACACATTAAAATGAGAATTAAAACAGAATTGCGGCTTTATAAACTAGGGCCCAGATTAAAATGAGCAAGAACTTAATAGTTAGTAGAGCATCACAGGTCCTTATTGGCCTCTTGTTTTGAATGTTAAGGCCCTATATGATGTATGATATATCCAATATAAGTCATATAGAAAGACTTTATAATTTGGAACTCACATACTCGGGTGAGCAATAAAGGAACAACATCGTCCAGTTGTTAGTTTGATACCATATTTCTCCTAATAAATGCTCCTGGGAGCTTAACATAACATGGCTAGGGAGCAATTATGCATTTTCTAATTGAACAAGAAAATCATTAAATTTAGGTATTTTAGGCCTTTTGTCTTTGATTTGAGGTGAAATTCTAGTAAAAAATCATATAAATCAAGTTGGGAAGTAAGTCTTTAGGAATTTACAAAATTTAGGCATTTGAAGTGGGTTTTCTGATTTAAAATGAAGTGGTCCTTCTTTTTAAGGGAGGGCGCTAGGGAGGAAATACGGTGCATCCATATATCTATTTTTCTCTAAATCAGTTTCAGTTTTTATGATATTGATGACTAAACAGGAAATGGTTTTAACTGCCTATAAATATATAGGCAATTACAATTGTTTTGAACTGAGCAATCAATATAAGTGACCTGTCATGCTAAAAAAGACCATCTGGGAACTCCATGAAATAGACATTTTAAAATGAGATCGCTTCTAGAACAGGCCAAAAAGAGGCCACATTTCTGAAATTCTTTCACAGGAAGGTAGATTGATTATTTTAGAATCATAAAATTAGTAAAGTGTGAAAAGTTTTGCCCCAAGTCGGTCTGCGCAGTCTGACTAGGGTAGACACTTTACGCACTACCCAGATGGTCCCTTTTTGCATGATGGGTCACATATACTTCTATATTTTCAGAGCATGATGATAACAATTTTTTGGGCCATGCAGATCTCCACACAACTGAAGCTGGTAAGTCCAATTTCTGCTTCAAGTGTTATTCTTCATTGACAATGTTGAATCCTTTAAATTTTGTTTCATACAAAGTACTTTTCGACCTAGGGTAGATTGGCCCTATAGGTGCATTTTCAAAACTGAACTTGAGAATCTATATTTGAATATATGTTTCACAGCTCACCGCACAAAATCTACAGTGATATATATTGGTGAATTTGGTATCACTAATGTTTTTTCGTCCGGTTTCTTTTTCCTTTTATAATCAACGTTTTTTTCCCTGGCAGGGAGGGGCCTAAGTAATGGGTCGATGCACTCAAGGTTAAGGTAGATCAGCCTATACATTGCATAGGCACATACAACATCTCAGTACTGGTGCAATGACAATGTAAAAACCAGAATTGTTTTGTTAAACTGAAATATTACAAAGTCTTCCAAAAACTTTCTGTCTTCCAGCTAATTTCAAATTTCACATTATGGGTTGAAGGCTAAAATAAGGCGGCATGCCTGTGAAGGCTTATGTAAGTTTGCACTGACTGCTTTAGCTTCAGGAACATGCCATGAACAGCATTAGAATAGTAACCAATCAGCCAATAAGTATACATGTGCTGTTTTGCTTTAGGTATATTTTCTTAGAGACTGTAAAATGCACAACTTTGAAATTTACCGACAGCTTGCAAAATTAAGCAACCCTCTGAAAACATCAGACTAGCTAAAAGAAATCACATAATGAAATCATCTGAAAAACCTTTTAAAAGTAAGTGCATGTACTTGCTGATCCCGAGCTGTTGCAACATCATCCCTGGACTACCAAAATTGGGGCGTTTGAAAATATAGCAGCTCATGCACATATTATTGAATATTATTATTATTCATTGGTCATTAGGTGAGGTATATATAGTTTTGGTGTTATCCATCTGTCATGATTCCATCCATTTGGATTCCTTCCTGGCTCGCCCAGGGCATTGCTCCTATATTTATGGATTGATTTTAAAAATAACTTGGAATTGTCCTCCACCATAAGTATAGATGTGCAATATGAAAGACATTTTTGGATAGTTCCAAGTTAAGGTAGTGGACCTGTAATAGTTCCACAGCATTTTGGAACTCTTGATCTTTCACAGTGTTAACCAAGGTTTCCTAATGAAATCATTAGGAAACCTCAGTTTACACTGTTAAACTTCATAACTTTGATAACATTCTGGAACTATTATGGGTCCACTACCTTAAAATCATAGGTCAAGTCAGAACTTAAGGTTTTAATTTTCTGGAACGTATTTCTGGAAAATATCTTTATTTATGAATGTGGGATCAAGGTCACAGATCAAGGTAAAATATTGAAGTTTTAGCTTTTCTGGAGAATACTGTTTCATTTATGAATTGTTACTTGACCATCTAACATGAAGCCATTCACCAATTGAAAGATATTCTTTGATAAGACCTACTTAAAATTTAAGAAAAAGTCTTGTTTTAAGGTCAAGTTTAAAAATATTAGGCATTTATATATTTCACTTGCATCCCTTTTTACAGGGAAAAAAATATTGATGATATTGTTTTTCTTGTGCACAAAATTGAAAATTGACATTAATATTAAATAAGATTTAGTGTCAGTAACTTTAATGTTGATTCATTATTATTGTTGATAGTATCTATAATATTTTTTCCCCTTATTATAAGGTTGAAATCAGATAGACCTTTTCAGCATTACAGATGGAATAAAAAAGGTAAATGGGTAGAACAATTATTGATGGGAGCATCATTATACGATAATTACCTTTTAAGGGTTGTCACAGTTGCGTAGATTAATCACTATTTCTGTCTTATCATTTGATCTTCCTTGGTGTTCATCCCTTCCACATTAAGCCCTCACGTTTGGTCATTAGGCTATTGCCTTGTCTGATTATCGCTCCGACTCCGTAATTAGGATGAAAATTTCACCGCTGACAGACTGGGCTTAGCGATGGCAGTGTAATTATTCTTTTACTAAATGATATAACTAAATACAGTCTCATTTCTCAATCCCATTTTCTTCTAAATGGACAGATTTGGATTTTCTCTTGCCTCTAATGCTTCAGTAAAATTGTTGTGCTTAGAAATGTCAATTTCCTCCAAATTATTTGCAAGTGCTTTAAAAAGCTGTAGAAAAAAGTTTTACATTTTTATAAAGTTAAGCTTACAAGGATATACTTTAATACTGTAGCAATACGTTTTACTTAAAATCTATGCCTTTTTAACTTCCAAATTTCTGCTTCAAAAAAGAGGAGTGCTTTTCTTTGATAAATAATCTGATCAATTGTACAATTTACTTTTGATAATTCTGTAATTGATCGAAAATAAAGGTTTCTCGATATATGAGATATAAAGACTCTCAAGACAATTTCAATGAGTATCCACAACAAAGGGTTTTGAAGAGAAACTGACTTAAATTTTTATCCCTCCCTCTTATGGGCAGCTACGAGAAAGGTCTGTCATCAAGATGATAAAACGAGTACCCACAACATAGGGTTTTGAAAAGAAATAACTGACTTAGATTTTCATCCCTCCCTCTTATGTGCAGCTCCAAGAAGGGTCTGTCATCAAGATGATTAAAAAGAGAGCCCACAACATAGGGTTTTAAAGAGAAATAACTGATTTTGATTTTCATCCCTCCTTCTTGTCTGCAGGTACAAGAAAGGTCCGTCATCAAGATGTTTATAATGAGAACCCACAACATAGGGTTACTGTTTTGAAGAGAAATAACAGATTTCGATTTTCATCTCTCCCTCTTATCTGCAGCCCTGAGAAGGGTCTGTCATCAAGATGATTATAATGAGTACCCACAACAAAGGGTTTTGACCCTTTGTTGTTTAAATCCTGCTTTTTATGTGCCTGTGATTTTATGAATGAGAAAACATTGTGAAAAAAGAAGAAATTGCTTCTGACAAGCAATTTCTTCTTTTTCCACACTATTTTCTACCTTACTGAATGGTTATTTTTCAAATAAAATCCACTTTCAATTTTCGTCTGCAAAACCTTTGAATTTGGAAAGGTCCAAAATTTTGTAAAACAGGAAAGGGATAAAGAGAAAGTGACTTAGATTTTCATACGGCCCTCTTACCTGCAGCTACGCCAAGGGTCTGTCACCAAGACAATTCCATTGAGTTCCCACAACATAGGGTTTTGAAGAGAAATAACTGTTTCGATTTTCATCCCTACCTCCTATGTGCATTTATGAGAAGGGTCCATAATTGTGATCTTGGTGTGGATAAGATGCTTACTTTCAATTTAGTTTTATTGACTCTTTCGCTCCAGCGAAACTCCGTATCAATAGAAGATTGTATAATTAGCCGGAGACTTGTTATTAAGTTGTTGACGACTGGATCTTATCGCAGCTATGACCGTTGATTAAAATTGACGGAATGATTTTCCATTGCATTGGTAATGACAAAAGATTGTTTTTTTCCTACTTGAAAATTGAATTGGTTTATGCTTTTCTCTCTCCACCAGTTTCCTGATTGTTTCTCAATTTATTTTCCTGCACTAAAAATGTGTAGCCAAGCAACCATATAGGTTTCATTTTTTAAATCACCCTTTTCTGTGTTAAGTAAAAAGAAATAAGGTACACCACTCATGTTTTACTATTTTACCCTATTCAGTTGCCTCCCTTATTCTCAAAAACTTGCACTGATAGGCCAGCTAAAGAGACTTGTAAGGCTCACACTGATAGGCCAGCTAAAGAGACTTGTAAGGCTCAAAAACTTACACTGATAGGCCAGCTAAAGAGACTTGTAAGGCTCAAAAACTTACACTGATAGGCCAGCTAAAGAGACTTGTAAGGCTCAAAAACTTACACTGATAGGCCAGCTAAAGAGACTTGTAAGGCTCAAAAACTTACACTGATAGGCCAGCTAAAGAGACTTGTAAGGCTCAAAAACTTACACTGATAGGCCAGCTAAAGAGACTTGTAAGAGATACCATTTTCTTTCTGTCAAATTTTTCTTATTATACCCCCTAACCTATGTTTTGGGGGTATATAGGAGTCAGCTTGTTGGTCAGTCTATCTGTCAGTCGGTCCATCCATCTGTAGCATTTTCTTGTCCGCTCAATTTCTCAACAACTTGGCAGATTTTGTTGAGACTGCATAGCTGTGATCAGTATCAGACAGAGATGTGCATCATTCGGAACATCACTCGGCCAATCTCACGATCAACCTCGGAAGTACATAGACAGACTATTTTTAAAAACTATGGGAAACCCTTGGCAAAAATCGATGACGTCAGTTAAAATGGCGTAAGCCCTCGAAACTGTGAGTTAAAACATTCGACGTCGCCAACGCTACTCGTTTTAGTCACTGACGTGAAACCATAGTATCCTAATATAGATATCTTTAGGTTCTTAAATAACAGCTGAAAAAATCTTAATTTTTGAGAATGATTCGTCATTCTCAAAAATTTAGATTTTTCAGCCGTTATTTACTGTAAAAGATATAAATCTAAGTGCTAGTTTTTCTTACACTGTTTCCGCCTAACAAAATGCACGATTTTGTTACATACCCATCCGCCTTACATACATCTGAGGTATGTTGTAGTTTACGGAAATGGCCAAGTGATGTTCCGAATGAGATGTGCAAGTGATATTTTGGTAATGATCCATTGACTTTTGACAGAGTTGTGACCCTTTGAGGGAAAATACCATTATGAAATACAAATAGTTTCTTATCAAGGGAAACTGTGAGTTTAGAATTTTTGTCTTTTTAAATCATTAATCACTTTTTGACTAATTTGTCCAGATACTGTAAAAAGCTCTAATGCAACCATTCTTCAACATCTTCATTACAGTAAATATCTGGTATTAAAGAGGATAATCGTTTGTTTCAGTGTAAGATTGATTTATATTTTTTTGAGTGAACAACAAAAGCTTTATTTTCACGAGTGAAAATATAGCTTTTGATGTTCACAAAATGAAATATTAATCAATCTTACACGAAAAACAAACAATTATTCTATTTCTTTTATGCAAAAATGAGACAAAATGTGAATTTTTCTAGAACATATTTTTGTAAAGCACCTCATTTTGCGCGTGATTGCTATGCAACGTTCATTGTGACGTCACTTATTTCGCCCCGCATAGATAACTTCAAATAGGATGAAATGCACAAAAGCAGGGTATAAGTTTTTGATAATTTCACTGCTTTTGCGGTGAGATTATCAAGTGATAATCTACCGCTATTTCTCGATAAACTACCAAAAATCATTAAAGAAATGAAGGCATTTTGAATAACCTAGGGTACAGAACACTTGGAAAATCAAAGAAAAACTTAAAGCAAATCATTTAGTTAAGCAATGAATTAGCATAAAAGGTTAACGTTTGGTTGGGAAAAGTTTCATTTACTTTCTGTTGAAATCGTTTTGACATTGATCTGATGGGGATTGGGGCTTATGAGAAGTTTTAAGTTTTCAGAAAATTGTACAAAAATGGTCAATCTTTTGGTGCAAGGAAGGGAATGGGGTTATCTTGGAGCTTGGGGCTCTATTTCAACTTTTACGGTTCTTTGATTTTCTGGTATGTAACTTCTTTCAATTTAGACCAGTCTAAATTCATGCAATCTTGTTAAAATTGTAACATGATAAGTAAGTATGTGTTAATGATAAATGCTGAAAATATGAGGTTTTGGTAATCATAAAATTGAAAAATTTCTAAATTTTGATAAGCAGGTTATTGGTCATTTAGTATTTTATATGTAGCAGTTATGAAGATGCGTTTAGGATAATTTTTTACAAAACTTTAGCAGAAAAAAAATTGAAAAGTAAACTTGCTAAGTTAGTATGCCATGCTTGTCAGCAACCTACCAGGTCAAAATCAATGATAATATATGAAGAAATATTTGGTTATACTTTTTAGCCTGCCAGTAATACCTGAAAGGGGCGTTAGGCAGTATATATAGATAGGTAGCTCACCTGAGCAAAAAGTACTCAAGGTCAGCTGTTGTGATTGTTCAATGTCAGGCGTCCATCTGTTTGTCTGTCAATCCGTCACTCTGTCTGTCCGTTCCTCCATCTGTTTTTCCATCAACAATTATAAAAAAAGATTTCTCCAACTTAACTTTAGGGTAGAATTGAACCAAATTTCACACATATGCCCTTAAATAGTGTTTTTTCAAAACACTTCAAAGCTTTTGAATTGGGCTAAAAAAATAGGTTAGAATTAGGTCAAATGTAATTAATGCTCTAGAGGTCAAAATTTATATTCTTTAATTGTCAAACTTAGCCAGAATGTTTATCTTGATGACATCTAGGTCAAGTACAAAAAAAGGTTGTACCAGGTCAAAAGTAGGTGACTAGGTCAAATCTTAGAAAAACCCATATTTTTGATTTAGAGGATCCCATTTTTGGCTCAATCAATGTCAAAATTGGTCAAAATGCTAATCTTGATAAGATCTAGGTCGGGTTCAAATGTAGTCTTGCAAGGTAAAAAAAGAAGGTAACAATTTATGCTCAATCAATGTCATAAATAGTTAGAATATTAAGAAAGATGATATGTAGGTCTTGAAAAAAAGGCTATACCAGGTCAAAAAGTAGGCTACTAAGTAAAATCGTAGAAAAACCTTACTTCTGCTCTAGAGGTCCTAATTTTGGCACAATAATTGTAAATATTTGTCTGGATGTTAAGTTTGATGGTATCAATGTCATTTCTAAATAAGGTCATGCCGGGTCAAAAAGTAGGTCAAATCTAAGAAAAACTTTCACTCTGCTCTAGAGGTTCCAATGTTAAATCAATTATTGTAAATTTTTGTCAGAATGTTAAGTATGATGATAATCTAGGTCATCTTCAAAATCTCTAACATCAATGTTTTAGTTCTCCTGTTATGATCAATGACAAAAAGAATTATTTAAATTATTAACTTTCACAATTCAGGAGAGTGATATTGGACCATCGTGGTTCTCTTGTACTAAACCTCTGATCATTTTTCACAAAATTAAATAATGGATAAGTCACTCCCTACGAGTTCAAAGGTAACAGATAATACTGGTACAAAACAATGGGTAATTGCATCAACTGTAGAAGGAATTTTTCATCAAATGAGTCATGGTTTAGTCCCACCCTCCCAGGTCAAAAGAATCAGACTATACATGTAAAAAAAATGGATAATTTCTTCACCACTTGTCATTACAAGGAGCCTTAATTATGTCACAGGTAAAAAAAAAATGCCTTTGGAATATTTAAATAAAAATCATTTAACCATTTCCTGTTTTACCAAATTTTGGACCGGTCCAAATTCAAAGGTTTTGCAGACGAAAATGAAAGTGAATTTAATTTGAAAAATAACCTTTCAGAAGGGTAGAAAATAGTGTGGAAAAAGATGACATTGCTTGTCAGAAGCAATTTCTTCCTTTTTTCACAATGTTTTCTCAATCATAAAATCACAGGCACGTAAAAAGCAGGGTTTAAACAGCAAAAGGTTAATTCCTGAATATTCTTGTTACAAAAGTACAAACAGATGATGTGGATTAAGATCAGACTGCACAGACGGGCAGGCTGATCTTAGACTACACCAACTGCCACAATGAGAATATTCCAAGTTATAATATGACTTACGTCGCGAGAGTGAAATAACCTCATTGAATATTTTTGATATTACACGGGTGTTATTACACTAGTGGAATAACTATGCAAATGAGCTCAAAGCAAATGGCAACGCTATTTTGTAACCACAAAAATGAAGTCATAATCTATTTATTGTGACGTCAGTTTTAAACGGGGTCATAAGTTTCGCGGAAAATTGAAACGTTGAATTTCAAGAATTATGACAATTTTACGCTAAAGTTCGGGTCATATTATAAATAGAATATCAAATTTGTGCTCATAAAATACCGAATTTATTAAACTTGTCATCTTAAACAGATAAAAACTCGGCACAGCCTCGTTTTTATCTGTTTATAGATGGCTCGTTTAATATATTCGGTTTTCAATGACCACTCATTCAATATCCTCTATTTCTTCAACTGGAGGCTAGGAAAGAATGTGATGGTAGTGCTGGTTAGAGAAATACTAGGAATCCATTGTTAGGTGGTGCAGCCTACGCA
Organism: Fragum whitleyi; assembly: GCA_948146395.1. NCBI lineage: Eukaryota > Metazoa > Mollusca > Bivalvia > Cardiida > Cardiidae > Fragum > Fragum whitleyi. The sequence goes on along the minus strand of OX411551.1, from coordinate 48,794,283 downwards.
ATATAACTGAAAGAATGTTGAAAGGGGCGTCAAACCCCATTCAAACAAACAAAATGCAAGTTCTGCATGATAAGAGTTGTTACACTCCGCCAGATCAAAAGAATCAGACTATACATGTAGAAAAAAATGGATAATTGCTTCACCTAAACCTCTTGTCATTACTAGGAGTTTATCAATATTTCAGAAAATTGGGCATTGCCAATTACCCAGAAAATGAAATCACATCCCTCCGTGGACAAAGTCTGAAAACATTTTATGATGTATGGGATAATGATTGGGGTATAAGTAATTTGTTAATTAGAAGTGGGAGATCAAATTGACAAAACCAATTGGGCGGGCAAAGTAATCAGTTTTATATTCCGTCTCACCGTGTTTCCGTAAAATTGTTAGAAAATTGGCAAAATTACTGGTGGAATTGAAAAACTTCAGAGGGCCAATGAAGTTGGATGTGAATCGAAGGCAATTTGTTGAATCAATTTCAGTATTTCATTGCATTACAGCCTTAACAATATCTGATGATTTTATTTCTTCGAATGAAAATAGAATTCATCTTTTGCGACATTTTGTTGTTTTTCGGCTAAAATCTTGTAAGTACAGCTTGTTTAAAACTGTGGGGTTTTGTAAGATAAGCCACAAATTTTTTTTCATGTAAGCTTGGCTTGTTGGCTGAGTGGTTAATTATGCTCAACTCTTAGTCTGATGGTTGTGGGTTCAAGCCCCAACAGAGGCTGGTAGTGTATTTCGGCAGGACACTTCACAGATGGATCCCCAGTCCAACTAGCTGTAAAAATGGGTAAATGTTGTTAGATTCCATCACCTCTCTATGCGTATGATAGATCAGGGCCCAAGGTTATAAAACTTTTCTCAGGCTCCGGCTCAATTTTCTCAAATTGCAATTTGTGATTATAAAGCCGTAATTCTGTTTTATTGCTCATTTAAATGTATAAACATAAAAGATGATATTAATAAGTTGTTATAAATAATAACAACTTATTAATATTATCTTTTATTTTCATACACTTATTTTAATTTAAAATTTAAGAAAAATTGAGTCTGAGCCTGAGAAAAGTTTTATAACTTTGGGACCTGGAATGGGTTAGGACCATGTTGGACATAAGAGGCATATGAACCCACTTTCATTATAAATGCAGTGGTGTCTCAGGTTTTTCATTAGATGCATATAGGGCTAGGCCTCACTAGCTAGAGATCAGTAATATGATTGGCTGGTAATCCTGGGATTTCATGTTCAAATACAAAATTCCATCCAACATTTGACAAGAGTCATTTTGACAGCATCATTTGTGTCCCATCATTTGACAAATGATAAGTAGTTTGTCTAAGTTGGATAGGCAGCTTGTGGCTATGATGAAATGTTGATAACTTGTACTGGTGTGAGAAACAACAGGAAGCCTTGGGTAGATGCACCAGCATCTGAAATAAAACTGCAATGATATTGAAGATATTGAAGATGGCATTTAAGGTAGTGGAATCGTAATACATCCGCAACATTTTGGCCTTCTTGAGCTTTCACAATGTTGACCAAGGTTTCCTAATGAAAATCATTAAGAAACCTCGGTTAACACTGTTAAAGTTCATTACTTCGGAAACGTTGCAAAACTATTACGGGTCCACTACCTTAACCCCAAACAGCCAATCAATAAAAGCAAAATCTTAATCAAAGGCCTGCTTTTGGCATGATTGCAGTTAACCCTTGTCCTGCTGAATTAACTCTAATGTCATGCTGAATAAATTTTGGCTAAAAATTTGCATAAAAATCAAAGGGCAAAAAGTACTGAAAGTACCAACTGCAGGCAGGCAGTTATGTCCCATTTGCACCTGAAGGCTGTGCTCTTGTTGACATTCCTAGCAGATTGACTCAAGGTTTTCCTCAAGATAATGAATTAGAAAATTATGCACTTTAAAATAATAATCTCTATTTCGATATTTTGCCTAATGCCTTTTTCATGAAATATTACATGGAAATGTCACAACAACTACATCTTTACATTCTTACTGTGCCACCATATTGAATGGTTGTCACATTCAATTTGGCTGCACAATAAGAATGTACAGATGTAGTTGTGATATTTCCATGTGATATTTCTTGAAAAAGGCATTAGCCGAAATATCGAAATAGAGTTTATTATCTTAAAGTGTTTATTTGATTCCTTTTGGAACAATTTTTTGACTTAGTAGAAAATTATGAGTTAGCATAGCCTGAGATCAGTCTATTTTCTAGAAAAATATATGTAAAGGAGAAGAGTGACTTAAAAGAACAAAAAAAAATTCTGTGAAGAAATCAAAACTTCATAGTTTGTAATCGCCCATTTCTAATTTGTTTTGATGGGATTTTTTCTCCCATGAAAGTAGACTTCCAATTAAGGCTCCATTTTTGTAATTATTTCTGAAAGACAATTCTTGTCCATGAATTGAAAAGTTTCATTTTCAAGGAAACCATTAAAGTAATGGTCGTAATTGATAACTTTTGAAGGTGCCTTTTGATCGATATGTGAAATGTCCTTAGAAACGCTTGACAAATGTAAAGTAAAATCTGTGACCCCAACATGTTGGAATTCCTATTTTTAGCTAACCTGAGCTGAAAGTGCCAAGTGAGATACTATTTTACATATGATCACCCTCCGTCTGGTGTCTGTCTGTCGCAGGTCAACAATTTTTAAACTACATCTGCTCCAAAACTACTTGACCAATTTACACTAACTTATACAGAAATGTTTCCTGGGTGATACGCTTATATAAAAGGTAAAATAATTAAAATCAGTTGAAAACTCTGGTTGCCATGACAGCAAACAGGATTTAAAAGAATATCTTTACATAATAAGGGTTCAGCGCAAGACTGTACTAAGTGTATATACATTGTATATACACTTAGTACAGTCTTGCACTGAACCATTGAAATACTTCTTCTGGTGAACCAAAAGCCTTATAGCCTTGAAATTTGGCATGGATCATCAGCTCATTGACCTTTATTAAAATAGCAAAAATCATGAGTGTTGGACTAGCTAGCTAGCAGGGAATCTTAAAAACATCTTCTTCTGATGAACCAGGAGCTCAACAGCCTTAACATTTGGGAAGGACCATCAGGGCAATATCTTCTTCTGAACCAGGAACCTTAAAATTTGTCATTGATTATCAGCTCATAAACATAGCTAAAATTATGCCAGGGTGGTGACCAGGGGCAGAGCACCAGGAGGGGGGGGGGGGGGGGGGCGGTAGGACTCTGATCAAATTAGACATCTTCAAATTTCCTCTTCTTTTTCTAAACCAGGTCTCCAATGGCCATAATTGGCAAGAATGATCCTTTCATTGACCATTATGTAAATAGCGAAAGACATGACTCTTTGGCCAAGAGGTGCAGAGCAACATGATACATTCATGGCACAGCTTCAGGGCTTCAGATTCTTTTCAAGACTGATGGGTCCAATTGACCCATGAGGTAAAAAGTTGTGGGTCATTTCCTGAAATGATGGGCCTAAGCATATTTTCATTATAGTAAAAATGTTTCATATCCAAGCAGGACAGGGTCACAGGACCCAAACTGTTGGAAAGTTGTGGGTCATCATGTGAGAAATGACCCGGGCCCACTGTAAATCTGAAGCTCTGCAGCTTGGAACTTTACAAACTCCTAGATAAATGTATACTTACCCTTGTCATGCTGAACCCGGAATAAAATAATCCTGCTTTGGCAGGAGCTAAAGACAAACATCAGCCTGCACATGTGTGCAGTCTGATGTTAGTCTTCATCACCTGTTTCTCACTTTCAAACAAGAATTGTCAGAAGATTTAGTTTTTCAAATAAAAATTGACCAACAGTTAGTAATTTCAGGGCTTTTTGGCCTTTGATTTTGATGAAAATTTTTAGCCAAAATTTATTCAGCATGACAAAGGTTAAGCTTTATTGAGCTGTGCCAAAGTTTATTACAATATCCACCATGTGACTAATCATCAGTATAAACTGTTTCATTTATGGGTAGCAAGCACCATATGGCCAAACGGATGCATCCGAGGAAATACGGAAACTGATGGAAAAGCAAAGTCTTGATGTATGACAAGTGAATGCAGGGGTTGGAAAGGATGGGTGTATGGTTAGATGGGTGCATCAGTTGATTTGAAAATGGGTGCCGGAATAATTGTTATTAAATAATCATAAAATAATTCAACTAAAGTAGGGTCAGGGATGCTGCTTAAAGAGACAAATGATGCATCAGGCCATAAGGAAAATGCAGTCCACAATCCGACGCCAGTTTGGCCAAAATTTCCCCAAATTCGCTGGACAGTTTTATGGTTCCATGATTATCTGATAATTGCTTCCATGGGACTATTAAATGCATCATGCAGCCTGTTACAGTTGAGTAATTCTGAGAACTGGCCAGTGATTTCTCCTCGTTTCAGCAGAGAAAACAAAATGCCATGGTCAAACTGCTTGGGTAACGGACTACCTGGAGTTAATCACCTATGATTTTCTGATAAATCAAGATAATGGTCTATAGAGCAGTGGTCCAAAATGTTACAGTCTTGTGGCGTCGGATGGAGCAGTGAATGATGAAAACGCAAAGCCCTGATGCATAGCTAGTGAATGTGACAGTTGGGGACGATGGGTGTATGGTTGTATAAATTACACCATCTTTTCATTATCCATAACGGTTAACCTCTTAAAAGATTTTACATAAGTGACTATGCCAAATTTTGAAAAATGTAGGAAAGGGTTTAGAGTAACCTACTCCCCTTGTGCAACTATCGCCAAACCCTGGACATATGGTTAGTGGTGCATGCTGGGTAAATAATTCCGCTCCGAATTAGTTTTGCGCTGACAGAGACAAATGTTCTGGAGGAAGAAAATACAATAATTTTCCAAACTAATTGATCAAATATAATTTTTATTACCGTTGAGTATGAAAGATGGGTCTTCCTCTAAAGTTGATTAGTTTACTAATTTTCTCACAGTTACTTGGTCTCTGGTGGTCTCAAGTGGTATCGTATCAATAAAGGTTTGGAAAGGACAAGAAATATGTTTTGAGCTTTGAAGTTAAGCTATATTTCTGTGCATTAACCCTTTCCCAAATAAGACCTGGTGTTGATGTCTATAAAGGAATAGGCTTAGGTCCAACATCGAGGCAAAAGGAGAAAGTGCTGATAATCAGCACTCTCTCCTTTTGTCTCAATATTTTCTCTGCTATAACATGCATATTTTTGCCTTTTGATTTGATTTTTTTGTCGTCTGCAACTCCTTTCAAATCAGACCACCCTAAAATATTGTCCTTTGGGAAAGAGTTAATTCATTATGATGATAAGCCCTTATCCGGCTGTTCAAGAAAATGTTCATAGCAATATTATTTAATTCTAGTTGTGTTCACCAAGATTAGTTCATTCTGATTGGTTGAAAAATTGGTTTCATTACTCATTGATTACAATTTTGATTATGCAGCTTTTTTGTAAGCTTCAAAGGAAAGTAGTCCCATAAACAATCTATGTATTTGAGGATTAATTAAATTTTTGCTTGGAGAAATTATATCATAAGATATGAAGAGACCTTTTAGCTCACCTGTGCACAAAGTGCTCAAGGTGAGCTATTGTGATCACTCATCGTCCGTCCATCGTCCTTCCGTCTGTCTGTCCGTCCGTCAACAATTTCTTCAAACATCTTCTCCTAAACCACTCGGCCAATCAAGCTGAAACTTGGCAGGGATGTTCCTTGGGTAAAGCACTTCAAAAGTTTTTAAAAGAATTTAATTCTATAAATAACTCTGGTTGCCATGGTAACAGAAGGGCTGAAAATTGCAAAAGTTTTAGAAAAAATCCTTCTCCTCCTAAACCACTTGGCCTATCAAGCTGAAACTTGGCGGAGATGTTCCTTGGGTGAAACTCTTTAAAAGTTAGTAAAAGAATTTAATTTCATCAAAAACTCTGGTTTCCATGGTAACTGAATGGCTGAAAACTGGCTGAAAATTGCTGAAAATCTTAGAAAAATTCTTCTCCTCCTTAACCACTTGACCAATCAAGCTGAAACTTGTAAGAGATGTTCCTTGGATGAAGCTCTTAAAAAGTTGTTAAAGAAATTCAATCTCATCAAAAACTCTGGATTTTATGGAAATGGAAAGGTTGAAAAATGGCCGATAATGTCTGAAAATCTTAGAAAAAATTCTTCTCCTCCTAAACCACTAGGCCAATCAAGCTGAAACTTGACAGGGATGTTCCTTAGGGGAAGTTCTTCTGAAGTTGTTGAAAGAATTTGATTTCATCAAAAACTCTGGTTTGCAAGGTAACAGAAAGGCTGAAAATGGTAGAAAATTGCAGAAAATCTTAGAAAAACTTCTAAACTTCCACTGGGCAAATTAAGCTTAAACTTGTAAGGGATGTTCTTTGGGTGAAGCTCTACCAAAACTGTAAAAAATAATTTTATTCAATCAAAATCTCTGGTGTCCATGGTATTGGAAATGTCAAAATATTGCCAAAAATCTCAGAGAAGGTTAATCTTCGCCTTAACTGTTGGGCATATCTTAAACTTGGCAGGTATATTGTTAAGGTTTAGGTCTACTAAACTTGTCAAAAGAATTCAATTCCATCCATAACTTTGTTTGCAATTAAAAAGAAAATCAAATTGCAGTAGGAGGAAATTTAAGTCTGTTTCTTTTAAATCCATCCCAAATGTACATCAAACAATCTCTGGTATTTATAACATGGTTGACAAGTTTTGAGTTGACTTACTCAGGTGAGCAATATTGGACCATTATGGTCCTCTGGTTTTTTATATCATGTAGGTATGAAACTAAAAGCCTAATCAAACTTATATATGAATCTGCTTCGCATTAGTGATTAGGTTTTAAGTTTCATAGCTCCTTGAAATCAACAAATACTCTCTTTGTCTCTTAAAAATTAATATTAGCAGATAGTATACACTAAGACAAGCCTGCACAGGTATGCATTCTAACTTTAAGCTAGACTGTCTAAATTCTACTTAATTTGCCCAAAAACAAAGTGCTCAAGGTGAGCTATTGTGATCACTCACTGTCTGTCATCCATCTATCATTTGTCTATATCTTCTCCTAAACCATTGAGCTGAAATTTAGGTTGTATGTTTCTCAGGTGAAGCTCTACCAAAATTGTGAAAAGAATTTAATTCCATAAAAAAACAGGTTGCTGTGGGAACAGAAAAGCTGAAATTAAGAAAATCTTAATAAGAAACTTCCCTTTCTTAACCACTTGGCCAATAAAGCTGTAACCTAATGAGGATATTTGCTGGGTTAAGTTTTACCAAAAATGTTTAAGAAATTTAATTCCCTAAAAAAGTCTGGTGTCATGGAAAAGGAATGGCTGAAAAGTGAGCAGTCATAGAAAAAAAAATGAAGCTGAAACTTGGCAAGGATCTTCCTTGGGTCACTATGAATGAAACTTGCACCACCTAAACTCGTCTGTCTTATTGGTGGACATTTTGATGTCAAGCACTCCAGTGATAGTGTGTTGGAAAAATCTCATATCAGATGTTAATAGCTTTTCAAAACAGTAATTCCAACTTGGATTCAATTTTCTTTTCTTCAAGACTTGTTTCTGTCAGACAACTGTGAATTTTGAAAATGGCATTATGAAGTTTTCTTTACAATTTGTTTTTAGTTCAAAGACTCCTTTTAAATGCGAAATCAGGTACCAATCTTAAACCACAGGTTTTAAATTTTTGCACAAGATTGTTATAAATCAACAAGGCCGTGATTCCCCTATTAGCTAAGCACAATTTTAAGTGAATATATTTCAATGCTTAGTTATCAATGCAGGGGTGTGGAAAAAGGACTTTTGTCCACTTGCCAATGGTCTAGTAAAAGTTGATTTTCTACTTGTCCAGGATTGAAATGGACTTGCCTGAAAAAAAAATAAATTTATTGATATTGAGTAAACATTGTTTTTAATGAAGAAAATGCTGTAACTTAACATTTTCTTTATTAAAGACAAAGTTTTCTCCCCACTGAAACAAAGTATAGGATGGCTTTTTCCTTTATCTTTTTAGTACTGTTACAAGATTTGCAATGGTATTTACGTGTCCACAGACAAATGGCCTAGAAAAATGTACTTGCCTGCAAGTGAAAAAGCCCAGTCAGACAAGTTGGGCATGTGAATCCCACACCCCTGACCAATGGACAGTTTTTGAGGCTCTGCCCTGCCAGGGATAAAACAATGGAGAAAAAAGTTCATGAAATTTCATCATGATTTATGAATGGCCCTATCGGCACAAAATGATGCCCCTGCTGATTTGGATCTTGACAAATCCATCACGTTTTCTCTCATCTGTTCCCACGGTAACCACTAATAACATTATCAACACAAAAATTTGGTCCCTCCCTTGTTAGACAAAATTTTGTCAAATTATTTGTTACATGTAGTCTTGTTCTTATCCTTTTCAAAATTGCTTGAAAAAAAACATGTACAGATGACCAATAACCATTGCAATGCTGGATTAAAGCCTAGACAAAATTGAAGTAAAATCAAATTGCTGATAATAATTTTTTTCTAGAACTTGAAGACTAAGATCAGGTTTCACAGAAATGCAGTCTGATCATAGCCTACACTGTCTACTTTCTGCAGAATTATTGTAGGGAAATACCAAGTGAAGTGAAAAGCTGGTTGAAACATATCAAAAATTAGCATCCTAACATAATTGAGCCTGTGTGTGACTGTGCACACCTGTGTGATGACCAACTGTTGGGAAGCAAACGACAAAAAGCAATAAGAATAAATGCTGTGCAGTTGTACAGGCTGGCCAGAAGCATTGCTTTGCACACATAATAATTGTTTGAAATGTCACACACAGGCTCAATTGAGATGTTGGAGGATAAAGGTTAAGAAAAAGCTACTTGATGAAGCCTTATTCTCTAATCGGCTAACACAGTCTTAAACAGTGGTTGTTTAGTTAACAATAACAATAACAAAAGTCGGGACATCAGCTGTTGTTTGGTGGAAAGTATTTAGACTGTGTCATTTAAAAAGGATTATTTTGTCATTTAAAAACGGTTATTTGAAATACTGTTATGTATAGTCAACCAAGTGGTCGATGTCATAGTGCAGTCAGGTAGGGGGTCAGACTATAATTTAAAAAAAGTCCTGGGTTCGATTTTCAATGGCGGTACTAATACCCTCCAACTAAAAGCCATTGAAAGCAAAGAATGAGTTCCAAATCAAAATTATAAAAGTGACTGAAACATAAGCTGTGTTTCAATTAGTGAGGATTTCATGTTTGCTTATTTGAATGACCTATATGTGCAGTCTGATCTTAGTCTGACGGTCTTTCGCAATGTCTGGTCTTTACTACCTTTTTTACTTTTCAAGCAACAATAGTTTAAAAACTATATTTTCAGTGATATATTCAGTGCTTTTAGTACTTTTATTTCAATGCAAATTTGCCAAGGATTTTATTCAGCATGATAAGGGTTAAAACTGATTATTTCATCGAAATTGATGAAAACAGATCAAAACTGACTTTCTTCATCTTTCATTCTACAAACGTTTGAATGGGTATTACCCTTGTCACCTTAATCTCTTCATTGATTGGTCAAGTGACAGGAACAATGAACCAATCAAAATTCAATTAGCCATGCTTTGTATTTTCTCAAGTTGGCCCCTACTGTAGTTGATGAAAATCAAAAGAAAACGCTTTGTATCGTTCACAAATAGAAACTCTTAGACCCTTGATAATAATCAGAGAAAATATTGGAAAATTGTGTTTTCGCAATTTCATCCCGATTTCATCGAAATGAGAGCAGGACATATTGATATTGGAAGAACGATGCTTTGCAGCTTCATTTTGACGTAAGGTGTTGGCAGACACACTTTGAGTTAATTGTATGATGACAAAGTTTTAAAACTTTTTCCTAATAAGAAAACTGTGTTGTTTATTCCTTATCCTAGAGAAAGACTTTATCCTAGGGAAGCTGTGGTGTTTTTAGTTGGTACTCGTTGAGAATTTTTATTACTGGTATATGAAGTGTTTATCGATGACGGAGGAAGAGGAAGGTTCGTACTTTTATTATTCTGTTAAAACTAGTCTAATGACAAAAACTTGGAGAGATCCTAATTGATGGAAGCTGCAGACAATGTAGTACAACGTCAGTAAACTAAAAATGGTACTTAAATGCAGTCTTGGCATGTAACTAGTCTTGCCATAGGAGAGAAAACTATGTAAGAAAAGGAAAAAGTGCATGTTTCAAGCAATTGTTCATTTTGTTATGATGTTTTCTTATATAATCCTTTAAGAACACAAAAAATGACCATTTGGAAACAGTATTTAATCCTTGTCATGCTGAATTAAAACCTTGGTAAAATTTCATTAAAATCAAAGTTCTGATAATAACGGATGCTTTAATTGTAAGTAGGTATTGAATTTGAAAATATATTCTTAAAACTTTTCTGATTTATATAAGAGAATCAGGTGGTAAAGACTAAGATCAGACTGCACATATATGCAGAATGATTATTGTCTATACCTCTTGCCGAAGCAGGAATATTCCGGGTTTCAGCATGACAAGGGTTTATTCAAATTAACAGCTGGCAAGAAATCAAACTTGAGACTTTTGCAAAGTTTAAAGTTTATTGTATAGATGATCTGTAGCACTTGTGATTTAAGGAATTATTTTAAAGGATAGAAAACATTTTGTATAAGGAATAGATCTAGATTGCTTATAGCAAACAATTTCTGCTTATGTTGTAATAATTTCTGCAATGAGATATATTTTTCACAGGACTATGAAATAATAGTCTTTACACGAGACAACATTTGATATAATCATTTTGCCTTTCTGTATTGCAAATAAAAGATATAGGAGACAATAAGAGTTAATTGTGATTAAAGGGCATTATCATTCTATGAAAATAAGTTACCAAGCAGTTATTTTGTGATCATTTCATCTAATCAGAATTGATTGTGCAAGGTAATATGGATTATAAATAGATCCATTTTTGTCTTTATAGATTATTTATAAAACAATAAATTGACTACAGTTTTGTTCATTTTCAATAAGGCCCTAATTGGGAGGCTAGATATAATTTTTGTGCAACTTGAATGTGCATTGGTAATCACAGCTAGGACGAGAACTTGAAATTTTGTACCCAGGTTACTTACCAAAGATCTTGTTACCCGCAAGAAATTGAGTTCCAGGTGATTACTATCTATATATGTATTTTATGAACTAAATACAAACACTGATCTAGAATTTCCGTAAAGGAGATTCGAACATACAAATTCCGACGTGGTTTAAAGGGATACAGGAGTTGTGAGTCTGTGACTCGCAAATAAGTAGCTAGAACTCTCAAAACCATCAGATGTAAGTTCATAGGACCATCTGGAAATCAATTCCCAAAAAGAATTAAAGACTTTTATCCCTTTTATATCATGCAGTCATTTCCACAATTATTTTATAAAGTATAAACCATGAAGACTATTTTCCAAGGAAGTAAACATTCATAATTAATCTCACAGCAATAATCCTTGTATTGTAATAATTAAGTAATTATTATATATTTTTGTACAGCAGAAACTTTATTAAACATAATAATTCAAGGGGTCAGTGCAACACTATTGTAAGTGCCTTTATATTTATAGGCCATTACAATAGTGTTGCGCCAACACCTAGAATTATTTACAATTATATAAATTTGATTTGCCAATAGTACATGAGTGATCTCTAGATTAATTTTGGATAAATCAAAGAAATCAAAATGTGGCTAATTGAATATTTAAAAGGAATAAAACTTAATGCTTTTAGACTGAGGGGTGTTGAATTTCCTAACCTTGCATTATTTACCATTACCAGTAGTTTCAGGCCTGTAGAACAAATACTGTAAAACATGTATTAAACAACCACTTCTGGGACCACCAAAAAGGGATTTGTTACAGAGAATGGTCGCGTAGTACACATATATTTTGAATGAATATGTATGTAAGTCAGATTTCTTAATATTCTATGTTGTTAAGGTTCATGTAAAGTGTTTGGGACCAGATTTTAAGGGCACTTCATTTGCCAAGAAAAAGCAGTATGTCCAGGTATATTATATACCAAAATGAAGCTATTTATGAGCACAAGTAGTTGAGCAACATAAGACTGTCATAGCCATAGCGGTATAGCCAAAACATTGTGGAAAAGGGTCATTTTGTAGAGAACAAGCAACTGCATGACAGTTGTAAAAAAATGGCTAATATTTTAACAAAGTACAGTCTAAAGTAATATCCAGGTAGTGCTACAACCGTTGGTATGAAATTCGGGCCCAAAACGTAGTTATGCAAGCAATTAATTTTGACTTATTTTACAAACACATATGTCATATATGTCATTCTAATTTTTTAAATGTGTAGTTCTGTGAATGGTATGGTGTGTTATCACAACATAAATGGACATAAATAGTTTATATACCTGTAAGGTTGTTTAGCAATATATTATTTTGTATTAAATTTCACAGAATGATGAATATATATCAATTTATTACAGATCATTGAATTAAGATACTATAATTTGAAATAAATCGCAGAAAATAAATCACAATATTATGGTACGATGTTGCACCATACCTAACATCTATTTTGAAAACAGGCCAAACCGGTTTGACATGTATGTTGACAAAATAAATGGAAATTGATTGTTTCAAAAGAGTCTTTTGAGACTGAGTTTTATATCAACGTTTGTAGTACTACCTGGATAGTACTTTAGACTGTACTTTGTTAAAATATGGGGCAGTTTTATCCAACCGTTGTGCAGTTCCTTGTTCTGAACAAAATGACCCTTTTCCACAATGTTTTGGCTATACTACTATAGCTATGGCGGTCTTATGTTGCTTAACTGCTTGTGCTCGTGAATACCTTCATTTTGATATATAATATACCTGGACATACTGCTTTTTCTCGGCTAATGAAGGCCCTTAAAATTGGATCTCAAACTCTTTACATGACCCTTAAAACTTGAAAGAATCATCTTTTTGAGACAATTCTAATTGGTTTTATCAAAAAAGGATTCATTTACAATATTTCTAGACCAATAATATCTACTTTTTAAGTCATTTTAATTTAAAGAAAGGAATTTTGAAAACTGTCACTTAATAAAAATGGTGGCTTAAAAGATGTGTTCGCTTGAGCAAGATGGACTGTACTAGTTTTCCTAAGTTTCAATATTAATATATTTCAGTATATATATATTTTAGCATTAACCCTTGTCATGCTGAACCTGGAATATTCCTGCTTTGGCAGGAGTTATAGACAAACATCAGTCTGCACATATGTGCAGTCTGATGTCAGTCTACACCACCTGTTTCTCACTTTCAATCCAGAATTGTCTAAAGATTATTTTTTTCAAATAAAAATTGACCTTCAGTTTGTACTTCAGTGCTTTTTGCCATTTAATCTTGATGAAAGTTTTTAGCCAAAATTTATTCAACATGACAAGGGTTAATATTTCATTCAAAAGAAATATCAAGTAAAAAATTAAGAATGAATATATATTAGGTGAAATTTTATAAAAGTAAAACTTTAATCATGTCCTTGCTTATATTTTTTTTAATAATCAAAAGCTTTTCAAATGAAATTTCTCCACCAGATTATCTAGTATAACTTCCAAATCCCCTCACTTCTATAATCTGAAAACTTACCAACACATATTTTATTTGTGAAATATATATCTTTGTAAAAATCGATAATTCAATCCCAAGTAATTTGCAGTGTTTCTGAAATTTAATGAAACCTAAAACATTTGTGGAATGAAATTTTGCAGACAGACTTTTTCAATAAAGCTAAACCTATTGTCAATACAGTTTTCAATTTGTTCGGAGACGGAACTTCAATATGAATGAATTTTATTAATTCCATTTTCATATTGCTGTTTCTTTCTAAGCTTGCAATGTTGTGAAATTTGTATTCATCTGCTTTATTAAAACTTTCAATCATTTGCATTGGCATATAATGTCCTCACTTTTATATATGAGCCAGTGTTTTATATTTCTAACAAGCCTAAATAAGCCTAAAGCAGGGATGTGGAAATACGCATTTTCTCTACTTGTCCCTGAATAAGTAAAAGATAATTTTCTACATGTCCATGATCAAAATGAACTTGTCCGAAAAAAAAGAGGATAGATAAATTTTGAGAAACATTTTTTTAAGAAGAAAATGCTGTAACTCTGCATTTTCTTCATTTAAAACAATGTTTACCCTATGATAAAAATATTAGGCTTATTAATCTCTTCGATCTATCTAGTACCATTCCTAGGTTTGTCCTGGTAATTACTTGTCCTCGGACAAGTAGCCTTGAAAAATGTACTTGTCCACAGGTTGAAAAGTCAATGTTAGACTAGTCGGGCATGGGAATTCCACACCCCTGACTAAAGCATAGACGGACCAGCCTGTGCATCCACACAGTCTGACCAGAGTCTTCACAATTTGCTAATGCAGCCTTGTACCTAAACCACACAATATAATTATGTATAACCACTGATATCATGTAGAAGGCGTGAGACCAGTTGCCTATTTTCAGAAGGCAAAGAAAAGAATCTTGTCAGATTGTGCAAATGCATAGACTGGCCTTAGAGAGGCTTAGATTTGCCTACGTGCCCAATTCTTGGAAATGTAACACGCATGCTCATTTGCTATAAAAATTGACACACTCTAAAACTGTGGCAGAGTTTATTAGTTCTCCATAAGAGAATAGTAACAGTAAGAATCATTGTGAAATTGACAATCTTTCCTATCAAAACCATTACCAATCAATCCTTCAGCACTCTATTCTTTCATTCCATTTAGCACTCACTCAAACCATTCAGAAATGCTCAAAAGATTTTTGAAAATGCCTCAGAATCACAATGCTTCAATACTTCCTTCAGATCAAATGTTTTTTTAGCTCGCCTGAGCACAACATGCTCAAGGGGAGCTATGAGAAACACCCTATGGCTGTCATCCGTCATTAAAAATTTAAATCTTCTTCTTCTTTGAAACCGCTGGGCCTATTTCAATGAAACTTTACCTGAATGTTTCTTGGGTGACCCTTCTCAAAATTTTTGGGAAATTCTGATTGGCCCATACATGGATGTGGCAGGGCGGGGCTTATTTTTTAGCCCAAATTCTTTGAACACATGATCATTTCATTAGGAAACCTTGGTCAACATTGTGAAAAAATTCCGAAATGTTGCGATACTATAACAATTCCTCTACCTTTAATGAAATTTGAGTTTGGCATTCAACCCTTGTCATGCTGAAAAAAGGCCTTTGTAAAATTGTATTAAAATCAAAGTGCTGAAATCACTCATTAAAGGCCAGTATTTATTAGAAAATACAAGTTTTTAAACTTTTCTCGTTTTAAAAGTAACATGAGGTGGTATATACTGGGAACGGCCTACACATAATATTATGTGCAGTCTGATCTTAGTTAATACCTCCTGTCAAAGAAAGAAAATTATTTTTCAATAGCAAATGAGGTGAAGTTATCTAAAGCGCTATTTAAGAGAGTGAAACTATGTAAATTTTATGATAGATTTATATACTCTCTATATCGGTAATATGTAAATGAATTATGAATTTCAAGAAAATATACAAAATAACCATTTTCTGTGATAAATGTGTCTATAGGATTTGATAGGTTTGATAGATTTTAATGGCATTCTACTGTGATTACATGAAAGCTTCCAGTTTTCACCAATTTGTGGCCTTTTTTCTCGGGAATAGTAAAAATGATAGCTTCCTTTTTATAAATTGATAGAATTTTATATTTAAAAAGGAAAATATCATTCCATTTGGAACTACACGTAGGTCTGTGAGCCCACCTAATTTTTCTCAAAACTGGAATGAAAATATCATCAAAATTACCATCAATTTCATTTTTATTATTTCCTCTGATGGGCTGCTTTTGTCTGGTGTCTGGTAGAAATGCAATAGATATCCCAATGTGATGCATTTTAACCCTTTCCTGTTTTACAAAAATTTGGACCTGTCCAAATTCAAAGGTTTTGCAGACGAAAATTAAAAGTGGATTTAATTTGAAAAATAACCATTCAGTAGGATAGAAAAAAATGTGGAAAAAGAAGAAATTGCTTGTCAGAAGCAATTTCTTCTTTTTTCACAATGTTTTCTCAATCATAAAATCACAGGCACGTAAAAAGTAGGGATTAAACAGCAAAGGGTTAAACAAATCGAAAGTCTTAATTTATTGGAATGCATTTATCGACCATTAAAAGGCAACTGTTTGGTAAAAAGATATTTTTGCAGTCTTATGAAGCAGTGTACTCGGGAATCTATATATAAATATTGATTTTACGGCTCATCAAACAAAATCCAACTATACCTCTAAGAAATCCAAAATTGTTGTTAATTGTATAGCATTTGTAAAACTTTATGCCTTTTAACTTGGAAAGCAAGATAATAATACATGTACGATCTAAAATTAGATTGTGTTGTATATATGTGCAGAAAGTAGACTTGAAACTTACGGTGGCATATTTCTGCCATGAGATACGAGGTAGCATTATCATAATAATTTTAAAAAATATCCTGTTAAGATTAAGTTTCCAGGAAAGTTAATCTTGTTCATAATTTTTTTCATGATAAAATTATTGCCAGGATATAAATATCTGTTATCTCTCTTTTTTAACAAATAATGCCCACTATTGACATCAAGATAAATTTATTGCTATAGAAATTACGACTTTATAAATAGAAACCTCATTCGGATAATTCTGTTTTCCTGTATGTAAATACTAGAAAAAATGATAAGCCAAAGAATAAAAATAAATAATTCCGAAAGGCATAATCTAAAAATAGTTCCTGTGAATGTCAATTTCTGGTTCATTGTTGTTTTATCTGGATGTCAGTAGTGGGCATTATTGTAGCAAAAAATCAAGATACTAGGTACAACATTCACAATAGTTCTATTAAGAAAATTTTAACACACGAGATAAAATTTTCTGGAAACTGTATTTTATCATGATATTGTTTAAATTATCAAGAAACTACTATCTTGTATTTCATGGCAGAAATATTCCACCATAGAAACTTTATTGTTTAACTGAGTATTTTATTAGTTTTGTAGATCTAAAGGATTGCAATTGAGTGTCTTTTTCACTGCATTTATTGGAGTATAAAGTGCAATTGCCATGTAACATGGCTTAACATAACACCCTAATATAATGTTATTTGCAATTGCACTTTATACTCCAACAAACATTGTGAAAAATACACTCATCCCTATTTTAAATTATCTTTAAAGGCATTTCGATTTGCTAATGAACTCTGAAGTAAAGGATTCCAAGCTGAGCAATATTTGACTTTCATGGTCTTCCTGTAGGTTAAATTGCCCTTGCCAAAGCTTGAGTTGTATAATATCCTGAAAGTAGCTATAATGATCTGCATTTTAATCGCTTTCTAGCATTTTTTTCTAGCAGACAAAAAGGGTTAATAATGTGTTTTATAAAATTTCTAAATGTACCTTTTCAGCCATTTATTTGATAAATAATTTCTACTATTTCATTAGAAATGATAAATTGTCAAGTATCCAGACTACAGACAAGTTTCCAGACTATCAAAAAAGGCTTTCGACTCAAAATTAGACTAGAAAATGATCATAATTCACTTTTATTTTGATTTGATTTACCTACAGAGATTTTCACATCTGAAGAAAAAAACCTTGAGATAATTCAGATGTTTTTAGGAAATGAGGAAGATTAGTACCACATTTTGTTAACAAAAATAAAATAGGTTGATTTCATTTGATTCTGTGATTTAGAAAAGGTAGCTTTAGATAAAATTGAAAGACATAGATTATATAGATATGGAAAACTACAACAGAAACAATTGAAGACCTTTGAATGTTTATAGGTCTGAACTTGATGAAATGACAGCTTCAGTGTCGCTTAATTTGTAGAAGCTTCCCCTATACTAGTTTCTAACAAACTCAAACAACAGTTGATTTAAAATATGAAACCCGTCACGCGAAAAGGGCCCATCTGGGAACTCAAACAAATAAACATTTGAAAAAGAGATTGGTTCTAGTACAGGCCAGGCCAACCAGAGGTCACATTTCATCAATTCTTTCACAAGATGGTAGATTGATTATTCTAGATTCAGAAAATAAGTGAAGTGCAAAAAGTTTTGACTTAACTAACCCTTTGCTGTTTAATCCCTGCTTTTTATGTGCCTGCTATTTTATGATTGAGAAAACATTGTGAAAAAAGAAGAAAATGCTTCTGACAAGCAATTTCTTCTTTTTACACACTTTTTTCTACCCTACTGAATAATTATTTTTCAAATTAAATTCACTTTAAATTTTCATCTGCAAAACCTTTGAATTTGGACAGGTCCAAAATTTTGTAAAACAGGAAAGGGTTAAGTCTGTCTGCACACATCTTGTTGAACCAAGGGTTATGAAGAAGCTAACGATCCGATACCCCTTGACTTGTGAAGATGGTCTGCACAGTGGAAGAATGGTAAAAAATACAGGGGTTGTATTGGAGCTTTCACAGTACGGTTATAATATTCTATCAAATTACCTACTTATAGGAGAAGTGCAGCTGCTGACTTTAAGGACAATAATTCGTAAAAACGCAAAGGTATATTTTATAAGGAAAATAACTCAAGAAGGATAATCACAACTGTTTGAGTATAAAAAGAAAAAGTTGATATCGTCAATTTTTTAATTTTTTCGACAAGGAAACACAAATGTTGCTATAGACGATTTTTGAATTGAGCAAACTCATCATGTTTTCGTTGTATATTATCAATTTTATCACAATATCCTTGTATTCTGTGATATCTAACAGTGCTACTATATACTTATATTAATGCAATCTACAGCATATTCAACCGTTCATATTTCAGATGTGAAAATCGGCTATAGTGACAGTAATTGTCTAATGAGTTGGCTGTCGTTTTCAATAAACCATATAATTTGCCAACTTATAACGCTTTAATTACACTCTGAGTTCAGAGCCATCAATACTATTGTCATTAAAGGCTCGTTCTGCTTAGTTTCTCCAAGATATTGTGTCTTAATTATTCTAATAGGTAATAGATTAGTCTGGTTTTTGTTTGTCGAGAGAATCTCGTAATTTTCTGGATCCATTTTTGGAAATACGGGGATCATCTCTATGAATATATTTAATATTTCAATCTGGGTAATGGAAAAGTTTACAGTTGTGTGTCTGCTTTTTAAAGTACATGTATATAATTATGATTATTAAATTATTATAAAAAATCAGGCTATATTTATGTAAAGGCTTTTGATAGGAGTTCATGGTTATGAACCCCCACCCCCTACTCACACACAACTCTGAATCCAATAATATCAAATTTTGACCCTAAGACATTTCTCCCAAGGGGGTAGAGAAATTTCAACAGATCAAAATTTAGATTTATCTCCAAATGACCTTTGATGTATCTTTTACATATCTTTCTTTCTATATCTTTCTGTAGTTTTGACCCATTTAAAATCACTTTTGACTGTACAAGATTTCATGGTAAAGGAGATGATGACTTCCAAATTTCAAAGCACAAGTCCTGACATTGTATTAACCCTGAAGTGTTTGATTCCCTGGAGAGGCTATCAATCTTAGCTATTTCATTGGTCAATACATTAGGTGGGGGGAGTACTAGTGTATGTTCCAGGAAGCAGAATCAAGAGGGATTAATCTAAGTTGTAAGACCTTGTTTCCCAATAAGTGTTCAATAAATGAATTCAAACCTTAGTCTCAGAGTCAAAGATTTGGTCCACTAATGTATCTATAGGACCTAGTAACGACAAGATGTTTCCAACTTAAGCTGTTACTTTCTTGCATTTTTATGGGCATTTTGTCAATTGTTATGTGTAACATAGTCGATTAAACCTGTCAACTTTCGACATTAATTCTTTGTGCAGTACTGATGTTTGAAATTGTGAATGCCATGGTAGAATTTCAAATAAGTTGCAAATGGCAGTTTTTACCGATACACTTATTATTTAAGAAGTTTTTGCTATACCATGATAACAGTGTGTAATTCCTTTGCAACCATGTACCATTCAACCCTTGTCATGCTGAATAAATTTTGGCTAAAAATTTCATCAAAATCAAAGGGCACAAAGCACTGTAAGTACCAATTGTAAATTAATTTTTATATGAAAAACTAAATCTATTGCCATTTCTGGTTTGAAAGTGAGAAACAGGTGGTGTAGACTAACATCAGACTGCACATATGTGCAGGATGATGTTTGTCTATAGCTCTTGCCATAGCAGGAATGTTCTGAGTTCAGCATGACAAGGGTTAATACACTTTTTCAGTATTTTTATAAACTTTCTACTAAAGTTTAGGTTTTATTTAAAACCTTGGCAAAAACTTTAAGACAAAACATCTAATATACATGTTACCCATACAATGCTAGGTTAATGACCGAGAAAATTGAAGAAAATAATCTTTTTGAGGAAAAACTGTAATATTCTGATGTCAAATTATTTGCTAAATTGTTTTAATCTCAAGTTAAACCCTGCGGGACCGAACCTAAATTAGAGGGCCTTAAAAATTGCTTGGAAGAATTTTAATTCCAATAGCGGTATGAAAAAAAATGTTCATGTGGAGAGTTGTTAATTTTTGCCATGATAATGTTTTTTGTCTCATTTACTTGAGGACTTTGCAAGCTGCATGCAAAATTAATGAATTCATGGTGCAACTCATTTGCATAATTTCCCTTTTCAGGTACCTGAGTACTCTCTGGTAATGAGATCTCAGGTACAAAATTTTTAGCTGTCCATTAAGCTCATATTATTGCATAAAATGTAGGTTTTTAGCTCCACTGGCTGAAAGCCACTGGGGCTATTGTCATGGCGTTGTGTCCGTCGTGCGTCCGTCCGTCCGTGTGTGCGTGCGGTCGTAAACTTTTCTTTAAAAATCTTCTCCTCAGAAACTACTGGATGGATTTCAACCAAACTTCACAGGAATGATCCTTGGGTGACCCTCTTTCAAAGTTGTTCAAGAAATTTTGATTCAATGAAAAACATGGATTTAATGGGCGTGGCTTATTTCCAAATATGGTAAAAAGTGAGTTTTATCAGATTCTAATCAATGGATATTAATGAAATTTTACATGAATGATCCTTGGGTGACCCTTTATCATTCTACAAAAAATCATTGTGATCGGATGGAAAATATGCATTTTATGGGCGGAGGTCATTTCTCTATATGTTATATAGTGGAAACTTTGAAAATCATTTTCTCAGAATCTAACTGATGGATACCAACCAAATTTCACTGGGATGATCCTTGAGTGACCCTTTATCAATCTACAAAAATCATTGTGATTGGATGAAAAATAAGCATTTTATTAGCAGAGGTCATTTCTCTATATGCTATAAAGTGGAAACTTTGAAAATCATTTTCTCAGAATCTAATTTTTGGATATCATCCAAAATTCACTTGAATGGTCCTTGAGTGACCCTTTATCAGTGTACCGAAAATTGTTTTGATTAGATGAAAAAAATGCATTTTATGGGTGGAGGTCATTTCTCAATATGTTAAATAGTGGAAACTATGAAAATCATTTTCTCAGAATGTAACTGATGGATATCAATCATAAATTTTTGGTATGATCTTTGGGTGACCCATTATCATGCAGCCAAAAATTATTTTGATTTGATGAAAAATATGTCTTTTAATAGCGGAGGTCATTTATCTATCTGTTATTTAGTTGAAACTTTGAAAATCATTTTCAACATCAGTAGAACCCCAAATATCTAAAAATCTAGTTAAAACATTTATTTGCTTTTACAAGAATTTCAAGCCTGTGGAGCGACTCAAGCCATTCATGGCTTTCTAGTTGGGTTATTATAGACATACGTTAATGAACAAACCTGGGCATTAATGGGAGAAAATGTGGATTTATAAGGGTTTTTTTTTTCATATGCCGTTAACGCCCGGCTTTTTTACTTTGCAATCCTCGATCTGGACCTATATACTTTATCATTTTCTTTGTCTAGCATTAATTTCCTGTGTTAAATTTTGTGACGTCATGAATTTACAAAGCTACGTCAGTATAAACAAAAGAGACGGTGCAATGCATAACACCATTTTCCTGACACATTTGTGGGCTGGAGCTAGTTTCAAAGCATTCCTTTAAATTATTTTGCAATATCTGTTTCAATAAATCCAATATTCTCTTATTTGCAATAAAAGCTTCAATTCACATTTTTTGGGGCTTTGATATTTGCACAGACCCTCAACATGCTTTTACACTTGAGTGTGAATGGGTCTCTGTAAAATGTTAACGTCCTCAAAAACCCTGTATTGTGCATCCTGAAGTTTTAATCGCAGGGATAATATCCGTCCACAAGTTTTTCCTGGATTAACCATATGCTACACCATATTCTAAATCCATTTAGAGTTCTTGATTCAGAATTCAGCAGTCCAATGCTTAAAGCTGATAAAATCTAATGCACTTCAAAGGCACTTACCATCTTATAGCACTGGTACTTTGACCAAAAATACTGACAATTAATCCTGTGATGCAATTTATGTGAAGCTCTAAAAAGCATGAAAAGACAACAATCAACAAAAGGGGTAATTTGAAAATTCATTCCATTTAGAATGATTCCCAACCTGGGAGACTGAAAAAAGACACATTTCAATTAGTTTTTCCTCATGGTGTAGCATTTTTTAATTCCCATTTTTTAATTTCTATTCAGAGTTTGATTGTTTTGCGAGTAACCTTTTTTTGTTTTTGTCCAGTAATAGAAAGACAGTCTCCTTGTATTTTGAAGTTCAACAGTAACTTTGGTGCTCAGATAGAAGGCTGTAGATTTAAGGGATGCACAAAAAAATTATGTGGAATACCCGGAATAAGTGCTGATTTATGTATGCCCTTAAATGCTTAAATTTCAGCTTTTCCTTCTAGCATTTATAAGTGGACATGGAATTTTGTGAAAACCTGTGACTTAGGGACATCTGAAAAACCGCCTTTCATTATGGCTCATTTGTTTGAAAATTATTTTAAATGTACCATGTTTGTCCTTATAAATGCTCCTGGGAGCTATACATAACATGGTTATGTAGTTTTTATTAGTATGTATCTTCTAATTTAAAAATCATTAAAATTCATTTCTTTTCAGCACTTTTCCCTTTAATTTTAGGTGAATTTCCTCTAAACAGTCATATAAATGATGGTTTTAAAGGAAATTCACATCAAATCATAAAAGGAGTCTCAAAAAGTGCCTAAAATTAAGGCATTTGAAGCGAGTTTTCCTAGTAAAAAGTGTAAGGGTGCTACTATTAGGGAGAGCTCTATTATTAGGGGAATAATACGGTAGATTAGGTGAAAGAATAAACCTTTCCTCAAAAACTTACTTAGGAAAAATGTCCTTGAATACTTCTTAAGCTATGCTTAGACAGAATTTCAACTTAGCCATTATTGCTGCATGGAATCTTTCATCATTGAACATTAAAGAAAAACATTTTAGGTTGGCTGTTTTGGAACAAAACGGAGAGCTCTCAAGAGGTACAGATAAGAGGGCATAATTTCAGTAAAAGGTAAAAAAATCTTTATTTCTCATTTGAAATATATGTTGTGGGTATTCATTTGAATCATCTTGAATCATCTTGATGAGACGATTCAAATGACTACCCACAATAAAGTATTTTTACAAGTAATGATACTTAAAATTGTAAATAGCCCCTCTATCTGTAGTACTGCATCACCTTAGTATCATTGGCTTAGGCATTTGGGTTTGTGTGACAAACTTTGATCTTTGTCATGTGGTTTTTGAAATATCTTCCTGAAACTGTGCAACATATTTGTGTTCGCCATCATTAGAGCTATCCAAACAATCAAGGGAAATAACTCTGGAAGCATGTTTGTAGTAATTATGCCTTTTTTCCAACTGAGATTTTAGATCCTTTTCATTATCTAGCACCTTCAGCTTGGAGTATGCATTTGAAGGTATACATGCTGACTTGTTAATACCTGATGTATTGCTAATTTTAGCTTTGTGTTTAGTCAATGTGGCCAACACTACGTATTGTGCGAAAACTTCGACTTCTTAGTGTGATTAATTAGACATCCAATTAAAACTTGAATATGAGTTTAAATTTTCTTTAATGCTTTTCTGTTATTGTGAAATAGATTATAATTTATATTATTATATTAATGCTAAACCAGTGAAATTACCAAAATCTATACCCTGCTATTGTTCACAGTTGAAAGTTCACCCTATTTGACATTATGATCTAAACAGAGCCAAATACTAGTAAATATTATGATGTGACATTGCTTATCAATCACATGGAAAATGGAGTACACTTTTGCATTAAAGAAGTAGAGAAGTAGAATAACTGTTTTTATTGTAAGATTGATTAATCTTTCATTTTGTGGTCTCCTCTCATGGCTCTGTCATATTAATCTTTCATTTTGTGATCTCCTCCCCTGGCTCTGTCAGATTAATCTTTCATTTTGAGATCTCCTCTCATGGCTCTGTCAGATTAATCTTTCATTTTGAGATCTCCTCTCATGGCTCTGTCATATTAATCTTTCATTTTGTGATCTCCTCCCCTGGCTCTGTCAGATTAATCTTTCATTTTGAGATCTCCTCTCATGGCTCTGTCATATTAATCTTTCATTTTGTGATCTCCTCCCCTGGCTCTGTCAGATTAATCTTTCATTTTGAGATCTCCTCTCATGGCTCTGTCATATTAATCTTTCATTTTGTGATCTCCTCTCATGGCTCTGTCAGATTAATCTTTCATTTTGTGATCTCCTCTCATGGCTCTGTCATATTAATCTTTAATTTTGTGATCTCATCTCATGGCTTTGTCAGATTAATCATTCATTTTGTGATCTCTCATGGCTTTGTCAGATTAATCATTCATTTTGTGGTCTCCTCTCATGGCTTTATCAGATTAATCTTTCATTTTGTGATTTCCTCTCGTTACTCTGTCAGATTAATCATTCATTTTGTGATCTCCTCTTATGACTCTGTCACTTGTGAGAATATAACTTCTGTTGTTCACTTTATCAAGTAGATTTATCAACAATACACTGATCAAACAAGTACTGTATTTCTCCTAATAAATGCCCCCGGGGAGCTACACATAACATGGTTAGGGCCCTTTTATTTAGTATGCATCTTCTGATTGAAAAAAAAATCATTAAATTTATGTCTTTTAGGCCTTTAAAATTTCCTCTAATTTGAAGTCAATTTCCTCAACAATCATATAAATATATAGTTTAGAGGAATTCATCTCAAAGCATAGAAGACTTCTTTACAAGTTCATGAAATTTAGGCATTTGAAATAGTTTTTTTTTTAGTAAAAAATTGTAATTGTGCTTATATTAGGTAGCCGCTATTATTAGAAGAAAAAATCTATACTTAAATAGTAGAAAAAACAGTTCAAGCATTAAACTAGAAATGAGTCCTTACACGGGGGGTGATGTCCATAATCGGAGCCACCGGCTCCGCTTTCAAAATCATGTGTGGAACTTCCGCTCCACGTGTGGCTCCGATTATGTAGATGTAAACAATTCATATTTTGAATGAAAAATGGGGTAGGGGGTCAGGATTTCCTCATTTATATAATATTTAATTCATTGATCGTAAAAAAGCCGAATGCTATTCGACCAGTTATACATTTTGCAACGTAAACGTACTAAAAAAAATGTAAGAACGCTCGTCGGTTTTTGTTAAAAATGATTTCTTCTGGGAGCAGTCTTGAGTCAGGAATGTGAAAACACGTGGTTTTTACCTCCAAAATGCAATATTCTGAACAGAATTAATAACGCAGACCATTGTTTTCAGTGTACACGAGTTTAACAAAACAACCAAAATACTCTAACCCAATGTACCTTTCTTCAATATGATATAGATCAAAGAAAATAGTTTGGTTCCGATTATGTGGATTGGCTCCGATTATGTACCCTGGCTCTGAAGTTGTGGAGTGTCTTCTTCTTCTTCCATATAACATCTTCAACAGGAAATTTCTACTAGTTTCATGGGGCGCTTTTTCATCATTCCACGATGCAAGTTACGTTTGTAACGTTTCACATCTACATGTTTACTTTTATTACAATATTCCGGTTACTAGACAGTCAGGTTCATTAATATTACTTAGTATATTTACGTGTAAGAGAATTGTCGGACTATAATCCAGGATTAAATGTAAAGAGATATAAATATTTCTTCGGAGCCTGTCAATGTTTTTTCTTGCTTATTATACTTCGCACGCTAAGCGTTCCAATTTTAACAACGTCACTACTATCACTCTTTCAACGTTAATAAGTCCATTAAATTTTATCAGATACATTTTGTGAGTGGTATCAAAATAAGATGTTGCGAAAATCGCGTTCATTTGATACATATTTCAAGAAATACAGTTAATATATCTTACTTAAAAGGACTCAATGATTCTTAAAGCTCCCTTTTTGTTCGATTTTTATCACATCTGAGCAGGAAGTGCTCATGGTGAGCTATTGTGATCAAGCTGTGTCCGGCGTCCTTCGTCCGTCGTCCGTCACCAATTTGTGTGCACTCTAGCGGCCACACTTTTGGTCCAAATGTCTTAAACTTGGTCAGGATGTCTGTCTCCATCAAATTTTGGTCCAGTTCGAGATTTGGTCAAATGTGGTAAAAATGGGATCTTGTAAATAGGGTCAAATTTTAGCAAAAGTCTTGTGTGCACTTCAGAGGCCACATTTTAGGCCAAAGTACCTTTAAACGTCATCAGAAAGTTTGTCTCCATCAAATCTCGGACAAGTTCGAAATTAGGTCAAGTGGGGTCAAAATTGAGGTCAAGGGATCATATCTTAGAAAACCCTCTGTTCACTTTAGAGGTCACATTTTTGGCCCCAATATCATGAAACGTGGTCAGAATGTTGGTCTTCATCAAATCTTGGTCAAGTTCTAAACTGGTTCAAGTGAGGTCAAAAATGAGGTTAAGGGGTCATATCTAAGAAAACCTTCTGTTCAGTTAGAGGCCACATAATTTGCCCTTATGCCCTGAAACTTTGCCAGAATGTTTGTCTGCATTAAATCTTGGTCAAGTTTAAAATTGGGTCAATCGGAGTCAAAATGAGGTCAAGGGGTCAAATCTTAGAAGAACCTTCTGTTCACTTTAAAAGCCACATTCTTGACCCAAATGTCCTGAAACTTGGTCAGAATGTTGGACCCCATCAAATATAATCTTGGCCAAGTCCTAAACTGGATCAAGTGAAGTCGAAAATTAGGTTAATGGGTCGAATCTTGGAAAAACCTTGTGTGAACTATAGAGGCCACTTCCCTTACTCAAATGTCTTGAATCTTGGTCGGAATATTTGCCTCCGTGAAATGTCATTAAGTTCAAGAATTGGTTAAGTGGGACCAAAAATGAGGTCGATAGGTCAAATTAAGGAAAATCTAGAGGACATTTATTTGTCAGGATCTTTGTCTTGAAATCTTAGACGAGTTGGAAAGATGATCTAAAAATGGGACACCTCTTCAAATTTTTAAAAATCCTTCAGTACTTTAGAGGCAACATATTTGACTCAACTGTATTGATATGTAATCGGAATGATTGTCTTTTTGATATCTTGGACTTTTGTTGAGCTAGTCATGAATTTCAAATAAGTAGCTTTGACACTTTGCCACATTTGTCAAATACTTGTAAATGCCTCAGGTTAGCGCTTAAGGGCCAATGGTCCCTTGTTTTTAAGCCCCGCGCAACATTTAGTTCCCAATTTTCGCAAAGATTTGAACATTTTTATTTAAATTCCGATTTATGTCAGAATTTACTACTTCATCTCCGGATTTGTCAACTTTTCAATCGGAAAGTAATTAAACTGGATTTAATAAAATTAAAACTTATTTAAGACTATGAAAATCAAAAACTGAATATTTCCCGAGCGCTTTTTCGCTATAGGGGTACCGTTTTATAAAGGCGATGCTGAAAATTAAACAGAAGTATAAAAATTTGACATTTAGCAAAACGGGTCAATATACAAGGGCGAAAACACGTTTTATATATACTGAACAACAACAACAACAAAATAACGCATCACTTTTTTAGATACAACTTTTTCCATAGTCTAGAGTTTGGAAAATTGGATATACCAAAATAAACGTAAACTAATTATTGATCTGTGACAAAAAGGATTACACCGAAGACATACGCATTGGAGAGTTACATGTGACAACCCCCAAAATCAAAATTTTGAAATCAAAGTCAGTTTCCATTGCTCTGTAAAATTCAAAAGCGCGTGTGTTCATGAGCATTATTGCTCTCAAATAATGTTCGACACGTGGATTTCTGAATTTTACCTAGATTAAATCCTAAAATGGCTATCAAATTGCTCTTCATTCTGCCTCTCATTGCAAGATCGTTTCTGAAATGCTTGAGTTTGAGATAAGTCTGGTCGGTGAAAGAGAAGGCATCGGTATAACTTGAAGAAAGTTTTCGTTATAAACAATGTTTTCTCATGCAGCAGGTCGAATACATCGAACGAAACTCAAGTTTGTCGAGTAATACAGCTTATAAAAAAGTTTTCGAGTTTGGTGGTAGCGAAAAATGAATTTCGGGACGTCATTGCGCATAGGCATATTAAACTGATTCATTTACGCAATTTAAATCAAGGACACTAAGGAGTCATAACTCGACCATTGCCAGGTTAAAACGCCGATAAAAACAACTACAGATGCCGAACCTCGGTGCTGACTGGATGGGGAGGACGGATTGTACTACAATCTGTGTTATGACCGGAAACTTTTTACTGTCCAGGTCACAGTTGTTGTTTTTTTTAAAGTTATCGTGGACTCATGGTGAAAGTGAACACACCGTACAACCGGTTGCGGCGATGACGGGTGAGAGTCAACGATGACATTTTGCCGAGGAGACGGTAGGTCAAATAAATTTATTCTTGTAAGCTTTGGTATTCTAAAGCAGATAAATGATTGTGTAAGTGTTCAGCGCTTCTATAGAATAAATCTGTTCTCATATCCCTCTCAAATAAGGCCACAATCATTGATTATTTCGGAGGTTTCCCATGAAAAGTTACGAAATTAGACTTTATGCTCTCATATTTCGCCTATCTCTCAATAAATGCTATTTTAACTTGTACACAGCTGAAGTCTAATCATCCGCCGATATTTCTTCCAAATTTGAAGCCATAATTCAAAAAAATAAACACACAGCGGGTCCCTAAAGACGACATGTAGTAAGAAAATGTTGCCTCTAAAGACAGTCGGAATTTCACGGGGATGACAGAACTGAATTATTTGTGATTACCGATGTCGACAGACCCATATTCAGATTCTTGCATAAAAATGATCATTTTTGGTGTCGTATTTTTCAATAGCACACCAAAACAATTTAGATCGACATACATGCTGACATTCATGTCCACTATTTTTCAAATGATGTGTCATATCGAAAAATAATTCAAGGAGGCAGTTAATGGCAAATCCCGGTCATGTCTCTGCAGTGTATAGGCACAGTAACAGTAGAGATGCCAAAATTGCACATGAAATTTCAACAAAATTCTTAAGCCTTGGACCAGCGGACTGGAAAAGCCCTTTTCGCGCAGAGAGCTAAAAGTTAGAAACAATGGGGAACGATTTTATCCAGTTAACAATGACGCAATATCGGACAAACACTATTTCGTAGGTGTTGTTAAAAATCTCGTAACTACGGCTTGAGTAAAGCCGTAGTTTCGACATTTTATATCAGCACCGACGGTTTATCAGAACGTAACGGTAATCCTAGGCCTTAGCGCAGTTTGTAACGCACCTGCCTCTCGTTCGAGAGGTCCCGGGTTCGATACTCGGCCGCAAATGTACCCTTTCAGACAAAATGTCGTCCATCAATAGTTTGATATCGCGAACCTATGTGATGGAGCAGCTGGAGGCTGGGTAAGGGTGTTGTGGTAGTACTGGTATAAGAAACAATAGGAATCCATGGTTAGGTGCTCCAGCCGCTCAGTATGACCACATCAGTCGAAAACGGCGTAAACCAATAAACCGATCAAAATCAATGCAATGGCAAAGAAATCTGTGCTAAAAATAGACAAGGATTAAACCATGTCAACTATAGAAGAAGGCGATTCCTAAAGACGACAAATGAAGGAAGAACTCGAGACGAAGGAAAACGGAGAGGAAGGAGGAGTAATGAAGTGTTGTTGTTGTTCTTTTATGAAATTTAAAAAAGTTGTTTTCCCTTTTTCACAATGTATACCCTCCGCAGGGATAGACATTGATCACATTAAACAGTTTTGAGAACAACAAATTAGAACAACACGAAGATGATTTCAATTCCTTTACTCAACCGAAAAGCTTGTAAAAAACGCTGAAAATACTTATTGGTAACTACTAAAAACGAAAATTACATCAAATTAAATATACGCCTCTTCCTTTTTTGTCGCAAAAGTAAAAGACATAAAAAATGTAGATTGTAACTGAAAAGGCCGTTTCTGATTTGTGTCTTGAACAAATAGCTCATTGGATAACACGCAAAATGTAAGTGTCCAGCCTCGGTAAGCGTGGGTTTTGATCACGTGATAACCATAACAGAATTTGATTGGTTGTCAGCCCTACAACTGGTAAATGACCGTTCGAGAAAAATATCAGAGCAGTAATATTGTAACTGCTACAAATTTATTATACAGTTAACCTATTGTACGTTTCAAATCCTTTACTCAACCGAAAATCTTGTTATAAACACTGAAAACACTAACTGGTATTACTAATAGCGAAAATTACATCAAATTTTGTTTTAGACTCTTCTTTATTTGTCGGAAAAGTAAATAAGATAAAAAAAAAGTTAGTATATTTTGACTGAAAAGTCCGTTTCTTTGGTGTTTGAAAACACATAGTTTAGCTCGAACACATTGCTCAGAAGATAAAGGTAAAAATGTAGTGTGTCCAACAGATTGGATGTCTGGAAAACGGTATATATAAATTCGGGCTTCACAGCCCGATTAAAAATTGGTTTAAGACAAGAGGACCAAGATGGTCCTAGATCGCTCACCTGAGTCTCTTTGACCCCTGGGACATCACATTAATTAGATAGGCAGATGTCAAAAAGAAGATAATTGCCTAAGATCAATACCATGGAACGTTTTCAGCGAGGAGCAAGACAGATATGCCTTTTTGCTCTTTAATTCTATGTAAAAAGGGATGCACCCGGGTGGACCCCAAATGTGACCCCAGGGTCTTAAAATGAACAAACTTGAAAGAGGTCCATAAGATGATGCTACATACTAAATATGAAAGCTGTCTGCCTTCTGGTTTCAGAGAAGATGATTTTTGAAGGTTTTTCTATTTTCCCCCATTGTGCTCAGATGAGCTTAAAGGGATGCGCCCAGTTGGAGCCCAAATATGACCCAAGGGTCTTGATATGGACAAACTTGGTAGGGGCCCACTAGATGATGCTACATACCGAAAATGAAGGCAGTGTGTCCTCTGGTTTCCATTAGAGAAGAGTTTAAAAGATTTTTGCTCTTTGATTCTATGTAAAAAGGGTTGCCCCCGGGTGGAGCCCAAATATGATCCTAGGGTCTTGATATGTACAAACTTGGAAGAGGTCCACTAGATGATGCTACATATCAAATATGAAAGCTGTCTGCCATCCGGTTTCATAGAAGAAGATTTTTTGAAGATTTTCGTTTTTTTACCCTTTGTGCTCATAAGAGATAAAGGGATGCGCCCTTGCAAAGCCCAAATATGACCCAAGGGTCTTGATATTTACTAACTTGGTAGAGGCCCACAAGGTGATGCTACACACCAAATATTAAAGCTGTCTGCCATCTTGTTTCAGACAAGAAGAGTTTTAAAGATTTTCGCTATTTGAGTCTATGTAAAAAGGGTTGCGCCCAGGCAAAGCCCAAATATGACCCCAGGGTCTTGATATGAACAAACTTGGTAGAGGTCCACTAGATAATGCTACATACCAAATATGAAAGCTGTCTGCCTTCTGGTTTGAGAGAAGAAGATTTTTAAAGATTTTCATATTTTCACCCTTTTTGTTAAGGGTAAAGGGAAAGTTAAGGGTTGATTTCATTTATTTGAACAACTTTGGTAGAGCTTGACCCAAGGAACATCCCTGCCAAGTTTCATCAAGATTGGCCCACTGGTTTAGGAGGAGAAGATGTTTAAAGAAATTGTGGACGACGCACGACGGACGACGCACGACGGACGACGCACGACGGACATTCTATGATCCCAATAGCTCACCTTGAGCACTTCATTCTCAGGTGAGCTAAAAAGTAACGGATAGATTTTCCATTTTTCATAATCCTCCTTTTTCGATCTCTGGCTATGTTAGCAAGAATTTATTTTATCTAAAATAAAAATCAATCTTTTGAACTCGTGGATATTATCGAAAGTTAACGAAAGATAATGAAAGACAGGCCAACTATGTTTTCCAATAGGAATGTTGTTTTTTTTTACTCGTCGAATGTATACTAAGTCACTGGAATTACAAGTAAAAAACGTTTACGAGATATCCAGTCTGATCACAACTGTTTTTTTCTTAGTTTGTGAGTATTTGAAATCCTACATTAAACCCCTTGAATTATTTTTCGATATGACACGTCATTTGAAAAATAGTGGACATGATTGTCAGCATGTATGTCGATCTAAATTGTTTTAATGTGTTATTGAAAAATACGACACCAAAAATGATCATTTTTATGCGAGAATCTGAATATGGGTCTGTCGACATCAGCAATCACAAATAATTCAGTTCTGTCATCTACGTCAACCCCGTGAAATTTCGACTGTCTACAAAGGCAACATTTTTCTTACTACATGTCGTCTTTGGGGACCCGCTGTGAGTTTATTTTTTTGAATTATGGCTTCAAATTTGGAAGAAATATCGGTGGATGATTAGACTTCAGCTGTGTACAAGTTAAAATAGCATTTATTGAGAGATAGGCGAAATATAAGAGCATAAAGTCTAATTTCGTAACTTTTCATGGGAAACCTCCGAAATAATCAATGATTGTGGCCTTATTGCGGAGGGATATGAGTAAAGATGTATTCTATAGAAGCGCTGAACACTTACACGATCATTTATCTGCTTTAGAATACCAAAACTTCAATCGTTTATTTACACGAAAAAAATTATTTGACCTACCGTCTCCTAGGCATAATGTTCCGATGCTGTCATCGTTGACTCTCATCCGTCATCACCGCAACCGGTTGTACGGTGTGGTGAACCACAAAGATGTTGTATCTGGGCCGTTTGTCGACCCCTTCAAAAGCAATAACCATACGGTGAATCCCTGTAAATAAGTCAATGTTATGGCTATTCATCTCACGCCATCGTGGATTTAATTCGTGAACACCTCCTTAAAGTGAGACCAATGCCTATTCTTTCACCGACCGTACTCATTTCAAACTCGAGCTTATCGAAAACGAATTTACAAAGAGAGTAAAAAAAGTTGCGAAAACCAAAGATTTTGAGTGAGATCGAGGCAACATGAACATCGAATGCATAGCCATGTTGGGATTTGCTCCTAGGGATAGTCGCCTTCACGCGCTTACAACTCTTCAATGCGTATGACTACGGTGTCATTCCTTTTCTCACTAACTTACTTAATAACTAAATAAATAGATAAATAAATAAATGAAAAAATAAATAAATAAATAAAAATTAAATGTAGTTTTTAGGCAAGTGATTATGAGTTTCGGTCCCTAAAGGCTAGGCACTCCAAGACTTTGGAGCATTGGTACATAATCAGAGACAAATAATTTTCTTTCAACTATCTAAAATTTCAGTAAAGAACAATTTTCTAGAATATTGTGGTTATTTTCTTGAATGCGTACACACTGAAAACAAGGGTCTCCATCAGACAAACTGTTCAGAATATTGCATTTTGGAGGTAAAAAAAGTAAACCAGAAAGGTGAGACGTAAAATAGACAACGTGTGCCATGGAATGACGAAAAAACAGCGCCCCATGGAACTAGTAGAAATTTCATATTTAAGGCTTTGAGGGCATATGCAAGAAGAAGAAGACACTCCACAACTTCGGAGCCAGGGAACATAATCAGAGCCAATCCACATAATCGGAACCAAACAATTTTCTTTGATATATATCATATTGCAGAAAAGTACATTTGGTAAGATTATTGTGGTTGTTTTGTTAAACTCGTGTACACTGAAAACAATGACCTGCGTTATAATTTCTGTTCAGAATATTGCATTTTGGAGGTAAAAACCACGTGTTTTCACATTCCTGACTCAAGACGGCTCCCAGAAATCATTTTTAACAAAAACCAACGAGCGTTCTTACATTTTTTGAGTACGTTTACGTTGCAAAATGTATAACTGGTCGAATAGCATTCGACTTTTTTATGATTAATGATTTAAATTTTATATAAATGAGGAAATCCCGACCCCCTACCCCATTTTTCATTCAAAATATGAAATGTTTACATCTACATAATCGGAGCCACACGTGGAGCGGAAGTTCCACACATGATTTTGAAAGCGGAGCCGGTGGCTCCGATTATGGACATCACCCCCCGTGCCTTAGACAGAGTATAATATGCTAAGGAGAAAACAGTTTATCTGGCCATCACATAGGACTTAATTAAAACGAACAAGAGTGCCAAAGTAAAATAACTAGGTTTCTGTTTAAGATGCTTTAACTGATGGGGGATTTAATAAGATTGAAATGTGATAGGTTTTAATTAGAGAGATTTCCAGGCAGGTTTTAGCAGCTCATTTAGACAATTTTCTCTATTTCTACCCTTCCCTTCACTTGATGCATTAAAAACCTTTATATAATACCTTGATTGATGTCATTTTTTCAAAATTCCTTGCTGGTTATTTTGAGCTTTTAACAAATTCTCTGATCTCATGAAGTTTTTTATTTCATTTATATTTATCAATGATGTGAAAAAACCCAAAATACTTGTGACTGATATAAAGTTGATTCAAGCTCAAGATACTAGCTGCATTTACCAGGTCTTTGAAGATAGGCAAATAATTCTTGTTTATATTAATAAAGAATAGAATAGATAGAGGATATTGAATGAGTGGTCATTGAATACCAAATTTATTAAATGAGTCATCTATAAAGCCTCGTTTTTATCTGTTTTAGATGACGAGCTATAAAGCCTCGTTTTTATCTGTTTTAGATGACGAGTTTAATGAATTCGGTATTTATAATGAGCACTAATTCTATATTCTGTTTATAATATGACATTTTTTTTGCAAAAAATCGTCAAAATTCTTAAAATTCAACATTTCAATTTTCCGCAAAACATATAACGTCGTTTAAAACTGATATCACAATATGTACATTATCACATCATTTTCCCGGTTACAAAATAGCTGTTTGCTGTAGGCTCATTTGCATAGTTATTCAACTGGTGTAATAACACTCGTGTAACAAAAATATTCAACGAGGTTATTTCACTCTGACGACATAGGTCATATTATGAAATCAAAATATCACATTTTGTGCAGACTCTATCATACTAGGGTTTAGGAATCACAACTTGATGATGTTTCAAGGACTTTTGGTTGTTGGCTTTAAGTGGCGTGTTCTGAACTGAATTATAGTAAAATCAAAGGGCTGTTAGCACCAATTTCTGTGTCAACAATTATTTTTAATTTTGATGTAGATATAACCAACAATTTAACTCGTTATTTGATGAATGAAGTCTCCATTATCATATCTCTGTCAGCTATGTAGCAATACACTAAAATTAAAATAAAGCCAACAATTTTCTGATTTACAGTATGTATTCAAAATAGAAAATAGATCTTATAATAAACTTATTATGGGAGGAAAGGACTGATGCAGATGGAAAAGACAATACCTCTTGGTGAGGGTATATCTCAGTTGATGTCAGTTTTAGTTTCGCTTTGAATTGTTGAAATAACATCTCATTCACCAGGCAAATTTGAATGTAACTTTACCAGAATGTTAGTTGGGTGAAATC
Organism: Fragum whitleyi; assembly: GCA_948146395.1. Lineage (NCBI taxonomy): Eukaryota > Metazoa > Mollusca > Bivalvia > Cardiida > Cardiidae > Fragum > Fragum whitleyi. The sequence continues at coordinate 48,758,390 of OX411551.1, read as the reverse complement.
CATTGGACTAATGAAATTCAGGTGAGTACATGGTTTTGGGCCATTCTGGCCCTCTTTTGTAAGAATTATGCCTCTCTTTTTACTAAACTTTTTATCCACTATCCACCTTACAACCAAACTGACTAGTATATCGTTGCATATGGTTCAAAAATAATAAAAAAATAATTTTAATTCATTATTCTAGCCCTCGGTTAAAGCTAGATGCAGTCATAGCGCAGTTGGTAGAGCGTTGGACTGCCATTCTAGAGGTCCTGGGTTTGATCTCCGATGGGGGCACTCATTCTGACTATTTATCTCACCAATGGGTCCTTATATCATAGACCTATGTGGGATAGCAGCTGGAGGCTAGGAAAGGATGTTATGGTAGTACTGGTGTGAGAAATACCAGGAATCCATTGTTAGGTGCTCCAGTCGCCACGATATAGCTGAAAGATTGTTGAAAGCAATTTAAATCCCCATTTAAACAAAAAACAAATCAGTTAAAGCAAACCAATTGTACATGTACATGTATTTGAAAAGATATGATGAAGTACTTAAAAGCACTTAAAGAGGTATCTTCTATCACTTAACTTCCTTATATAGTCATTTCCGATTTATACTCTCTGAAAGGCTCCAGTTAATAAGAGCTAGAATATAAAGGATGGAGTTTGGGGGTGTCGGAGTGTGTATGTGTGGGTGGGGTGTGGGGGTTGAATCTGAATTGATAACTAATGCACCTGAAATTCTACATAACAGATTCTATTCAAATATGAGACTGTGTGTGACTTTTCCAACAATTTCAAATGTGTGCCAAGCAAAGACTCTGGCCAGCCTTTGTTTTCACACAGCCTGTCCATGTAGAATCTTCAATTTGCCCCATGGAAAGATAAGGCATAAAAGTATCTTTAGATAGATAGGCGATTTTCTCTCAGCACTGTCAATTTCCAGGCAGCTCAATGTTTGCAAATCATGACATGTCAAATTGTTGGATATGCCATGCGCTTGCTCATATATTATCTTGATAAGATGACTCTTATTGTACCAACAATGTAGATTTTGGACACAAAATAATGAATTCAATTTCTGAGAACAAGGTGATAATTTTTTTTTTTGGGGGGGGGGGGGGGGGGGGGGGGGGGGGCTCAACTCAGAATCTTCTCAAATTGAGAATTCAAATAAGTGTGTGAACATAAAAGATAACATTAATAAGTGTTATTTATAACAACTTATTAATATTTTATCTATCAATCATGCTTATGAAATACGGCTTAATTCTCAATTTGAAATTTTAGAAGATTTTGACTTGAGAATGAGAAAAGTTTTGTAACCTAGGGCCATAATCTTGAGCCCTCAAGTACTAATCCACTTATGTAACAAATGAAGATAGTAATAACTTACTTTATTTCATTCAGAATTTTGGTCATATTATTATCTTTGCAGCTGGTGATTAGGCTTAATTCATGGACTTGAAAAATTGAATGGAAATACATGAAACTGGTAATTCATAATTAAGTCTCAAGCTAAAAAAAGACTATAACCTAGTTGTGCTTGTGTCCAATGCAGGCTTTTCTACTTGCAGACAAGTACATTTTTTCTGTGCCACTTACACAGTCGCATACCTGGTACAGTGCAGTAAAAAAGAGCCCAGTGTAGAAGCATGCAAGATGGCGGACGTAATCAACGGTAAAAAGTAGGTACATTTTCAATCGCAAAAATACAGGTGAATTTAACTGGTGGTGTTTAATGATAGACATTGTGACCAACATGAAATGTCCGATTTTCTTATTTTCCCATTGATTTCTCGTGATGCCTACTACACAACTTGGATTCAATCGATAAAGTTGGGTAAATAGCAAAAACCGAAATTGAAGCGGTGATCGCAAGATTAATTCCAGAATATTTGACTCATTACTAATAAAATCACCTATGTCCAACGACCTATTGTAAGCCCAAACCCCCACAAACCATCCCGATTTTTGACAGCCCTGAAAAAGCATTGTGGAAAGTGGTATTTTTAGTTTTTGTAAATGAACAACGGTCCAGTGCAGAAACAGGCCGTTTTTTCCATTGGTACAGTGGAGAAACAAGGTTTTGAGGCGATTTTGAACCAGTGGAGATACATCTTTGGAAACTGTGTAGACAAATTGTTTGGAACCGTGTAGAACAAGCACTACGTTGGTAGATAATGAGTTTGTCGTCGTGAATTGAAAGTAGCCGAATTATTATTCCGAATAGTGACATAAGGGAAATATTTAATACATTTATCCATTCTTTAAATTTAGAACTATTTTATTTTGCTTATACAGTTTGAAAGTTGATCGTACTTGATTCTGGCATTGTGTGGGCTTGTAAATTTGTTGGTGACCTTTGACCTTCTTTCTTAAATTTGGAATTTCATGTCTACGATAGTATGAAGTGGAAAGTAAAATTTGGTGAAAGATCATCATCAAATCTTGCACCATACTTGAACATTGACACTGACCTCGACTTTTGTCCTCAATGTTTGAATAAGTCAAGATTGATAGATAATTGTTTACGCGTCAAGCTCAATTCTAGAGATTTGGCACTGACATTTGTCCGACCTTCAAAGTAATGACAGATTAGGTCTAGAACAAATTAATAATACTGGTAAAGGTTGACAAAGGGTCGTCTTTGATTCTGGCATTATGTTGAGCCTTTGAGACTTACCCTGACTTGACCTTTTTTCTTCAATGTTGAACCATTTTGTCAATGATAATATAAGATGAGTAATAAAAAAATGTCGATGACACTGACATCTATCTGGACCATTTTATCTGATTTACCTTGTCCTATATTTCTTAAATGCTGAATTGTCAGGTCTAGAAACACAGACTTTAAAATTCTGTCTTTAATTCTTGCATCATTTTCTACCTTTAACACAGACCGTACCGCAAAATTGCCAGACTAAGACTAAAGTCAAGGAACAAAATGAGTTCACAAAATTTATTGCAATCAAGAATTGACCAGTACTAATAAGGTATTTATTTCAAATCATATCATTGAGTGTAACAGGTAGTGTTGGGAACAATCTTGTCTTCTTTCTTAACAACAACAAAAATATGCTAACGTACTTATATATCAGAGGATGACCCATATTAGATTACGCTTGCATTATATTGGCCAATCAAAAAGCAGCATTGCAAAAGTGTGTATAACGGATACAATCCAAGCATTGTATACATACATATTATCGTAGACATGAAATTCCAAATTTAAGAAAGAAGGTCAAAGGTCACCGACAAATTTACAAGCCCACACAATGCCAGAATCAAGTACGATCAACTTTCAAACTTTATCAGCAAAATAAAATAGTTCTAGATTTAAAGAATGGATAAATTATTAAATATTTCCCTTATGTCACTGTTCGAAATAATAATTCGGCTACTTTCAATTCACAACGACAGTCATTATTTACCAACGCCGTGCTTGTGCTACACGGTTCCAAACCATGTGTCTACACAGTTTCCAAAAGTGTATCTCCACTGGTTCAAAATCGCCTCAAAACCTTGTTTCTCCACTGTACCAATGGAAATAACGGCCTGTTTCTGCACTGGACCGTTGTCCATTTACAAAAACTATAAATATCACTTTCCACAATGCTTTTCCAGGGATGTCAAAAATCGGGATGGTTTGTGGGGGTTTGGGCTTACGAAAGGTCGTTGGACATTTGTGATTTTATTAGTAATGAATCAAATATTCCGGAATAAATCTTGCGATCGCCGCTTCAATTTCGGTTTTTTGCTATTTACCCAACTTTATCGATTGAATCCAAGTTGTGTAGTAGGCATCACGAGAAATCAATGGGAAAATAAGAAAATCGGACATTTCATGTTGGTCATAATGTCTATCATTAAACACCATCAGTTAAATTCACCTGTATTTTTGCGATTGAAAATGTACCTACTTTTTATCGATGTTTACGTCCGCCATCTTGCATGCTTCTACACTGGGCACTTTTTATACTGCACTGTACCAGGTATGCGACTGTGACTTATGCATGGACAAGTAAATACCAGGACATATATTGGATTGAAACTAAATGAAATTGAGGGACAAATTGTCCTATTATGTTTATATGAAAGGGAAGTTAAGCATTTTCTTCAATAAAACAATGTTTTATCAAAATGTATCTATTTCTTGTTTTGCGGGAAAGGTTATTTTGATCCTTGGCGAGTACAAAAGCATCTTTTACTTGTCCATGGACAATTGAAGAAAATTGTATTTCCCTTGGCTATAACAATTGGATTGATTGTATGGAGTTTAATGCCCTTTCAATATTTTTTCAGTTATATTGCGGAGGCTGGAGCACCTAACAATGGATTCCTGGTAGTTCTCTCACCAGTACAACCACCACATCCTTTCCTAGCCTCCAGCTGCTTTCTCACATAGGTCTACAATTATCAACCCATTTGTGAGAGACAAATAGTTTGAAAGAATGAGTGCCATCGTCGGGGATCGAACCTAGGACCTCTAGATTGACAGTCCAACGGGCAACTAACAGCGCTATGACAAAAGGCCTTGGCTATAAGAATATAGACTCAAGTGAATCATTTTAAGGACCAACATGTCTCTCTTGTTTAATATTTTTAAGTATATATTAATTTGTGAAAATTTTCCATTAAAGTTCTATATATGGCAACAAAATATTCTTTGTGTTTTGCCTGTCAAAAGCAGTTGGTATAGACAAAGATCAGACTGCACATATGTGCATGCTGATCTTTGTCTTTACCTTCTGCTAAAGCAGTGTTATTCCAAGTATAACATTACAAGGCTTTACTAAGACAAATGATTCAGAGTAATTTATCTCTTAATTGCTGCAATTTATTTGTGAACATTTCGATGGCTAGACTTAGGCGCTAAATAGCTGACTGCCTATTATGTCTGTTAGTAGTTACAACTCGTTTTGCACTGAAATATTGGTATGTTCAGTTATATATTCTATATATGACTACAAAATATTCTACATGTTTTTCCTGTCAAAATTCTGTGATAAGGACACCTCATTATTGGGGAAAGCCAAGGAATGGTCAGCAAATTGGAAAATATCGGCAAGAATCTTGTGAGACCTCGTTCAATTAGACTGGATTACGCTATCTGGTCAGATGATAATTGTGTATGAAATCGTCCGTCAAATATGACACAAATCCCGTGATATATTGTTTAAAAATGAGTCTCAATTGATCGCAGCATGTACCCTACCAAACAAGGGGGCATAATACATAGCCAATTTGTGAGTGGTTCATATTGATTGACGTTTTAGGATCTTTTGGGGTTTTGCACCATTTGTGATCCTTTGTAGTCTTATGGTAATGTATGCTTCATCCATTTTAACCTTTCCTGTACAATTAGTGGTTTTCATGAATCTGAATGCTAATGCATTTTACTGAAATAATATGTCCATTTTATGAACATAGAGTTGCTGTCAAAGGCACTAAATGCACCTATAGTGAACATTATATATATATAATATGTACTTAGTGTATTGTGTGAAAAAAAATATCTAACGAGGTTGGGAGAATTGAAAATTGTCGAGGCTCAGCCGAGACAATTATCAATTCTCACAACCGAGTTAGATATTTTTTTCATACAATACACAAAGTACGTATTATATTTATCTTATAACCTCTATTTGTCTTGTTTTCACCGATGTTTCATACTGAAATGCAAGTTTCTAAAAAAAACCGCATTAAATCTTTGTTCTAAAATAACTATGTGATATCATAGAAAAATATCATACGGGATGTTATCATCATTTGTATAGTTAAAAGATAAATGTATATATTTATTTCCCCAAAATGATGTTATGTTTTAAAACTTATGTTTTAAAATAAAAAAAGGGTGACGATGACTGAGATCAGGCTGCACACATGTGCAGGCTAATCTTTGTCTATACAATCTACCAAAGTAGGTATATTCAGGTTTCAGCGCGACAAAGGGTTAAAATTGAATTGGTTATCAGTATATTAAAACAATGTTTGAATTATAAATTTTTAATTTTTTTTCCTGAGTTTAAAAAACCTTTTGTTTTTATTTAATTTTTAAACGTATAATTAATTTTGCAGACTTTTCAGCTCTCCTGAGCACATTGTGCTCAAGATGAGCTTTTATGATCATTGAATGTCTGCTGTGTATTTTGCATTGTCAGACGTCAACAATTTAAGTGTTTGCACACTAAAGGCCACAAATATGGACCAATCATCATGAACCTGAATTGCAGAACTATAGTTGCTGAAGCAAGACTGTAACTGCATTGAAAGGGCAACTGCTGCTTATCAACAAATTAGTAAACATATTACAAATGTCACTGCAGTTTTGTAAATGAAATAAAGATGTCTAAAACTCTTTTTTAAGAACTTTTATATTTAAATGGGTGAAATTGTAGCATCTATTACAGCAGAACAGTTGACAATTTTTGTTTATTAAAGGAAAGCATTGTCACTGAGATATAAAAACACTACATGATGACTATATTAACTCTAATCAACAGCAAAAAAAGAAATGCGTTCATTATTATTATTTCTCTGCAGTTTTCAATCTCCTTGGCTCATTATAAGCGATCATTAACAACTTAAATAAATGAGTTATCTGACAAATTTGGCAGGAAAACTCTAATCACCTTGTAAAACAAATAGCGTTATATGTTGAAGCCAAAAAATTGCTGATTAGACATTTTTCACCTTATATGGCAGTTTTCAATTTTAAGGATTATGGGGAGAATTTTTTAGGGGCCCTTTGTTCGAAAAATTGCAGATCATAATTCTTTGCCTCCCGTTATTCCTTCCTTAAACAAAGTGATATGAAGGGTGTTATCGCCACTGTCAACAGTAAAATGCAGGGGTTTATCCCCACTTTTAACAGTAAGATAATATAAGATATCAAGGGCTTAACTCCTATTACACAATTTACGTGAGTGCCTAAAAGAAATAATCTCCCGTTGAGAAATGTTGTTGATGAATGATCATAACATCGCAACTACAGCTTATTCAAGCTGTAGTTATGATGTTTTTTATTATTCACCAACGCTCAAAAGGGGGCAAACAGAGGGCTTTCATCTTTAGTCAAAGTTATCATATCGCCTTTATCCTATATATTCTTTGGTTTTTGCCTTTTGAACATGTATAAGTTTCAAACTTCTAAATACGCCTATGGATATGATGTACATTTGATATATAGTGATATTTGATACTGAGCATGACAACCCCTCTGAAAAAGAATATAGAAAATTGAATGACAGTTAAAGAACTATTCTTGAGTTTGTTCAAGAGCTAGACAGCAAAGTTTCAATAAGATATCTACAATTACAACAGTGATATGACCAAGGCTGAAAATTCTGGAACTTTTTATCGCAGTTCAAGAAATTCTTGAACTTATAAAACTAATTCTTGAACCACTTCTAGAACTAGCTCTTGAACTCAAGTTCAAAAACTAGTTCTAGAAGTTCAAGAACTATTTCTATAAGTTCAAGAATTTCTTGAACTTCCATAAAATGTTCCAGAATTTTCAGCCTTGGTCATATCACTGTTGTAATTGAAGATATCTTCTTCAAACTTTGCTGTGAATTCACCATCTGCACAATAACTATCCAGACTATTTAGGGGATTTTTCTGAAAGCATTCATGTTGGAATTATGATATGAAAAGACTGGAGTTACCCCCTCTTAACTGTACCTCTGCATGCATGGCACCTGTAGGTGGTGCTCTTGTTTCATCTAAAGCTGCACACATTTGATCCCATCAATGGGCAGATGATGGTAAACCTATTTAAAACTGCTGCAAGGATTAATGGTTACAGTACTAGTGTGGGAAAAACCAGAAATTCAATTTCAAGTGCTGTAACAGCCACAATATAATTTCAAAAATTGTTAAAAGTGGTGTTAAACCTCATTCAAACAAAGAAACAAAACCAATTTTTCATTTAACACTACATTCTTATTTAGGCCAAAAACCCATTATCCCCTCATGGTATAAGACTCAAAAATATTGACACCTTAAGCCAAATCCTAACTTCTTGGAAGAGATTCATTAGCTGAAACATTTGCGGTGACAAAATAATTTCCTCTTATGCGAGAAAGAAAAATCCCCGAAATCAGTTTTCTCGCTAATTATCGGCTTATTTCAATAGTATTTCTTTTACAAGTATGCATGGGTCTTCTTTTCATCAGATTCTTTACTGGGTCAGGAATAAATGGAATGGAGTGTCTCTATGTTTTCTAATTGAGCATGTGCGTGACATTTCCAACAATTTAGAATGTGCATGAGAAGCAAACATTGAGTAGCGTTGACTGCCACATACTGTACATGTAATTAGTTGCCTGATTGTCTACAGATACTTTGAGACCTTATCTATTTGCAAAGGCAGAAGAATATTTAAAAAAAATTACATATGCACTAAGACCAGAGTCTTCACAATGGCGAATTTGAAAGTGTTTTTACAGAAAATAGAATATAGCTTAAAAAAAAATCACTTCACTTCTTAAGTTTTAAAGGTTTTAAAGAAGAAATTTGGCTTCACCATTAAAAGAACTACCCAGACAATCAAGGGAGATTACTCTCGATGCATTCTTGTGTCAGACTGTATAGGGTAAGATCAGACAGCACATATTGAGGGGTCCGTGCAATACTAAATATATAGTGCCTATATATTTATAGAGACTAACAATTGCATTGTGCTGACCTCTCAATATCATTGCAATATCATTTAAAAAGATAAGATTAACAGCTATATTCATAGAAATAGTAAAACTTCACAATTCCTCTGACATAATTGAAATTGCAAGTGTCTGGTTGGTTCTTGAAAAAATAGGAAGTTATTATAGAACTTGTATGCGTTGTTAATTAAAGGAAGTTTATTAATATCACTAAGTTTGTTTATCCTGAACAAAATAAAAGACATTTGATTACTTCCCATTAATTTTACTCAATACTCACTCATTGCAATCATTCAATTGCATTCCAAAATCATTCAAAATCATTTACCTTGTCAATTTCACCATTTGTTGTCAACTGTAAGTTAAAAGTGCTCATATTAGACTTGACAAAAGATAACAACAATCTTTCTTGATCAAGGTCAACTTTCAAGGTTAGATGTGTGTAAATTTAAGCCTAGCTGAAGATCTAAATGCTTCGGAGGGATATGAGCCTTTTATTTAGAATACAAAACTTTTATTTCTCTGGCTCAAAGCAGAACAGTTGTAACTGCCTATAAACATATAGGCAGTTACAACTGTTTCACACTGAACCATCAATTTGACATAGTAGATCATCTTGATATGCATAAGTTGAAGTCAAAGTCATGTGTTAACAAGGTCAAGGTCATCAATCATTAAGGCTTCTAAATGTCTGCCATTGTCATGTCTGCAATTGCTGGAAATGTCATGCACATTCTCTTAGTTATCAAATCACAAACACCATGATTGTTGATTAAGTTAATTCTCAATTTGCAATTGCGATGGAAAAAATGATATCATTAATTTAAAAAGTGATGGACTTTGTTTTCAGGAGACTAATTTTTATTGCCTCCTTTAAGATGTGCAATTATCATGATTTTGCGTTCAATCATTTTAGAAATTAACTTTTTTCTCGTAACAATCAATCCTTTCCCCCTTTTTAGTGTTTTCCTAATAGTTTTTATGAGGATTGAGGACATTTGAATGAAAATAGATTACCCCAATACTAGCAATCAAATTTTAAGACTTAAGTTCAAATCGGAAGAAGATGAAGATCTTCGAGAATTTTTTTGGGTAGATCGTCATTTTGAACTTTCATTGTAAAACTAGTGAAACTACCAAAAGATTGGATCCAGCTTTTTTTCTTACTCATCATTTCCGATCACATTTGTTAATATTATTAATCTTAAAACATTCACATGTCATCTCATTTGAAAAAGAAAAATAAAAAAAACCAATTGATGTATCTTTCAATGTGTTCGAATAAAAAGCAGTGTTCTTACTTGAGGCTCTGCCACTTGTGAATTTGAAGATTTTGTTGTAAGCACTCTAGAAATATGTAGGATCTGTCATGAGGTTTTATTTGGGACACCGTGATCTTAACAGGGTCTAAAATAGAAATGCGTTAAAGTAAGACTTGGGGAGCTTAAATGCTTCATTTTCTAGATGAGGTTAAGATCAGCTTTTCCCCCAAAAAATATCAAGAAATAGATTCTTTTTCCAATATAAACAATAGTTTTGCACGCTTAATTAGGACTTGTTATTTGGACCAACACTTAGTAAGAAACCTAAGAGATGGGTCATCAGAAGCTCACAGCTTACAAGCAACCCTGGAACAGTGAGTTAACCCTTTGCTGTTTAATCCCTGCTTTTTACATGCCTGTGATTTTATGATCGAGAAGACATTGTGAAAAAAGAAGAAATTGCTTCTGACAAGCAATTTCTTCTTTTTCCACACTATTTTCAACCCTACTGAATGGTTATTTTTCAAATTAAATCCACTTTAAATTTTTTTCTGCAAAATCTTTGAATTTGGACAGGTCCAAAATTTTGTAAAACAGGAAAGGGTTAAACAGTTAGTTATATCCATTTCTGAACCTCCAGATGATAAAGACTCCTGTGACAATCATAAATGAGCCTGTGCGTGACATTTCCAACAATTTGAAACATGCACGAGATTCAAACATTGAGCAGCCTCGACAGTTCCACAGTACAACAGGAAGATTGGCTGTCTGTCTGAAGACACCATCTAGTCCTAATCTATCTGTAATGCGCAAAGGGAAGACTCTGGTCAGACTGTGCAGATGCACAGGCTGTTCAGAGTTTTTGCTGGGCGCTTATTTCAAATTGTTGGAAGTGTCACGCACAGGCTCAAATACTATCAAAAGAACCTGTCTTATCTCTCAGAAAATGTTGCATCAAGCCATCATTCCCATTAGTAATTACTTTTTGGTCAAGCCACTGTGATATGCTCTTAAAAGCATGTGTAACAAAACAAATAATTGAAACAATTACAATTTCTAACTGTAGTTGCCAAGGATTGAAGGAAAAAAACTTCAGTGTAAAAGTGAAAAGTGGATCTGTGGCCTTTTGGTTAGAATGATTGCCTTACAATAAAGATGTCCCTGGGCTGAATTCTGGCAAGTTCACCTGAATTTTTTTTTTGCCTTAAAATTCCACCCTGGTGTATAAATGGTTATATTTAAGTGCTGTGGCAGCCAAAGACTCTGTGTGTAAACAGCCAACCCTCAATTCTTTGATCAGCAAGGTTCAACACTAAGGTGAGTCCGGAGTCCGAGACTCCTTGTTGACCAGTTGAACTCCTTTGATTTGCAAGTAAGGAGTCCGCTGGACTCCAAGGGTTGAAAGGAAATATTTTGAAAAGCAAATGCACACAACTTGTTGAAGAAAACATTTGCTTGCATCCTGTATTGTTTTGAGAGAAAAAAACAACTCTTCTTTGGTAGAACATTGTGAAAAAGAAGAAATTGCTTATAACAAGCAATTTCTTTTTTTCCACAATGTTCTCCCATTATGAAAATTTGGCCTCCTTACTTTGAGCTTGGACTCCTTGAGTTCATGTTTTAGTAGTCCAATTGACTCCTTAAGCTCAGGAGTTAGTGTCGACCCCTGATCAGGGCTTAAAGTGTGAAGATGTGTGAAATGTATGAAATTAAACAAGACTAAAAAGACAGACTCTAAACTTTCTAAAAAACAAAGTAGCTGACAAATAAGACCCTAGGGAACTGTATATAACAGTGTCCTTTTACAATGACAAAGTGCGCTTGTACGAAAAACTGTTAGTTCGATAAAGCTTGCCTGACAGAGGGCATTGCAGCTACATCTGCTGTATAAAAACTATTCAACCCTTGTCATGCTGAACCCAGAATATGACTGCTTTAAAAGCTTTCATAGACCAAGATCAGGCTGCACATATGTGCAGTCTGATCTTAGACTTTACCACCTCAATACCTTTAAATAAGAGAAGTTGAAAATTTATACATCAAAAATGAATTCTGACTCAATTAGATAGATTGATTGATTGAAAGGAATTTAATGCTGCTTTCAACGTTTTATCAGTTAAATCTTGGTGGCTGGAGCACCTAACAATAGATTCCTGGTATTTCTGTCACCAGGACAACCATCACATCCTTTCTTCCAACTTCTTTCTCTACGATTATTAACCCATTGGAGAGAGACAAATAGTCAGAAAGAATGAGTGCCCCCGTCAATTAGATAGGGGGATAAAGCAGTTCCGGCACTTTGATTAAATTGTAATTTTGTCCAAGATTTTTATTCAGCTTGACAAACATCAAGAAGAATCTCCATGAAATTTTAAGGGTTAATGAACAGAAAAAAATATGTCTGGATTAAAGGAATGGTGATTTTTCAGATTGAACATAAAACTCATTCCTAATGATTCATTAAACAAAGCACCTCATTGAAATGGTTTCTTAAATCGGCTTTGCGCTTGTGATTGCTTTCTTCCAACTTGAACTCTTTTTGTTCCTTGAGGATTTGTTTGTTTGAATTAGGTTTAACACTGCTTTTAACAATATTTCAGTCATATTGCGGAGGCTGGAGTGGATACTGTAGGTATTTCTCTCACCAATATTACCAATACATCTTTTCAAAGTCTCCAGCTGCTTTACCTTTTGTAACTAATAATTCACCAATTGGTTGGTCCAGATATTTCCAAAAGGATAAGTGCTCCCACAGGGGATCATTGTTCCTTGAGGAAGTGAAGATGATAATTGGAATTGAGAGGGGCAGCATAAAACTAGATGCACTAGTTGTGAGTCAGGATTTATTTGGGAAAAAAAAAAGAAATTTGAGCCTTCATCAGTTAAAATAGAAAATCAGGTGTTATGGAATATTTGATCAGACTGCACATGTGTGCAGGCTGATCTTTGTCTATACCACCAGCCAAAGCAGATATATTCCGGGCTCAGCATGACAAGGATTAATATTGTAATACTTGAACCACTGACTGATTGAAATGAAAAAAAAAAGAAATGGCAATTTGTTTGAAATATAATTCAATTTCAGCAGAATGATTGGTAAATTGATAAAGATTAAATTCTGTATTGATAGCAGAAGTATTTCAATTTCAGTCCCTAAGTCATGTCCACATTGAAGAGATGTTCATTTAGAGATGGTATGAAGTGTTAAATCGGATTTTAAAATCTTCTGGGCTCTGGCTGTCAACTGCTTCATTAAATTAAGTCTAATCAAACATGCTGATCATTTGATGCCAAATGCAAGGAGAAATATTGGTATTGCCCTGCAATCAACATTTGCCTTTTGCACAGGGCTTATGATATCTTTTTTTTTTTAGCAAATACCAATGTATAGATGAGAGGGGGTAAAGTCAATCTAAATTCTTTTATTCTCAACAAAACCCTATGTTGTGGGTACTCATTTCAATCTTTTGGATGATATGATTCCAATGAGTACCAATAACATGAGGTTTCAATTAACCTTTGTCATGCTGAATAAAAATCTTTGAAAAATAAATGTAAAATCAAAGTACTAAAAGCATTGGAAGTTACCAAAGGTGAGTGGGTATTGATTTCGGAAATGCATTGTTTTATATCTTTCTGGTTTAAAAATGAAATTCAGGTGGTAGGGACTAAGATCAGACTGCACATATGTGCAGGCTGATCTTTGTCTATACCTCCTGACAAAGCAAGAATATTCCGGGTTCAGCATGACAAGGGTTAAAGGGGGAAAATAATTAACACAGCAGTTGAATGGATATTTTGCTTCAGAAATTGGTTGCTAAATAACAGCTCCCTTATACATGTTTTTGAAAGCTCAGTCCGGGAGTGTTAATGTGGATAAATTCAATAATGTATAGGTAGATTTTGCGTGGTGAGCCGTGAAATCAACTTTTTACTGTTAGATTCTCGTGCCATTTGTTCGAAATAGATATAATAGGTTTAAATAGCGCATTAAGAAATGTTAAAATTTACCTTTTAAACTTTTTTTGCTATCTTACAGCGTAAGGTTCACTCAAACATGTACTTTCATAATTGTAGTGAAGGAATCAGATTAATTTCTTACCATTTGCTTTTTAATCATACCCGATTTACCTATCATAATGGACTCAGCGCCTAGGTCAGAGCTCAGTTTTGAAAATACACCTATACCAATTTGAGAATGGTCAACGATGATTTCCCTTTCTGAAGGCATATGAAGTGTCATGTCTGTGCAGGATAATCCAAGTCCATACTGTCTGCCCATCTGCTTTGTGTACAGTAGAAATAAGTCTAGCTGCCAGTCTCTTCTTTTTTATGTTTTTCTTCAAAGGGAATTAAATGTGACAGTCGTTACAAAATTTCAATTAAGTCCCCTGTCTCTGAAAAGTTTTTCGTCAGCAATTGTTAATATGAACATGGATTAAAGAGGCTTGTGATGGAACTGCAAAGTAGGTTTTTTCTGAAAATGCCATCAAAACCAACTGAGGCCTGCCTAAATCCCGATCCATTACAAATATTACGCCAAGATCTTACAAAAAGTATTTTCTACATTTTCCTTATTGCTTTATTTATTTAACTTCATTTCTTTAAGGGAATGAATTTGAGTTATATGAGTAAGGGTTAAATAGATAGAAAAAGAGGGACATATTTTCTGAAGTCAACTAGGAAAATAGGAGAAGTAAATTGATCTTGGCGTAATATTCGTAATGGATCGGGATTATATTGAATAAGTGCATTACAATTCTCTGACGCCTTTGGATAGACACTGCCCTGTGTTCATGATGATGAAACAGTGCAAATTGTTTGCAAATTATTTGCATGTGCACATAACTTAATTCTAGTTGTGTTCACCAAGATTTGTGCATTCTGATTGGCTGAAAAATTGGTTTCATTACTCAATTAAAAGAACTTTGATTATGTAGCTCTTTTGTAAGTTTTCCCGGAAAGTAGTCCCATAAACAATCCAATATTGGAGGCTAAATCTTTACATTATTACTTCAAGATATAAAAAATAATAAGATATGAAGAGATTTTTTGTTGATTTCATGAAGGTAAGAAACTAAAAACCTAATCACACTCATGTTTGAATTCGCTTCAGGAATAAGGAATGAACAGTGTACAGGAATAATTCATGAACTTTTCCTTAACCCATTCCTATTTACAAAATTTTAGACCTGTCCAAATTCAAAGGTTTTTATTTGCAGACGAAAATTTAAAGTGGATTTAATTTGAAAAATAACCATTCAGTAGATTACAAAATAGTGTTGGAAAAGAAGAAATTGCTTTTTACAAGCAATTTCTTCTTTTTTCACAATTTTTTTTTAATCATAAAATCACGGTCATGTAAAAAACAGGGATTATACAGGAAAGGATTAAGTGCATATTATACAATCTTTGAATGTCGTTTTAAATAAAATTTTGCAAGGCAAAATCCGGATAATTTTTTAACAGCCCTTGTATAATGACAAAGGTTAATATTCTCAGTGATGATAAGAAAAGTTGAAAATGTCCTTAATTATCCAAGATGGTGTTGATTTATAGTCTTCTTTCATTGCAAATATAGGTACATAATTATAACCTCAAATAATAAATTAGATTTAATGAAAAAGAAACTTTCTCTATGACATTTTCTTTCAAACTAATAATTTGGTAAGCTTGCGGGAGAATTGTTAATTTCTGCTGTGACTCTCGTTACATTGTTCACTTTACGCGTGTTGACAGTAAAACGCTATCAGATCCATCAGTCCATTATAGAACCTAATATAGAGACGATTCTGGTGAACAAAAGAAATTATAAATTTTAAAGATACTTTCATCTAACATTACTTAATTTGTACACAGTTTTTTCTTTGTATACTTAAATAAATATGGCAGAAAAACTAACAGGTAACATTAAAGTTTCAGATAAATGTTTTATAGGAAAAGATATGCAAGAGTTTGAATTATACCAAGAGCATCCTATAATACACTGGATGACAGCTTCTGAATTAGACTGGAATGAATTAAAATCCATCTTGGCTTGACCCTTATCCTTGGTTGTAAGATTCTCAGGGTTCGACACTAAGGGGAGTCCAGAAGCCGAGACTCCTTATTTATTAGTTGGGACTCCTTTATTTTGCAAGTGAGGAGTCCGATGGACTCCCTCGTTCATCGAGATTATTTCAAGAAAATCATTTAAAACTTAAGTTGTTAAAGGCAGCATCTGCTTCCATGGAGAAGTATTTAGAAAGAAAGCCATCTTCTTGGCAGGCGGAGAAAATTGTGGAAAAGAAGAAATTGCTTGTAACAAGTAATTTCTACATTTTGACAATGTTCTCCGAATTATGAATATGAGGACTCCTTACTTTGAGCTTGGACTCCTTAATTTCATAAAATAGGAGTCAAGTTGACCCCTTACTCATAGAGGTAATTGTCGATCCCTTATTCTGAGGTCAAAATTGGATTAATTGACACATAAAAAAGGACTCTTTCTGTACAAGACTAATTTATTTGAACCAATATCAATAAGAAACAATAACTTGGGTATTTAGATTTTTTTCATTTCTTTTCTATCAGTTTCTGCTGTTGTAAATACCTGATAAGTAATTCTAGAGTTTCAAGAGAAGAAGGTACTTTTAATATGTTGGATTTTAAGTCAATCTATTAGCATTTCAGCAATACTTTAACAAATGCTGCATTTCAAGGTTCTCAAATCTTATATAAAAAAATTTAGAAACTTAGTCCACAGTTGTAAAGTGTTAAGTCGGGGAATCCTTTATTAAGCACACGCTTCAGAATTGTGTAGATTGGTCGGAAATTTAAAGTGTCTCTCTCAACATCGGCTCGTCTCTAAAATTGTTTGCTCAAGTAATTATTAGTGTCGAATATTGTCATACAATCAGGGACAATGGGATTTGACAATAAACACAAAATTAGGGGGACACAAATGATGGCAAAAATAATCATTGAATGCATCTTGAGATATTGCTCTAAATATGCATGTAATTGTTTGACCAACCCTTTCTGCCTTTGTCTCAGATTATTTCTTTTTGCACATTATCTTTTCAAACCTTTTAATTATGCACCCCACCTATGAAGTTTAGGGGGGTATATTGGTTTCACCATGTCTGTCTGTCTGTCTGTCCATCAGTCCATCCATCAGTCTGTCCAAAGACCTTTTCGTTTCCGGACTCTTAACTCGAGAACCAAGTGACCTACAATCATGAAACTTTATACAAATGTTGCTTATGACCCAAGGAGGTACCCTATTGTTTTTGGGTCACATAGGTCAAAGGTCAAGGTCACTGTCAGCCTTTGTTCAATTTTCGTTGCCGGACTCTAACCCGAGAACCAAGTGTCCTACAATCATGAAACTTTTTGCAAATGTTACTAATGACCTAAGGAAGTGTCCTATTGTTTAAGGGTCACGTAGGTCAAAGGTCAAGGTCACAGTCAATTTCTTTTCAATTTTTGTTTCCGGACTCTAACTCAAGAACCAAGGGACCTTGAATCACGAAACTTCATGCAAATGCTGCATATGACCTTAATATTTGTAACAAACACATCCTGTACTAACAGCACTTGCATTTTGACAAAGTGCTTGTGGGGGTATAAGTCCGCTCTGCGACAGTTCTAGTTTATTGTGAATTAACCCTTGTCATGCTGATCCCCGAATATTCCTGCTTTAACAGAAGCTAAAGACAAACATCAGCATGCACATATGTGCAGTCTGATTTTAGTCAACACCACCTGTTTCTCACTTTCAAACAAGAATTGTCAATAGATTAACTTTTTCAAATAAAAATTGACCTACATTTAGTTATTTCAGTGCTTTTTGCCCTTTGATTTTGATGCTTATTTTGAGGCAAAATTTATTCAGCATGACAAAGGTTAAATACCAAGGTAAAATTTCTTTATTGTTTCATGTGCAACATCTTTTTGATAGGATCAGTTTTAATTTTGTGGAACAGTTTAATAACTATCCCTGCAAAATTAACTTGTACTGTTCATTAACAATTCATGAATTATTCATGAATAATTCATGAACTTTTCCTAAAATGCATATAATACAAGTCTTGAGTGTCATTGTAAAAGACATTCATGAACTGGCCTTATAAGGTTCATGAATATTTGTCCTTCAGTTATTCATGTCCATTAAAAATGAACAGATCATGGACAGTTCATGAGCTCAAAAATTCATAAACCATCTATGAAATATTTTCCACAGAAACCCATTCCCTTATGTACTTCATGTTATGGACATGAACAGTTCATGAATACTCTATAGAAGAACCATCTGATACCAAAAGTTCATTTGCAAAACATTATTAGTCCCCCAC
Organism: Fragum whitleyi; assembly: GCA_948146395.1. NCBI lineage: Eukaryota > Metazoa > Mollusca > Bivalvia > Cardiida > Cardiidae > Fragum > Fragum whitleyi. The sequence continues at coordinate 48,740,145 of OX411551.1, read as the reverse complement.
CGGTTACCGGTTGGGGGACTATAGGTTTGCTCGATTCTGTCCGTCTGTCTGTATGTCTGTCCGTCTGTCCGTCTGTCTGTCCGTCTGTCTGTCTGTCCGTCACGCTTTTGTCTGGGCTTTATCTTCTAAACCATATGTGCTAGCAACTTCAAACTTGGTACACTTATAGATCTCATTGAGGAGAAGTGTCATGTTCAAGAACCGTTACTCTGCCACGCCCACTTTTTGAGTTATTGCCCTTTGTTGTTTTTACCCTTACATTCTTGTCCGGAACATATCTCCTTAAGTATGTGTGCTAGCAACTTCAAACTTGGTACACTTATAGATCTCATTGAGGCAAAGTGTCATGTTTAAGACCCATAACTCTGCCACATCCACTTTTTTAGTTATTGCCCTTTGTTGTTTTTACCCTTACATTCTTGTCCAGATCATATCTCCTAAACTATTAGTGCTAGCAACTTCAAACTTTGTACAATCTCATTGAGGAGAAGTGTCATGTTCAAGAACCGTTACTCTGCCACGCCCACTTTTTGAGTTATTGCCCTTTGTTGTTTTTACCCTTACATTCTTGTCCGGAACATATCTCCTAAACTATAAGTGCTAGCAACTTCAAACTTGGTACACTTATAGATCTCGTTGAGGCAAAGTGTCATGTTCAAGATCCATAACTCTGCCAGGCCCACTTTTTGAGTTATTGCCCTTTGTTGTTTTTACCCTTACATTCTTGTCCGGAGCATATCTCCTAAACTATGTGTGCTAGCAACTTCAAACTTTGTACACTTATAGATCCTATTGAGGACAAGTGTCATGTTCAAGAACTGTTATTCTGCCACGCCCACTTTTTGAGTTATTGCCCTTTGTTGTTTTTACCCTTTCATTTTTGTCCAGATCATATCTCCTAAACCATAAGTGCTAGCAACTTCAAACTTTGTACACTGATAGATCTTATCGAGGACTAGTGTCATGTACAAGAACTGTTACTCTGCCATGTCCACTTTTTGAGTTATTGCCCTTTATTGTTTTTAGTCTTACATTCTTGTCCGGATCATATCTCCTAAACTATAAGTGCTAGCAACTTTAAACTTTTACAGTTATAGATCTAGTTAGTAGGAGATATATTATAAGAGAGGATTTTTGGTTATCCGGTGGGGGACTCCTGTATTGCATCGCAATACGACATGCACTTGTTTAATCTCTTTTGATATTTCAAGATCCCCGACGGCGGCACTCATTCTTTCCAACTATTTGTCTCTCACCAATGGGTTGATAATCGTAGACCTATGTGAGATAGCAGCTGGAGGCTAGGAAAGAATGTGATGGTTGTACTGGTGAGAGAAATACCAGGGATCCATTGTTAGGTGCTCCAGCCGCCACGATATAACTGAAATAATGTTGAAAGCGGCGTTAAACTCCATTCAATCAATCAATTGATATTTCAATTTCAATGTTTGAAGTAGACTGCTTGATCTGTATGATCTAATTATTTTCTGTATCATGAATACTTTTAGAACAGTTTAAGGATTATTCTCTGTTCATTTAAAGTCCAATTGATCAGTTCCAAACAGTTATCATGAATATTTAAATCATAATATGTTCAAGAACAGTTCATGAATTTTCTGCAAGTGCTGTTCATAGCCCTTTGTTCATGAATTTCAATCATGAACTGTTGGAGACCTCGGAAAAATTTAATCTAGACTAGTTGAAATACCGGTATATATAAATGGAGAAATTCAGTAGGTTTCATGGTCTTGGAGTACTTTAATCAAAGTAACATGAAAATAATTAATTTGAATTTGAATTTTTAAACCTTGTCATCATAAATTTTATGTACAGAGATCCATCATGTGAGCGGTATAGGTCCTCTAGTGATCTCTTGCTGAAGTTCTCATCATTTGCCTAATTGTGTTAATAATACTGAAGATTGGCAATATCAAACATAGGCCTGTGACAGACTTTTATGACTAACCGTTACTGTGTTCATTAGCGTTTAAAGCCTTGCAATCTCGACACCTCACGGTAATGGTATTAGGTTAGTGTCTTCGTCAGTCGGTAAATTAAACAGTCTGCGTCTGACGTTGTAGCAGACGGAACCTATACATGTAGGAATCAAGGATTGGTCAGTAAAATTGGTCAATTAGTCTCAAATCCCTGTTTCTAATTGCACAAGAAATGTACTCTACCTAGCTTAATTGTTTAGTTATTTCCCTTTGTTTTTCATACTTGGACAAATGGCATTGTGATATGTATCCTATTAATTTTACAATTTTCGCCCTATAAGTGTATAGTCCTTTGGAAAGGTTGCTTATTTTATTGCAAAGTGTGTAAACACATGGATTAGAAATATTAATTAAAGGAACTGTGAGAAAGACCTGCCTGTATTTGACACTTGGTCAATTTAGATGTCAGAAATGAAGGTGATAGTCAACATCTCAGATAAGGCATTTGAACAATTATTACACTACAAAAGCACTGAAAGTACTGTCAGATATGGAGGTGAGGCTCAACTTTTCAGAAAGGGAAATTGAACAGCTATTAAAAAATCAAAGCTCTGAAAGTGCTGTCAGATAGAAGGTGGGAGTCAATATTTCGCTTGTGGAAATTCAATAATTGTTAGAAAATCAAAGTACGGAAAGTACTGTCAGATAGATGGTGCAAGTCAACATTTCAGATAGGGAGGAATTTAACAGATATTTGAAAATCCAAGCACTGAAAGTACTGATTGCATAAATGGATCAATAATAGAACTTTGGCTTAAATCTAAGATAGAAAAATAGACATTGCTGACAGATGATATGTTGTACTGTCTTTTAGTGCTTTTCTTTTATCAAAACTCATCTTATCAGAGAGCTTTGTGGAAGCAATGTCCAGTTAAATTGCAGATTTCAAGAGCTTTATTTGCACTTAAGTGGTTTTTTGCAGGGCTCGTGTTAATGTTTGATATTTGGGAGTCATTGACTCCTCACCTTACAAGTTCTGGGGTCAAATCTGAATTAAAAGGGGTCAAAATGACAGAAAAAGCAAATCATAGATAGAATTTTGCATATTAATGAGTTACTTTAAATGTTTCTTGATATGAGACAAGTAATTAATTTGTAGAACCTAAGATAGTAATTTGTGAATATCTTAGGTATCAACCATGTTTTGAACCTTAGTAATTCTTCTCAAGGGGGTCAAAATGACCCCCTTGGGAGAAATTTCTAGGGGTCAAATTTAGATATTTTCATTTTTTTTGTGTGTGTGTGTGTGGGGGGGGGGGGGTGTCAAAACCCAGATTTAAGGGCCAAACACAAGCACTGTTTTTGCACAATCTATTTTAAGTGTTAACTCTGAAATTTTTAGCTGTATTTGATTTCAATTGTCATTCAAAGATTATTTTCTGCTGCTAGAATGATTGTTTAGTAGTATCAACTTTGCAAGATTTCTCAATTGATAATGGTATTACTATGTCGGCACCAGCGGAGAATAAAAAGTTCTGTGTGCCATGTCCAGGATTGTTTGACACATGTATGATGTATTTGTGACATCCTCATAATGCATTATTTGGGTTGGTCTAATTACATTAAGGAGGCCCCACTGCAGTCAACAGGCTTTCAAAAGGTTCATTGGTGTGGGAAGTAATTATCTAACAGCAATTTCTGAAACTTTAAGCTGATATTGCCCAAGGACTTTTACCAAATAAGTACAATATACGAGATTGACTATGAAGAATGGCTGTAGAAATAATTTGTTTTAATTTAACAAGCTATTTCCCATATCATTTTCCAAGGATGTAACTTAGACCATTGTTGTTTGTGCACATTAGGCAAGTGCATAATAGAATCAAATCCTCTTTTGAAAATGTTTTTGTTGAATGACCATAACATTAACCCTTGTCATGCTGAACCTAGAATATTGCACTGATTTTGTCACCCCTGAAGCAAAAGATGTATTGTTTCAGGGGTGTCAGTGCTAAATGTCTGTCTGCTTGTCTACAAAAGTTTACCAAAATGATTAACACATACCCTGTTTCAAATAAATTGCCGATTTTGGGAACTTTTAACCATGTTGACTTAACTTTCCTGCAATAAGTAAGCAGGAAGCAGACGGTTTTGGGTTCAATCAGACTGCACATACCTTCAGAAAATTACATTCAATTCAGCTTTATAGAAGGCAGGGACATGTTGTGTAAAGCAAGCAATGGGGAGGAGCAAACATTTGTTATTACTTCAGTAATACAGTACTCAAATTTGGCTTGATCATAAACTTCTGAAAAAGCCTAAAAAGAAAACTATGAACCTGTGCATGAGATTTCCAACAATTTCAAATATGCGCAAGGCAAAGACTCTGATCAGTCTGTGCATCCGCACAGTCTGACCAGAGTCTTCACTATGTGTTTAGAAGAAAGATAAGGTATCAAAGTATCTGTAGGCCATCAGGTAAAAAATTATATTTACAGTATGCAGCTGTCAGCATTACTCAATGTTTGCACCTCACAAATGATTCAAATTGTTGGAAATGTCACCCACAGGCTCATTTCAAATTATTTCCAGCCTTAATTTTAAAGATACAGCAATCATATTTATCATCGATTCCCCTCATTGAAACAATTATCTACTGATGCAAACTTCAATGTGATTAGGTCAAGGTCATCCATTAAATTAAAATTTCTTGAAAACCAAACTACGAGTATATACTTCATACTTTAATATGCACACATCCCTCTGGAACTGTTACAGAATTAATACTTTAAAGAAGAAAAATAGATTATTAGATCCATACACTTATTGGTTCTTTAGTTTTGTCACTGCCCTTAAAATTAGATGTGTTTTTCGGAATTCCAATTGTTACTGTAATCTGCAATCAAAGGGTTAATGAGATTGATTGGTCCATGAAGAGTTGACAAATCAAGAAAGCAGTTTCACAGGTGTGAATACCCCTTTATGATGCGAGAGAGTCAGAATTGGTTTTTAATAGTGTTGCAATCTTCAACGGTTGTCGTAATCAAGGAAATCAATGATCGCTCTACAGGTAGCGATTGGCTGTCGACCTATCAACGACGATCAAAATTAATTGAGTGAAAAATTAATAAGCGAAATATCAGTCAAACGGTTTAATTAATTTTCATCCCATTATAAATTGGCTACTGTACCTGTCGATTGGGAGAAATTTATGACATTTCTCGTCTTTGATTCATGGCTTTTCATTTAATGAATTTATTTTCCCATAATTCTTTTTTCTTCCTTTTATAGTTTCTTTTCTTTTCCCTCTTGGGAATTTTCATTTATAGAAACTTTAAAATATATATTAGCCAAACAATTATATTTATCTACTTTCAATTCTTATCCACCATAAATGCAATTTAAACCGTTCGAAATTTGTCATCTGATATTACATATATTTTTTTTTTTACTCAAGGTTAACACGATAAAGAGTCGAATGACTCTTATTTCCATCATGGTCCTACTCATACCAGATCTTATCCTGCACATAAAGAGAGAAGCAGTGGTTTCTTAAACCACTGCTCCCCATTTCTACAGCTGGGTGGACTGGGGCCCTAGCTGTAAAGTGTCCTTCCCAAATACACTACCGGCCTCTGACGGGGTTCGAATCCGCAACCACCAGGTTGGCCAACGAGTTAGACAAACAGGTGTGATTAATTGATTACCAAACATTGATTGTTAAACCATCAGTCATTTGGTGTAATAAAGGATTAAGGTGAAAATCATTGAATCAAAAGGAGAGCTTGTATTTGATGAGCTGAGTTGATGATTTTGAAACACATTGATTTCTACTTGTTTTATTAGCTCCGAGCTATAGTCATGGCATAGTGTCCATTGTCTGTGTGCCTGGTCATAAACTTTTTCTTTAAAAGTCTTCAACTCAGAAACCATTGTGTGAATTTCAGCCAAATTTCACAAGAATGATACTTGTTTTCAAATCAATATACCTTTTCAATTGTTATTTTCAACAGAACGTAGAGGGACAAATACGTTGATCCATAATTCTTAAATTATTCTGATTTCAAACAGAAAAATTCTTAGTCCCCTAGTTTGATCCCTCCTTCTCAATTAAGCCACTCTCATCTCGGAAAGCTTCTGATGGGACCTATTCAACATCTCGATTGCTCAGCATAAAACTGTTGTAACTGCTTATATATTTATAGGCAGTTACATCTGTTTCATGCTGAGCAATTGAGCTATATGAATCAGAAATAGAGTATGATAAATCCCTAGAAAAATTGTTTCAAAGTAAAAGGGTAAAAAAAGAAAACTTAATCAATATGGCAGAGGGTAAATTAATTAGGGATCCATATAAGAGATTGGCAATGTGAAATATTAAATTGGTGATGGAATAGGAATAATAACGGGAATAACGGAATATAAAAAATGGCATGATTTATTCGCTGATAGGATAACCATCATATCCCAGATAGATGGGCTCTGATTAGTTGATTTTATGAGACAGCTCTATTCTATTCAGAACTTTTCTGTTATTCCAGAGGTGAATATTTTAATTTCAGTTATGCATCCACCAAGATTTTTGTATTCTTCAGAGCTACAGATTGCATAAACCATATGTTGTAGGTACTCATTTAAATCGTCTCACCGAGACGATGCAAATGAGTACCCACAACATAGGGTTTCATTGAGAAATAAAGATTTTAGACTGGGTTTACCCCTTCTCATCTGAATCTCTGATTCTTATTGGCTGAAAATTTTGTTTAATTCCTCAATGAAAACAATTAAGATTTTTTTTTAGCTTTTGACGACTTTTACTAGTAACATTGTACAAGTATAAAATATCAAATTTGAGATTAAAAGTTATGTTTAAGTTCATCAAGGGAGATAATTGTAAATACAGTTTGTAAGAATCATGTCCCTTTTCCAATCACGAGTTTGTCACTATTGGGTAATTGCAGAAATTCTGAACCCTTTAATAAATTCATATTTGGGTACCTGTTATAATCCATGATTATTGCCCTGACTGTGGAGGAACCTAAATAACGGGTTGTTGCACTTAAGATTTAGGTAAATCGGCTTTTATTTACAATTACTTATTTCTATAGATAGTTTACATAACTGAATTGAGATATTAAGATGTCGATTGGAAACCAAATCCTCGTAACATCAGCTTTATCAAGCTGAAGTTAAGAGGCTTTGGTTTCCAAACGCTGATATGTGTTCACTCTATCAAAGCATGTGAATCCAAATAGGTTTTAGGATACAGTTATTTGCATGCGGTAACGATGATTGCTGACTAAAATATTTGAAAGAACCCAAAATATTGAAAATAAACTCGCCAAATTACGTCACGGCTAAGCCACGCCCTGCTAGTTGAATGATTACGCAGAATACAACTGCAACAGTCTTTACTGTGGGTTCTTATTTGAATTAACATCTTGAGAGTTGAAATGATTCCATCTATCTTGATTTGAACCTTCTCAATGTAACTCATTCTAATTACACCACTTCATGGCACCAAAGAATCTTTTAACTATAATTCTGAGCTTCAATCAAGTTGTAGTTGCAAGGTTTTAGTTGACAATTACGTTTATGGTGGGTATACCTCATAGCTGTAAACTCTCTCAATCCGAAAACAATTCTTACATAATTCTGTCATTACAGGGTTTCCATATTGCATGTATACATATGTGAAAAATCCTGAAGGGTAAAAAAGCAATCTTGATTATATCCGCACAAATTTGATTAATTAACTTGCGAGTCCGACTTCCTACTTTATACCGTTTTTGCCAGAAAACAAATATCACTAATGAATTACTGTACGAGAAAAAAGAAAATTGAGTGGGCTTATTGAACGTTTTTAGGCTCGTAATGAACAATGTGTACTTAGTATTTATTTACCCTTTTCTGCAAATGATAAATGCCATCCATATATAGATGGCTCAGTGCAAAACAGTTGTAACTGCCTATAAGTCTATAGGCAGTTACAACTGTTTGGGGCTGAGCAATCCAAATATTTGATTAATTTCAATGACCAGTGTTCCAACACAAGCCCACTCTTTAATTTTCCAAAAGAAACCAGCTTGGGAAAACAAAGAAAAAGTAGTTTTTTTTAAGAAAATGAAATTTGCAACAACATTTGCATTGAGTCTGAGAGCTACAGACAGTTGAGATATTTAAGATTTGGATTAACAAAATTTATTAAAGTTGGACAGAGCCTATGTTGTTTGCGCTGAAGACCATTCAAATGAGAAACCACATTTTGTTGAATAACAAAGATTTTGATTTCAGATTCTGGTGTGATAAAAGAATTACCCCTGTGAAAAAGTTCAAGAACTGGTTCTTGAATGGACTAGAATTTTTTATGGCAGTTCAACTGCTCAAAATAGTTCTTCAACCTTTTCTATAACAAGTTCTTGAACCATTTTTAGAACTAGTTCTTGAGCATTGAAGAAATAAGTTAAAGAACTTGTTTATGTACTAGTTCTCGAAGTTCAAGAAATAGTTTTTTAGCCAGTTCTAGAACTTAAGGATTTCTTGAAATGCCATTTCATGTTCTAGAACATTCAAGAACCAGTTCATAAACTTTTTCACAGGGGTATAGGGGTCTTGGACTCCTAGAATCTCCGTAGTATCAAACCCTCCAATTTCTTGGATCTAACATCCAAGCAGGAAGGATCATTGATTCTAATGGATTCATTCGGAAAGAAATTAAACAAAAATTGCTAGCTCGGCAAAGGATTTAATTAAATCTACCTGTATGGTTGTGACTAATTAAATAATGTAATTTTAAAATTTAATGATGGAATCGTGCATCAGAACAGAAAAATGGCCGCTCGTCACACGATGATTCACAGCTGCTAGCCTAACAATTAATTATCGGGTATTACTTAATACCATTACACAAAATAAGCGTTTTCTGGCTAATGAAATTTTCAGAGCATTACTGTATGAGAGCATGTTAAAATGTATCCATTCTGGTGATGAATTAGCGCTCTTTCTCTGCCAAAAAGATCAAGGAATGGTTCTAGGAAGTTCTATAATGTTAAATTGCAGTTCAAGAACTCATTGTTCTAGAATTGATTCAAGAACTAGTTCTTGAACTCCTAGTCAAGTTTCTTGACTTTGAGTTAAAAAAAAATAGTTATTTAACTTGTTCAAGAACTATTTCTAGATGCTCAAAACTATTAAGTTCAAGAACTTGTCCGCAAATATTTTTACATTCTCATTACACTTTCATAGGATTATTCTAGGTTCAAATAGGATCAACACTAATATGAAAATTAGTACAATCTATCTGAAAACATGGATAAATGGGCCTTATGGAATTTCACTAAATGTGATCTTATTTGCACAGTTAAGTCCACAAATACAAACCGATTCTCTTAAAACATTCAAAGGATGATGTAGGATCAAAGCCATTGTAGCTTTCAAAATGGGGATGATCTCTTGAAAATTACAGGAAAATGGGTCTTATATTTCACAAGATAATTGTAGGGATATAACAGGGACTGCTTTAGAAATGCCGGGACTATCTATCAAATACCACAGGAAAAGGGGCCTTCTGGAATTTCATTTAATGCCATCTAGTTTGCGTAATGGAGTCCAATATCATTTTTCACTGAACAATTCTATTTTAGTTGGGTCCATAGAAATTCGAGCATTCTATAACTAGATGAAAAATGGGTTTTATTTATCAATGAAAATAATTTTGAATACGCAGCTATTTTGTAAGCTTTCGCAGAAAATAGACCCATAGAAAATCTGTTTCTTTTTCCACAAATCTTTACATTTTTGTTTCTTAATATTAAATTATAAAAGGGGAAGAGAGTATTTGCTGATTTCATGGAAGAATGAAACTAAAAACCTAATCACACTCATGTATGAATCTGCTTTGTGTATTCATACAGTGTGATAACGTTTTTGCAAGTTGCATACTTCCATGAAATCAATAATCTCTTCATCCATTAAATAATTGAAAGCCATGAGGATTGAGGCTTTTGAAAAATTTTTGCGAAGAAGATGATGATAATTATCCTTCAGAAAACACTGGAAAAGGTCAGTGTTGTTGAATTTCACTAATTGCAATATTGCTTTTGTGTTAAGTCAACAAATATTATTTGATTCTATTAAAACTCAAAGCAAATCAAGTTGCTGAAATATCAGTCGTAGACATTAGAAACAAAAATAAATAGTCTGGAAAGCATCTCAGGCCCTCATTAGCCTCTAAAATGATTTATTGGGGGTGGTGCAGATTTGGTTTTGTTATGATATGATCAATCCCTTTCCTGTATAGTCCCAGCATTTAACGTCTCTCAGATTTTAATCTTGGGGAAATATTGTTGAAAGTTTATGTAACCCTTGTCATGCTGAATAAATTTTGGTATAGAACTTTCATCAAAATCAAAGGGCAAAAAGCACGGAAAGTACCAACTGTAGGTCAATTTTTATTTGAAAAACTAAATCTATTCACAATTTTAGTTTGAAAGTGAGAAACAGGTGGTTTAGACTAACATCAGACTGCACATATGTGCAGGCTGATGTTTGTCTATAGCTCCTACCAAAGCAGGAATATTCTGGGTTCAGCATGACAAGAGTTAAACTGCTTGGTAATAAGCAATTCCTTCTTTTCTCACTATTCTTCTATTTAGACCAATCTAGAATTTCGAAAAAAAAAAGTGAAAGGGTTGTGATTGAATGGTCAAATGTAAATATTCTTGAATGGTCAAATACCAAATAAGTTGGGATGGGCAAATTCTTAATGTGTTTGAATGATCAAATTCTGAATGTGTTTGAAAGGTTTATTTCAAAATATTGTTGGTCAAATTCTGGATGTATTTGAATGGTCAAATTCTTATTGTATTGAGAAAAGTCATATACAGAATGCATTTCAATGTCCAAATTCTGAATGTGTTTCAATGGTCAAATTCTGAATGTGTTTGAATGGTCAAATTCTGAAATAAGGGTAAGATAATTTCAGAAAGTCTGGGCTCCAGGGTCATGTCAACTGATTTTTTTTTATCGCCACAGTAAAATCACACCAAGGCACAGACTGTAATTAGCTTTTTTCCAAATAAGGGCTAATGAATGTAGCATTATTGAAAGTATCTATTGTACTTCGTTAGGCAGAGAAAAAAGACAGACTTGGATGTAATTCTGCCCTGTCTGTTGTTGTATATCATCGATGGGGGGTTAAAATCTCTTAACTTCAGCTTGAGTAAGCTGGAGTTACAAAGTTTTGGTTGCCCACAGACAAGATTTGATCTGATAACGCCATCACAGAAATAAAGCCTAAAGCTCAAAGAGAATTGAAAAAAGGTAGACAAAAAATTTACATTGGCATATTCTTATGATTGTTTGAAGCTCAGCTGTTTTCAAAGAAAACCCTAGGTATTATGATCACCTTGGCGTCGTTCACATTGGCGTTGATGTTGGCATTGGCATGAAAAACTTTATACATGATGATTGCTTGGGACAATAGCTTTCTGTAGGTACCAAGTTCAAGGTCATCAGTCAAGGTCATTTTTCAAGGTCAAATTTGTAAGAAAAAAAAACTTTAACATTGGCAATAACTTTTGAAAGGAAAGTGATATGACCTTCATATTTCACATTATGATTGCTTGGGACACGACCTTTCTTTTGATACAAAGTTCATGGTCATCAGTCAATTCAATGTCAAGGTCATTTTTCAAGGTCAAAATTGTATGAAAAAAAAACTATAACATATGCCATAACTTTTGAATAGTAAGTGATAGGGCCTTCATATTTCACACGATGATTGTCTTGGACAAGACCTTTCTGTTGGTACCAAGTTCAAGGTCATCAGTCAAGGTCATTTTTCAAGGTCAAATTTGAGAAAAAAAGAAATAAAGATTTTAACATAAGCCATAACTTTTGAACAGTATGTGATAGGGCTTTCATATTTTACATGATGATTGCCTTGGACAAGAATTTGTGTGGGTACCAAGTTCAATGTCATCATTCAAGGTCATTTTTCAAGGTCAAATTGATTGGTAAGTGATAGTGCATTCATATTTAACATGTTGATTGTTTCGGACTAGATTGTTTTGTTGGTACCAAGTTCAAGGCCATCAGTCAAGGTAAGGGTCATTTTTCAAGGTCAAATGTATGAAAAATTAAAACTTTAATATGGCTAAAACTTTTGAATGGTAAGTGATAGGGCCTTCATATTTCAAACAAGGTTTTTTTAATGAAAAAATCAAAACCCAAGTTATTATTGTAACCTTGGTGTCATTTGCTTTGGTGTTGACATTTGCATGACAAACTTTAACCTAAGTCAAATCTCTGTTGCCATTGAAAATATCTTTATGAAACTTGGCATGTGTGTTCACCATCACAAGAGCTATGTAGACTATCAAGGGAGATAATTATTGGAACATTTTTGTAAGAGTTATGCCCCTTTTTTGACTTAAGATTGTTTGCATTTTACAGCACCTTCAGCCAAGCGTTGCATCCATAGGGGGGGATGCTCTTGTTGTATTATCTACTTAATTTTATATTACCAGAAGAAGGTACTAAATCAGAAACCTCCCTGTCCATATTTTGTATAAACCCCTTACCTCCCCCAGTGTGTGTTTATTAGGAGAAACTTGGTTGAAAATTAAACATAGAAGTCCCTGTGACAAATGAGCTTTTCACGTTTGTGCCTTGACATTAAGTCATGATTTTAAAGTACTTTTATGTAAAACCATTTCCATTTTTTTAACATTAGAAAATAAATCTTTAAGGTTTAAAAAAAAAAAACAGAAAAAATCTATTCTTGACTTATTCCTTTTATTACAGTAAGAGAATTCAATTTGTTGAACTTGTCTTTTTTGTTTGATAAAAAAGCAATAACGGAATTACAAATATCGTGCTGTAAACTATAAAAGTGACGTGATATATTTTTATTTAGTATCAATTTTCTGTTATTTTCGGAAGAAAAGTTTTCTTGTTATCAATCTTATCCTCATATTTTTCTTTACTTCTAAACTTAAGATTTATAATCCATTTCTTTTTTTTTCTTAACCCTTGTCATGCTGAACCCAGAATATTCCTGCTTTGACAGGAGGTATGGACAAAGATAAGTCTGTACAAATGTGCAGTCTGACCTTAGTTCATACCACCTGAATTTCATTTGTAAACCAGAAAGGTGTAAAACAATGCATTTCCGAAATCAATACTCACTCACATTTGGTAACTTCCAGTCCTTTTATCACTTTGATTTTACATTTATTTTGCAAAGATTTTTTATCAGCATGACAAGGGTTAAGATATTATGAGCTTTTTTCTGAGGTTTATAAACTAGACTTGATTTATAGCTTTAAAAATCAAAGCACTGAAAGTACTGATGGTTGACGTTTCTGTTGGCATATTAGAGTGATTCCTCCATTTGTGGAGAAAAGAGAAATTTTACATGTAAAATTACGATAAAAGGAAATTGACCTGACCCAAGTTCGCATTTTGCTTCAGATATACGTTTCTCAACATAATATTGTCGATCGTCAACAAAATCCTGTAATTACAAGGTTTCGATTACTTTCGGAATTATTCCCTGTGTAGTTTAAACAGTGAACTTCCGATCCATTTGTTATAAAAGGAAAGAAATGACAATTAGATGATCTAGGTTATTATTTTTATCTTGTAATGCTAATCAGTTCTCCGTAATCTCATTATCAAAATTATGGTGTTATCTGCTTAAACTAGAAAGCTATGAATGGCTTGGGTCGCTCCACAGGCTTGAAATTCTTGTAAAAGAAAAAGAAAAGTTTTGACTAGATTTTTAGATATTTTGGATTCTTCTGATGTTGAAAATGATTTTCAGAGTTTCATATATTTCATCCAATGACAATAATTTTGGCTACATGATAAAGGGTTCGCCCAAGGATCATACCAATGAAGTTTGATTGATATCCACCCATAACATTCTGAGAAAATGATTTTCAAAGATTACACAAAATAACATATTGAGAAATTACCTCTGCCCATAAAATACATATTTTTCACCCAATCACAGTAATTTTTGGTAGACTCATAAAGGGTTACTCAAAAAGATCATTCCGGTGAAATTTGGTTGAAAACCATCAGTTACATTCTGAGAAAATGGTTTTCAAAGTTTCCACTAAATAACATATAGAGAAATGACCTCCGCCCATTAAAATGATTATTTTTCATCCGATCACGATAAGTTCTAATAGCCTGATAAAGGATCACTAAAGTAACATTCGAGTGAAATTTGGTTGAAAACCATCAGTTACATTCTGAGAAAATGATTTTCAAAGTTTCGACTAAATAACATATAGAAAAATGACCTCTGCCCATAAAATACACATTTTTCTACCGATCACAATAATTTTTTATAAACTGATAAAAGGCCACTCAAGGATCATTCATGTAACATTTAATTGGTATCCATCAATTAGAATCTGAGAAAACCCACTTTTAACCATATTTGGAAATAAGCCACGCCGATTTAATCCATTTTTGACATTGGATCTAAATTTCTTGAACAACTTTGAAAGAGGATCACCCTAGGATCATTCCTGTGAAGTTTGATTGAAATTCATCCAGTAGTTTCTTAGGAGAAGATTTTTAAAGAAAAGGTTTACGACCGGACGCACGAACGGACGACGGACACAACGCCATGACAATAGCCCCAGTGGCCTTCGGCCAGTGGAGATAAAAATTCTATAAAAGGATATTAATTGATTGTTCCGCGATTTTCATTCTCAAAGAAAAGAAAGGGTAAGTGTTCATATAAAAGCGTACAAAATTGCAGACACTCGTCTCGAGTTTGGCTTTCGTGTGTTAAAATGTAAAGTAAAACCCCTTTGCATAAACCTTTATCGCATGGCCTGAATGCTTTACTTTACCTGCTCAGACTTTATTCGTATTTATGTGTATACCGATATTTCCATTAATTTGCCTTTGTTTTATATACATTAGTTGTGCCAGGGGAGGTTTCCATTCCAGTAATTTCATTTCATGAGTGACCTCCCATTGACCATTGGGAAATAAGGGGCCAATTACTCACTCTGTCAGAAAAGTAGTTCTACGCAAGCAAAAAATTCACCCGATCTCAGAATTGAATATGATTTCACACTTAAAAGATGTCTTTGAGGTTGCAACAAGTTACGTAGACTCCTTGTTTCACTCCATTTTTGAAATGCATAGTTGTCAGACGGTAACAATTCTTCAAAAAGAGTAAATTGAATCTTAATGAGTACTACTGTTTTGAAAACCTATTAACATCTGACAGGATTGTTCAAACATGGTATTAACACTGGTGAACGTAAACGTCCACCAAAAATTCCATAAACCTCAGAGGAAAGTATAAAATACAACTTTTTTTTTTCATTTTCACCTAAAGGTTTTTTGTACTGACAGCCCATCTGTTAGATATTAACCCCATTCCTCTGTGAGATGATCTAGAATATAAAAGGAAATATCTAGATATTGAATCTTTCGAGAAATTATTTCCAGAACTTATTCATAAAACTATATATGCCAAACTTGTACAACACAAGCTTTTCCATTTGCAGGCAAGTACATTTTTCTATGCTACTTGTCCATGGCCAAGTATTTTCCAGAGCATATCATTCTTGGAACAAAACTAAAATGATCTAGGAGAAGAGTCATTCTAATATTTGAATCAAAGGGTAGAAAACATTGCCTTTAATGTTCAAGAAAGAAAGCATTGCCTTGAATGAAGAAAATGCTAGTTACAGCATTTTCTTCATTAAAAGCAATATTTTCTTAATAATTACCATGTTATTATTTATGGACAAGTTCATTTTGATCCTGGACAAGTGAGAAATCGACTTCTACGTGGCAATGTAAATTCATGTCAATGTAAATTCGTATTTCCTTGAACTGGTACCCTGTTGTCTGTGAGAGACAACGGGTAGTGTATAAATTTTACGGCATTCTGATTGGCTGTGTACTTTTCACGACAAGTAAGTTATTACAAACCTAGGAATTTTCCCATCATGCATGTTGATATCCGTTGAAATTTGGCGGCATTGTTTATAATGAAAGTACTGATATTCTGCATTCATCGTGATTTTCGATTAACTGCATGTCGCAAATCCGCTACCAAACACTTTACGATTTTCTAGCTTCCGTGTAACGTTGATCAAATGACGTCACTACCAGGTCACATGACCTAACGAAAATTTGTAAAATACCTGTCTCTAGTATCAATAGATCTAGGGTTAGTAACCCAGTCCAGTATTTCCACACCCCTGTATCAGAACAGTTCCAGTGCATAATAAAGAACATTAAATGAGACTAGAGCTGGCCCAGGAGAATTTTTGTACCCGGGTATCTCATAACCCACGGGTACTCAAGTATACTAGATGATTAACTGTCCATATGTGACCCATACGCGAAAAGGGACCATCTGGGATCTCTGTTAAATGACTATTTGGAAAAGAGATTTGGTTCAGCATTGGTCAACCAGACATCGTATTTCAAAATTCTGTCACTGGAAGGTAGATTGAACATTCTAGATATCGGAAAATAAGCACATTGCGAAAAGTTTCGACCCTTGTCAGTCTTCGCAAACCGCACAGTCTGACTAGGGTAGACACTAAGAGCACTACCAAGATGTCCTTTTTGCGTGACGGGTCACATATATTTAATTCATCTACTAAATACAAAGGCAAATCCAGAATTTTTGTAAAGAGGATTCAAACATACAAATTTTGACATGATTTTAATTAAGGGACAAAGGTGTTTGTGAATCTATGAGTAAGTTGCCAGGTCTCTCAAAACTATCTTATGTAAGTTCTTTGACCATCAGGAAAAATAACTTCAGAAAAGAATTGAAACATTTGTCAATTCTTTTCTGAGTTCGATCACCAAAGGAGTATAGTGCTTCTACAATAGTCAGGTAACAGGCAATGATTAAGGGCTTGGGTAGGAATGTTACACTACCTGTTACCGGTTACCCATGTACTCGTTCAAGCTCTAAATGAGATGTTAATTATTTCTTTTCTAGAATATTTTTCATCTTATTTTTTGGATGTAAAAAAACTGCAGATGTTCTATAATCTTTTTGAAGAATTTTTTCTGTAATTTACCGTTCCTTTATTCCGAAAAAATACCAATATTATACTCTACGAAACCTCTACAGAAATAAAACTTATGAATTATGGAACATCAAGAAATTGTTTGGGATTTTTTCTTCTTCAATTGGGTATTGCTTTAACTGTAACAAAGAATTGCAAATCTTTCACTTCACGTAACATGAGCTAAATAATTTGTGCAGAGATGACACATAATTTGGCTTCAAGTTTATCAATTCATAAAATTTTACTGTTATCTAATCAATCTATCATTGTGAAAAAAATTAAGCTCTTAAAGAAGTTTTTTAAATTAATAGCAAAATCTGAAAAAAATCTATTACCTAAAATGGAATTGCAAATACATACTAATAGACAAATAAACATTCAAGCAATGATCTCGATGCCTTATTTAACTTTCCCTATTATTTTGACACAACATTCGACATTGCATGTCAAAAACATCGGAGAATAACTGTATTGTGTGCCGTATTTCATGTCAATAATAAATGGCTGTAAAACGTTGGTGTAACGCAATTTTGTTATTACCCTGATTTGCGTGCCATTTGGCTAATGTATTCCTGTATTAAAGCAATAAACCTGAGACGGTATTATTCCTATAAAAGGTTGATTCCTTGCCGATTTAGCTCAATAAAAGGAAAAAAGAGAAATGAATATTAACCTTAACGCTCCTATTACTTTTTGAAATTTAAGGAAATTTGTTTTTATCATACGCTATTATTTCTAACTCAAAATTAAAGCTTTTGGTTTAATTTCTAAATAGAATCCCAAGAATATAGATTAAATATTATTAAAATGAAATAATATCTTATACATCGTTTCATTTATAGTGATAATTTAAATTTGGTTGATCCTTTCAAATTTTGTGCATTCTGATTAGCTGAAAAAATAATTTCACTCTTCAGTGAAAATAATTTTTAGTATGCAGATATTTTGTTTGCTTTTGCAAAAAGTAATCTGTCCCATATTGAGAATTTTTTTTTTCACTTTTGTATCATGATATTAAATCTTAAAATATGAAGAGAGCAATTTGATCATTTTATTGAGGTATGAAACAAAAACCTTTCACACTCATGTAATCCTTGACCTATTGACGCTCAAATATTCCAGCTTTTGCAATCATTCTGCTGTCTGTTTTTTGTTACACCAGACATAGTAAACAAAGTATGTTTCCAAAATAGATTACTCAGACTCACAAGTAAGCCATTCGGTGCTTTCAGCACTTTGGTTTTAATCCAGTTTTGACACAGCATAAATAGGCTTAAGAAGACACATTATTTTGAAAAAAATGTGACAAATTCTGCATAAAGCTGTCTTTCTAACCATCAATAATTTGATCCAGTTATCAAAACAGGGGTTAAGGGATCCCGCGTAAATGCAAATCCATTATCTTTGAAATCACTGTGGAAATGTATATCCATCTCAATTTAATATCATTTCAAAATCAATTTAACATTATCCCAACTTTCCATTAAAACTAACATTTGCTCAATTTCAAAATTTCAATCCATTTAACTAAATTTTCCCGCTTTGACTTTATTCTGATGCAATTTACATATTTCAAATAAATAAATTTCCTTGAATGAGTGATTTGATAAATAGGGTCTCCTGAATTTTAGGTAGATGGGACCCTGTCACACAAAAAAGGGATCATTTGAGATTTTTTCCACAATTGCACTATAACTGCATTGAACTTTCACATGTGGTTGAGTGCACTAGCAAAGGACTAGTGCAGATTAAGGATTAATAATTATATATTTTAATTTATGGTGTATTAATTATGGTTGTGGGAAATTTCAAGTTTCAAATTTATACAGATATTCATGGAATCAATGGGTGGGTGCAAAACTATAGACTTGGGATATGATTTTTTCTACTAATGGCCATCTGTCTGTCTGTCATAATCCATCTGTTAGTGTTTCTGTCGATCTGCAAAAAAATTAGTCTGTAAACTTAAATTTTCCTATAACACTGTTTGAGTTACAAATCAGCCTCATTTAGCATGTAGATTCCTGACTAATAATATACCCCAACAAAATGAAACAAATCTTTTCGGGGGTAAACTGGAATCAGCCTGTCTGTCTGTCCATATATATATATATATAGACATATATACTAGTTAAGTAAGTGGACCTGTAATAGTTCAAGCAACGTAATAGTTCAAGCAATGTTTAGGAAGTATTAAATGTCAAATTTTAACAGTGTTAACCAAGGTGTCCTAATGATTTTCATTAGGAAATCTCTGTCAACATTGTGAAATTTCATGAATTCCTAAATGTTGCAGAATTATTATGGGTCCACTTCCTTAATACTGTATTTCCTCTTATAATAAGGCCCTCACTAATAGTAGCACCGCTTCTTTGAGTAAAAGTCAATTTCCTACTTGTCCGGGATCAAAATGAACTTGCTGGAAATATTGAATTGATAGATATTGAGAAAACATTGTTTTTATGTTTTAACCCTTGTCATGCTGAACCCGGAATATTCCTGCTTTGGCAGGAGGCATAGACAAAGATCAGCCTGCACATATGTGCAGTCTGATCCTAGTCCATACCACCTGTTTTACATTTTTTAAACCAGAAAAGATTAGGAATCATATTTTCAAAATAGATATTGATCCATTGTAAGGGCATCAGGCACTTTAAGCTCTTTGATTTTAATGTGATTTTGATTTTAAACAAAATATTCAGCATGACAAGGGTTAAGTACTGTTCCAAGATTTGCTCTGGTATTTGATTGCCCATTGAGGTGGCCTAGAAAAACGTACTTGCCCACTAGTGGAAAAGCTGGTATCGGACAAGTCAGGCATTGGAATTCCTCATCCTTGCTCAGAATTTTTTTGGGAGTATTATTGTCCCACAAACGCATAATGTTGGTTTTGATAGAGTTCCATAAAAAAATAATTCAGAGGATTTTTGGATGACAAAAATTTCATTTAAGGTCCAATCGACTTAATCATGTAATTACGCTCTGGGATACAATTCAGAGAAATTATATGAAAATTCAACGATTGTTGAACAAAATTACCCTCGGTCGTGTTCAATAACTCAATGAAACTGGCAACACGATAGGACCCCTACAGAACATGCTAGAAATTATTGAATTGGTTATTGCTTTGGTAATACTGTACTTTGGAGCTTAAGATAAAATGGATTTGCCTCCATAGGTATAAAATTTCTTAATGAAAACCTATATTGTTGGTAATCAATTGAAAACTGCCCATTGAGTATTACAACATTATCAACCACCTACTATTTTTATGTTCCCCGAAAATTTTTCTGGAAAGCATATAGTCGCTGGCTTGTGCACTCAACCATCTGTCAGTCCTTCTGTCTGCCTTCCCTAAGCCACAACCACTTGGATTAATTTGATGAAGCTTGATGTTAAAACTTACAAGACACCTGTTTTTAATTTTTTTTTAGCTCACCTGAGCACATCGTGCTAAAGGTGAGCTTTTGTGATCATTGAATGTCCGTCGTCTGTCGTGCATCGACTGTCGTCCGGCGTCAACAAATTAAGTGTTTACATGCTAGAGGCCACAAATATGGCCCAATCTTCATGTAACTTGGTCAGAATGTTGGCCAGGTCACAAGGATGAACCCTATCGAAAATGGGAAGGATCCATGCCAAATCACGGTAAAAGGAGCCTTGATGACAATTTTCTTGTTTACATCCTAGAGGCCACAAATATGGCCCAATCTTCATGAAACTTGGTCAGAATATTGGCCGGGTCAAAAGGATGAATCCTGTAGAAAATGGGAAGGATCTATGCCAAATCACGGAAAAAGGGGCCTTAATGACAATTTTCTTTTTTACACTCTAGAGGCCACAAATATGGCCCAATCTTCATGAAACTTGGTCAGAATGTTGACCAGGGTCACAATGATGAACCATATTGAAAATGGGAAGGATCCATGCCATATCACAGGAAAAGGGGCCTTGATGAAAATTTTCTTGTTTACATCATAGAGGCCACAAATAAGGCCCAATCTTCATGAAACTTGGACAGAATGTTGGCCAGGTCATAAGGATGAACCCTTTTGAAAATGGGAAGGGTATGTGCCATATCACAGGAAAAGGGGCCTTGATGACAATCCCAAAGTTGTTCAAATAAATGAAATCCAGCCTCAACTCACCCTTTACCCTGAACAAAAAGGGTGAAAATAGGAAAATCTTCAAAAATCTTCTTCTCTAAAACCAGAAGGCAGACAGCGTTGATGTTTGGTAATTGTAGCATCATCTAGTGGGCCTCTCCTATGTTTGTTCATATCAAGACCCTGGGATCATATTTGGGCTCCACATGGGCACAACCCTTTTTATTTAAAATCAAAGAAGGCAACTTTAAAAAATCTTCTTCTGAAACCAGAAGACATATAACTCTCCTATTTTGTATGTAGTATCTAATCTAGTGGAACTTTACCAAGCTTGTTCATATCAAGACCCTGGGATCATATTTGGGCTCCACCTGAATTCAACCCTTTTTACATGGATTCAAAGAGCGAAAAACTTTGAATATCTTTTTCACTGAAACCAAAAGGCAGACATTTTCCATATTTTGTTTGTAATATTATATAGTGGACTTCAACCAATGTTTTCATGTCGTGCCACTGGGGTCATATTGGGGCTCTGAATTTACCCACCCTTTTTTACGTAGGCACAAAGGAGGAAATCTTTCAATATTGTTTTCATGCCCATAATGTTCATGTTAGTGCTGTGCCAAGGCATATCCGTTTTACTTGTTACGGAAAACATTCCATGGTATTGATCTTATTTAGAAATTATCTCCTTGTTGACATCTGCCTATTTAATTGATGTGAGGCTCAGGTGAGCAATCTAGAAACATCATGGTCCTCTTGTTTCTTTTGTCACAATTGTATACTTGGTTGTACACAAAAATATTAATCTAAATGAATGTTCTTTCTATTTTCATGTGCTGTTCCTCACTTTCTACAATGATAGGTAAGTTTTTGAAAAGTTTCTTCATTAGAATTAATATACTGTATTTCTTCTAATAAATGCTCCCGGGAGCTATGAGTAACATGGTCAGGGAGCTTTGATTTAGGATTCATTTTCTGATTTGAAAAAAAACCATTAAAATTGATGTCTTTCAGGCCCTTTTCCCTTTAATTTGAGGTGAATTTCCTCTAAACAATCATATAAATGATTGATGAAATTCATCTCAAATTTGAGAAGAAGTCTCAAAAAGTTTCTAAAATTTATGCATTTGAAGTGAGTTTTCTTAGAAAAAAATGTAGAGGTGCTTCTTTTAGGGAGGGTGCTTTTTTTAGAGGAAATACAGTAAGTTTGACTGTTTCAATTGTGTGTTGTGTGTCAATCCATCCAAATTCATCTTGACCATAACTAACTTGTTCCTTTTTGGATGGCGACGTCGGCACTCATTCTTTCTGACTATTTGTCTCTCAGTAATGGGTTGATAATAATATACCTATGTGAGATAGCATCTGGAGGCTAGGAAAGGATGTGATGGTTGTACTGGTGACAGAAATACCAGGAATCTATTGTTAGGTGCTCCAGCCACCAAGATATAACTGCAAAAATGTTGAAAGCGGTTCTAAACTCCTTTCAATCAATCAATAGTTTTTGGATGGATGTAAAATTGATTTTCACAATTATCTCGATCGTGAGTAGATGTGTTGATTGGAACAAAATTTTCTGTTATACGGCTGTCACACCTTAACGTTTTAACCAGCGTGTGTGGAACGTGTTGGATTTTTTATAACACGCTGCAAACACGTCGGGTACACTATGGACACGTTCCGCACACGCTATCGGCACGCTATAACACGTTGGCACACGTTGCAATACGCTGAGTATCTCATAAAATTTTGTGCATGCTTAAAATTTCTGAGCGTGTGCTGAACGTGTTGGAACACGCTCCGCACACATTCCGCACACGTTCTGAACACGCTCAGCACGCTAGAGACACGCTAGGAGCTCGTTCACTTACGCTACGGACACGCTAGAAACACGTTCGCCAAAAGTTTAACGTGCTTCAAGCGTGTCTCCAGCGTACTGGGAACGTGTGCATAGCGTGTCTACAGCGTACTGAACGTGTGTCTAGCGCGTTGTCAGCAAGTTCACAGCGTTTTTCTGGCGTATTACAGCATTTCAGTTTTCAATGAAAATATAAAAGTTCCGCTGCATGTTTGTATAGAGTTTCTACCAACAGCTTCTCGTAAATAAATAAATTTGTGCATGTACATGTGTATGACCCTTTTGACATGTTCATATATGCATGTTTCCACATGACCAGTCTAAGAATGACTTAAAAACTCGATTATAAGAAGCATTCTCTATATTTGACAATGAACGATTTCGTTCAAGTCATATAAATAAAACTTATGTTATGTTATGTTATGTTATGTAATAAGCTGTTTGTCTTTTCTTCCATATAAATCCTTTACGGATTTTCTTAATTCCTTAGATTGTCGAGGTGGAGAATGTAGCCTAAATGTGTATTAAACTTTGCGTTTATAGCTTTACAAGTGCGTCTGCTCTTTGGTTAGAATAACAATACATTTGCGAAAATACAAACATTCATTCGTCTCATTTGATCATTATCAATATACCAAAAAGACAAGTACATCGTTGTACCTAGTGGACATAATACAAGACGTGTTTTACTCTATTCTGCTCTGTTCAGAATATTTGATTCTATTATATGTACTACAAGTTTGATATTTGGTACACCTTTTCCCCCTTAATATAGGACTAGCTATTCAAGATTGAGAGGTTGTAGAAAGTCATCCTACATGGTAGAGCATATGGAGGAAGAAAAGAGTGCATTATGACAAGTAGTTCCTTACCCTTTGGCAAAATTTTTCGAGTGAAAAGTACTAGAAGCTTTAATCAGCCTGTAATCTTATAAGTTTGTTATATGCATGTTTTCATATATAACAGGTGCCAGTGTATTTTTCTTTTCGTCTTTTCCTATTTTTCTTTTACATGAACCAACATACTTTGAATTTGAATATGTGTAGTGGCCGGTGGCCTGTTTAAAGTGGTAATTTCTTGCAGATTTTTTTATTTACATCCAAAACACGCTGCGAACACGTTATAACACGCTAGAAGCGCGTTACAAACACGCTAAGCACGTTCTGAGGACGTTACGAGAACGTTGGACGCACGCTCAAGAACGTTGGTATACGCTGACATACGCTATCAACACGTTCTGGACATGTTTCTCACGCATTACTCACACGTTCAAACTCGCTATGAACACGCTACAAGCGCGTCGTGAATTGACAAAAAGAAAATGTAGGTCAGCATATGCCTACGTTTTGCGGACTTAGTCGTTTTCTCAAACGCGTTAGGCACACGTTGGCTAAAATGTTGAGGTGTGACAGGGCCATTAGCTCTAAGGTCAAGGTCGAAGTTCAAGGTCAAATGTTAAAAGTGAGCTTGTCTTTGACATTCTCCTACCTTAATTAATTTCATGATTACCTTGCACAATATTCTTCCAAATCACGTAAGGGAATGTTTTGTGAAATGCAATTGCAGATTACTCCAAGGTCATGCACTGTACTGAAGGTAAAATATTAAAAATTCAGCCTGTCTCGAGTCACAACATTTTGAGGGATTTACACAATACTATTGAAAGTGCCTATACATTCATAATATTAAGGCACTTACAATAGTGTTACACTGATCCCTAAAATAACAGAATTTTGTGGGATCAGTGCAATACTATTGTAAGTGCCTATAATACTATAGGCACTTACAATAGTGTTGCGCTGACCCATTGAGATACTGATTCCACAATATAATTGCACTATTAATCTCTTCACGAGTTATATGTGCTATTTGAAAGAAATTTGTAGATTGTTTCAATTTCATGATACGGGTCAAGGTCAAAGGTTCAGAAGGTTTTACATTATTGTCGTAATGGACATTTGTATTTTTTTCTCTTTTTTTTCATAATGATTCATTCCTTGAATATTGCGATTTTCTAATACGCTTTAAATTTTTGTCTTAATGAATTTTTTTAGAAAAGATCAGTTTTACTTTTTAGTTGTTTAAAAATGTTGATTTTAAAATTATTTCCACTCAGTGATGCAGATACTCAAAAGACAATGAAGAAAATTTTTTATTTGAGCCTGTGTGTGACGTTTCCAACAATTTGAAATGTTTGTGAGGTGCAAACACTGAGTAACATATACTATAAAGTTACCTGATGGCCTACAAATACTTTGAGACCTTATCTATCTACTTAAGGCATAGGATGCACAGGCTGATCAGATTCTTTGCTTTGCACATTTTTGAAAATTATAGGAAATCTCATGCACAGGCTCATTTGAAATTATTTTCTTTAAACAAACATTTTCGAAAGAATATAAACCATCCTGTCTCAGACAGCGTAAACTTCGAAACATGTGACCCAAGGGATGTTGATTAAATTCTATTCAGCGACCAGAACACCTCAAAAATCAAAATTACGTAACATTGTTGTGGGCTGTATTGCTTACATAGAAAATATATGAGAACCATCAAGCTGAAACAGGTCTTCTTGGAACTCTGTGTAAAATGAGTTTTTGGAAAGGGAATTTGATCTACTAGTTGTCAACCAATGGTTATTAAATCATTAAAATTCAAGAATAGTTAAACTGGAAGGTAGAATGGTCAGTTTCAAATTAAGGAGTAACTTGGCATACGTATCTTACAAATTAATGCTAGCCATCATATAATTTAATTGAAAGAAGTTATTGATTCAAATTCAATAGCTGATTAAATTCTCTTTGATTAAGTATGATTTTATTTCATGTGTCAACCTTATGCCCAGTTCTTCATGGGATTTTGCTCCTTCAACAGAAGTTTTTGTAGACAGAATAGACTAAGATCAGTCTGCACAGCCATGCAGCCTGATATTAGCCTACAGTCTGCCTGCTTTGGTCTTTATAAGTGTGAGAAAAAAAAGGATGTAAATACCATTACGCACATTACCTAATTGCGTAATAGAAATAAATCTTGTTTTGAAAAATACTGTCGATAAATGATCATAACATCGAAACTACAGCTCATATGATGTTTTGATAATTCAATAACCTTCATATCATAAAAGAGGGGAAGCAATTGGAGGACATTCATTTTTTGTCACAGTCCACATATCGCCTTTATCCTACACATTCCATGTAAGTCGCCTTCTGAGTGCATATAAATCCTAGTTACTCCAATGTCATGATTAATGTTATAATGCCAAAAGAAGGAGAGAAAAAAACAAGATGAAAAAATGTTTTATAAATAAAATTTTGGGAGGACAATAAAACCTCACCTTTTCAGACAAGAAGGGTGAAATCCTACCAATAAACTTCAATCATGGCTCACTCAGTTGTCAGTGTGCCCGGGGAGCCTGACCCTTGTGACATTATACACATCCCCCTGACACTTCAGGCAACATTTTATGTCACATCTCCTTAAACGGTGAAAATCAGTCCAGGGATCAATCAGTTTATAACATTTTCAAAGGAGACATTTGAATAAGAATTCGGCATTGGTTCAAAGAGAAAATTTTTTATCTTCAACAATTTCAAAGATGTTCCTCTGCAAAAAGATTCAAGAACTGGTTTTGAATTTTTTTTAACTTCACTTCTAGGATGTTCTAGAACGGTAAATGGTAGTTCAAGAACTGTTAGTTATAGAACTGGGGCCCGTTTTACTAAACTGTTATGATCATTTTTTTGTAAATCAAGAATTAAAGTTGCTTAATTCTTTGGAAGTAACTAAATTTGGAATTCTGTAATGCATAATCTCATTGGAATTGTCTCCTAAAGATGATTCCAATGAGATATTGCAATGTAGAATCTACCAATGAATTAAAAACATCATGAATGATTTGTCGTTTGACAAACGATTATATTTTTTTGTAAGATGTTTAGTAAAACAGGCCCCTGGTTCAGAAATTAGTTTTTGGCAAAATTGCTATCACTGCTTTTAGTAAGTAAGAATGGTTGGGGGGTGGGGGGTGGGTGGGTGGGGGTGTGTGTTAGTGTGTGTCATTTGATTACCACCAGGAATCATAGACATATATTGCGCAGGTCAAAGTTTTCTTGGAGAATAAATGAATGAATAGTAAGGTGCGGTATTAATATTATGGAATGATGCCCCTGAACATTTTGAGGGGTTCAGTGCAAGACTGTTCTAAGTGTATGCACTTTGTACAGCCTTGCACTGAACCCTCAAATTTTGCTTTATCAAAATAGCAAGTGAAGCAAATGTTCATAAGCATTTTCTCCATAACAGTAAGGTTACTGGCTGTGTACTATAAAAAGACAAAGTTAAGAGGGGTTCATCACATGAGTGATGAAGCAATTGGTAAACAGTTTGACAAAAAAGAAGGAAAAAATGGCCTCCTGAATAATTATATAGACAACCATTTTATCATGGGCTGTCTCAGAAAGAAACTATTCCCATAAGAATCAAAAGCATGTAATAATTATCAATTTTATTTGTAACACTCGAAATGTGTGACATTAAATTTAATTAATCTTTCTTCCCAGAAAATTATACGTCAAGCAATATTATGTTCTTGGCAGGAACCATGACAAACTTATACGCTTTTGATTAAGTTTTTTATCCTTAAGGAATCAGTCTTGATTGGTTGGCAGAAGATTATTTTGATTTAGGGTAGTTGACTTTTATGAAACATTTGAACTCTAGATAAGACAAACCTCTCTCCGCGCAGTATTACCCTGAAAATGTCAGACAACTTATGTTAAACTCACATTAGTAATGAAATTTTCCAGATTGCATAATGATTGTGAGATGACATGAATTTTATGGAGTTAAAGTTGGAATTTTTTAGGGCATAACTTTTTTGTTCCAAAATGTGATTGTATATTTAGTCATTCACAATGGATTAGTACTGACTCCTCAATTTGAACTTTTTCAAGACTGTACCTTGAAGCAAAAATTCTCAGCAAAGACAATAAATTATATCAATAATGAAACTGAATCAATATTATGTGAAAATTTACATTATTATCAATATCATTATCACTAATGATTATACCTTTTGGCCTGCTGATCATGGAATATTCCTGCTTTGGTAGGAGGTACAGACAATAATCAGCTTGTATATATGTGAAGCCTGATCTTATTAAATACCACCTGATTTTCCTTTTTAAACCAGAAGAGTTAAAATATATTTTCAAAATAAATACTGACTCACAATTGGTGCCTCCAGTACCCTTGTCACTTTAATTTTAGTGCAATTTTGCAAAGGTTATATTTTCATTTAATGCAATTTTGCAAAGGTTATATTATCTTTTAATGCAATTTTGCAAAGGCTATATTTTTATTTAGCAATTGACAAGGGATAATAACATCATTAAACTTATGTCTTTCGGGCCCTTTCCCTTTAATTTGAGGTGAATTTCCTCTAAACAATCATTTGTATGATTGTTTAGAGGAAATTCACATCAAATAAGAGAAAAATTCTCATCAAGTTCTTAAAATTTAGGCATTTGAAGATGGTTTTCTTTGTTAAAAAGATAGGGTTGCTACTTTTGGGGAGAGAGCTATTATTAGGAGAAAAAATGTAAGTGTCTATACAATGTATACACACTTAGTGCAGTCTTGCACTGAACCTGCACTAAATGTAAAAAAAAAAAACACACTTCATTATTGCTCACTGATTTCCAACATTATTGTCAAAACAACAGTATTGACAATAATTAAAATTGTTACACTGGACAATTTGGAAAATGCACTCATATAATTACTGTATACAAAAATTTATGAATTGATGTTATCATAAATTTACAACAATATTTATGTATTTTTAACAACATCATGAACATATGAAGAGAGGGGGATCAATTTATAAGAGTAATTACTATACAAAGTGTTTATTAGTATTAGGCTTTTACAAAAGCTTTGCACTAGCCCCTTTCAAAACAAAGCACATTTTTGCATTAAATTTCTCCAAACATTTCTGGATCTTTAAGAAAAAAAAAAAAAATAGAATTCCACCCAGTAGAATACAAGAAAATTACTTTGTTGGCCCCATAGACTAGATAATTCCACCATATTGTTAATACAAATCCCACTTTTCATCAGGACTATACAACCGAACTATTTTCAAATCATCCCATCAACAGGAGCTTCAACAATTTTGGGCTCATTCCAAAATGAATCAGGAAAGTTTTACAAAAGGACATGGCTGATTGAAAAGACTTGTTCCTGATTGAAAATGAACGTGTATTTATCTGGTAGACAGGGGCTGGGGAAGATGGAGAACGCTAATGAGCATGTCATAGTCCCACGATGAATTTACCCAGAATTCACAGCTAAAATATGCTTCTTATCAGACGATCAAATTTTCATCATATAAAAGTCTGGTATATGCGCAGATCCTTGAAATTTGGAAAGTAAATCGGAAAAAAAGAAAAATGCTCGTCAATAGGGTTCAACACTAGCAACTCTTGCGACCAGCCTGAAGGACCCACTTTTCCATACTCATAAGTTACAGGACCCATGGTTTTAAGGGACGCAGGTTTTGTGCTTCTCAGAGGAAAAAATAAGTAGCCAGGACCCTTGAAAAATGTGATGTGAGTCCCATTGACCCTCTGGGGATCAACTTCAGAAAGGAATTGAAGACTGCATAAAACAGTCTTCAATTCTTTCCCGAAGTTGAGTCAAAAATATAAATATACTTCCATCAATTTCTTAACCTAATTAACAAGGAAATAACTATAAATCTACAAAATACAAGCTTATAGCCTAAAAGAAATAGTCACAAGTGACAAAAAATTTCTTTTTTCCCACAATGTCTTAATATATTGATGAATATTGAAGGTTTTTTCAGCATAATTATTTTTTTATTTGTATTTTCCAGCTATTGAATTATATACGCCCATCGAAAGACAAGAGGTATTATGTGAGAACTCATGGCATCCGGGCATCTAGGTGGGAGGGAGGTTTCTAATTCTTTGTCCAGGGCAATCAGTCTATCAACTAAAGTCCAATTAACTTGAGACTTGGCAGTCATGTTCCTCTAGTGATTACAAAAGTAATTAGGTACATTGTTTTCTATAAAAACAATCTAGAGTTAATAAGTCTCAAGGTCACAGGTCAAGGTCATACCTTTATGTTCACTTGAAAACAATTCTATGGGTAAAAGCCTAAAAACAGATCTGAGGCTCAAATGTAAAAATAAGACTCCTAACCCAAGCATTTTTGAGAACTACCAAAAACCCTAGTTACCTAAGCTTCTGCAATATAATTTATATAATACTGAAAATTTTATTTAACATTTTAACAATCATTCAATAAATAGGTTAAATCTCTCTTGTCAAGCTGAATCAAATATTTCTGCTTTATAGTTGTGGGGATGCACAAGCTAGCCAGATTCTTTGCTTGGAGCGTGTATGAAATTGTTGTAAATGTCACTCACAATCTCATTTTAAAATAGCAATAACCAAGATTTATATTAAAAACCTAAAAAGAAAAAAAAGGATGAAAAAATTTCCTACACGTAATTGCTTTTTTCGAAACCTGAACTCCCAAATGAGCTTGAGACGCACCAATTATGATACGAATTCTTATATTGTCTGCGATATCAATGAAATTTGTATGTATTATACGTCTTACTTAAGGTTATTGTAATACATCAGTTTTGGAAAACAAAATTTTCTAGAAATCCCAGTTGTAGATCTTCTGGTGGTTCTCTATATTTTAAATTCTTTTAAAGAATTTCGTCTTGTATGATTTTGGTCTCGTTGGTATCTTGTACTTCCCTCCATTTAAACCTATTCAGACACAGTCTGACTTTTTGAGGCCCTAGAAAAATAATCTGTTATAACCATCGTGAACAATGAAGAAATTGCTTGTCACAAGTGATTAACCTTTGTCTGCAATGTTTCCTATACCCCCCCCTCCCTCATTAAAACAAAGAATCAATTTTTTTTAGTATCTGCAGCTTCTCTGCAATTAGACCAGCTGCCATCATTATATATATAAGCGCAGTTGGAAGTGTGTCAGACTGTCAATCTAATGGTCCCTAGTTCAATCCCTTGTCTTTCCAAATATTTGTCACCAACCAATAGGTTGATAATCATAGACCTATGTGGGATAGCTGTTTGAGGGAGCCTAGGGAAAGGATGTTATGGTAGTACCAGGTGTGAGAATCAATTGTTAGGTGCTCCAGCCGCAGTGATGTGACTGAAAGATTGTTAAAAGCAGTAAAAAAACCTTTCAAACAAACTGAAACTAGACCAGTCTAAAATGTTGTCACCCGATAAAAGGTTAAAGGATGTCTTGCAACAGCCAGGGCACCCTCTAACCTGTTACAGATCAGCTTGATTTTAGATTGATTTGAATTCAAATACATGTATTCATTTGTTTGCAGTTGGTTACAGTCAATATTCTTCAAGCAACCACATCTATTGAAGGAGCATTTTTATTTAGGCACCTTTTTCTAAATCAACTTCTTTAAATCAAAATATCATAAAGAGAAAGGATTGTTGTTCGAAAAAATTGTTGAAAATGAATCCTATATTGTTAAAACTCATTAGAATCATCTCAATGAGACGATTCTATTGTGTTTTAAAAACATAGCATTATAGATAAATTGGAAATTACAATCAGAATTATATTTCTATTTTGAAAAGGAAAAAGGGGAATAAGCGGCTTTTCTCTTTAATCACAGCTTTTTGGTGGCCCTCAGTCGCTTAAAACAAGTTTTACTGAACTTTCATCTTTGCAAATCGGGGTATAATTTTCAAACAATTTACATCATTTTATCATACTGAATACTGGGCTTGATTTTAAGTTTCCTCTCCTCCACAACAGTCCCTTTTTGGATAACAGGACACTTATATTAATTTCTTATGTTGTTTGATTTGTTTGGATCCAGCCCTCCCAAGTGATTTAAAATTTCAGAGGAAATATATCGTATACCAGTCCAGGAAGATGAGTTTTGCACTTAATAAACAGTGACATAGTCTGAACTTTTTGATTACTTTTGTGATCAAATAAATGAAACTTTCTGATTAGAAGGGCGCCCTCTATGGAACCAATACCATCAGTTTACGTTGTTGAATCTCGCGAGTATTTCTCATTTTTTGCATCTGATCTCTAAATTACAATACCAAGTGTCCCATAAGTCCAATGGTGGTATGGTGAAATTATTTTCTGGATGAAATCTCAAAAATGGATTTTTGGGATTAACTTTATTTCTTTACTTAACAACATGAATTTACAACTGTCAGCTACCATGTGTCCTAGTAGTTATGTATACTTATCTTGTAATTTGATGATTGTCTTAAGAGTCCAGGGTGAACAACACTTCTGGCCCCTGCCAAAAAGTTCAATAACTGGTTCTTGAACATCCTAGAGCATTAAATGACAGTTCTCGAACTCTTAATTCTGGATCTGTTTAAGGAAACTAGTTGTTGATCTTCTAGAACTAGAACTAGTTCTTAATATTGTATTTGAACTTAAGTTCTTGAAGTTCTGGCATCAACAATTTAAGTGTTTACATTCTAGAGGTCACAATGGCCTAATCTTTGCGAAACTTTGTCAGAATGTTTTGTCATGTAACAAGGATGCATGACCCCTTATGAAAATGAGGTTGATCCATACCATATCATGGGAAAATAGGCCTGAATGGTAATTTTCTTGTTTATATACTTTCTATAGAGGCCACAAAAATGGTCCAATCTTCATAAAACTCAGTCAGAATGGGCTGCATGTCACAAGGATGAACCAGATTGAAAATGGGAGTGATCCATACCACTTCACACCATAAGGGGCCTGATTGACAATTTTCGAGTTTACACTCTAGAGGCCTTATACATAGTCAGATCTCCTTGAAACTTGGTCAGAATGTTGGTCAGGTCACAAGGAAGGACCCTATTGAAATAGGTAAGGATCTATGCCATAACATGGTAAAAGGGGCCTTAATGACAATTTTCTGAGTTGGGACCACAACAGAAATAAGAATCTTATTCCTTCATCATGTTATTGTGAATCAGTTTATGGTCCTCCTAGGATGCACTCTGGAGACAAACTTACCCTTGTCGTACTGTACCATGGCTAAATTGCATTCAAATCAAAGGTCTGAAAGCCCTGAATGCACTAGTTATATGAGTCAGTATATATTTGAAAATCTAATTTTAAATACAATTGTCAAAGAAATGAAATCAGATGAAACAGACTTATAGATCAGACATAATTATGTGCAGTCAGATATTTATCTTTGCCTCCTGCAAAAGGAGAAGTCTTCTAGGTTCTGCATGACAAGATTTATAACTGACTGAAGGCTTGGTTTCTTTGATAATAATAAAATATTTAAAAAGAAAAAAATAAGCTAGCAATTTAGCTAACTTGTCTTGCATTCAGGATGACAAAATGGTATGAAATGTTTGTAAATCATGCCCCGCTTTGCACATGTCCTAATGTGCAAAGCTGGGTATAATTTGCTAAGAGTTTTGTCAACCTAATAGAGGCAGGCAAGCTGCTCAGTGCCTGGCCCTCTCATCTAAGCAAAATTGTTCGAAATGTCTTGCTAAACTTTAATTATGCATGAAACTTACATGTATAGATATAAATACTTACTAATTGACTGAAATGAAAAATGAGCCAGTGCTTGAGATTTCCAAAAATTTCAAATATCCACGAAGCAAAGACTCTGACTAACCTGTGCATCTGCACAGTCTGACCTGAGAGTCCTCGCTGTGCTTAGTAGATAGATAAGGTCTCAAACTATCTGTAGACCATCAGGTAACTTTATATTTACAGTATTTGGCTGTCAACACAGCTCAATGTTTACGCCTCATGCACTGACATTTCAAATTGTTGAAAACGCACAGGCTCATATGCCATTCTTTTCGTAATCAGAATAATATACATTTATGTAAATTAATTTACAACCAAAATGTATTTTTAGTAAAGGAGAAGCTATATGTCTCAATTTATCACAATGTTTGGAACTTGGAATGTGAGAAAATCACTATGAGCCTTTCAATTTGAAACCCATAAAAATTTTGCTTTTCAGAAATAGTATTGAATATGATTATTTATGTGAAAGCCTCTCAAGTTATTATTTATTGATTTGCTGGTCGTGATGAAATATTCTTTTATTGTTTTTTTCTCATCCGAAATAATTTCTGTGCAGTCTCAGACCACAATTACTGAAAGGGGAGACAATCGTTGGAATGGATCCCTGGGGAGGGGCTATTAGCAGTCAATTTTGACTCTGGCGTATTACGGTAATTGTTAGGCAGATAATTTAGTGTCGGAGTGAAAATATTCAATTTAGAATATTCATACATCAGTATTACAGGAGGTGCGGGGCCGTTTGTGCGGAATAAGTAGTGCATTATGGGAAGAGAGATGAGATCAAGAGTCACACCGTAAAGAATGTACGTCTCTTTCTTTCTCGGCTATCTATTTCAGTAAATCAAGCGAAAGCTCTGTTGATTGATCATAGAGATGTCAACGTCTTTAGCAGTAGGTTTTTACTCCGTTACCGATGTCTATCATTAGACGGGTGCCCGATTCATCTAATTTGAATACAGAGTGATTTGTGGACGGGACGAAATACATTTATCTGAATCTGATTATAAATCTTCTGAGCCAACACTGATTTATCTTGCTTCATCAGTGTCAATAAATGCTTACCAATGAATTTGATTGGCTGATTGAATTTGGACAGGAAAAATAATTTAGTTGGAGGGCTCGGAAATTCATCAAACAGTAAAAGGATCAGAATAATCAAATAGTAATTTTCTGTCTATTAGCATCATATCAAGATAATGAAAATTTATACTTGTCTTTCTAGAATAGTGTTGCAAACAACCTTGAAATGAAAAAAAAAAGGGTTACAAAATGTGATTCAAGAAAACATTTAATATTTAAACTAGAACACTTAATTCAGTGTCCTTTCACACAAATCATCTTTTGAGCTTTGTCATGCAGAGTGTAAAAGCCTTGGTATGAATGCAATTAAGTCATCATGCTGAAATCCCCATATACACATATCATAATTAAGTACTGTATTTCTTCTAAAAAATGCTCCAGGGAGCTATTTAATTTGATCAAGGCGCATTTATTTAGTATGTATATGCTGATTAAAAATAATCATTGAAATTGATGTCTTTCATGCCCTATTCCCTTTAATTTGAGGTAAATTTCCTCTCATAAAAGATTGTTTAGAGGAAATTCACATCAAATTAGAGAAGAAGTCTCAACAAGTTCTTAAAATTTAGGCATTTGTAGTGGGTTTTCTCAGAAAAAATGTAGGGGTGCTACTATTAGGGGGGACCCTATTATTAGGGGAAATACTGTATTTGTATTGAGTTTTTAGCTCACCCGAGCACGAAGTGCTCATGTGAGCTATTGTGATCACCTTTCATCCGGCATCCGTCCGTCGGTCGTCGGTCGTCGTCCGGCGTCCGTCAACAATTTCTTTAAACGACATCTCCTCCTAAACTACTTGGCCAATTTACACCAAATTTTACAGAAATGTTGCTTAGGTGGTCCCCTTCAAAAATAGCTAAAAGAATTGAAATCCATGAA
Organism: Fragum whitleyi; assembly: GCA_948146395.1. NCBI lineage: Eukaryota > Metazoa > Mollusca > Bivalvia > Cardiida > Cardiidae > Fragum > Fragum whitleyi. Next base: position 48,704,582 of record OX411551.1, on the reverse strand, counting down.
AAACTCTGGTTGCTATGGCAACAAACAGTGAAATTTTAAGAAAATCTTTAAAATTCTTCTTCTTCTCAACCAGTAGTCCTACAGACTTAAAACTTGGCATGGATGATCAGTTACAAGACCTGAATTAAAATAGCTAAAATCATATCTTTTGGGCCACCAGGTGCGGAGCACCAGGTGGGAGGGGGTAGTACTTAGGGTAAATTTTGTAATCTTTAATCTTCTTCTTCTTTGGAACCAGGAGCCCTACAGACTTGAAAATTGGCATGGATGATCAGCTCATAGACCTGAATAAAAATAGCTAAAACCATATCTGTTGGGCTGCCAGGTGCGGAGCACCAGGGGGGAGGGGGTAGTACTTTTGTGAAAATTTTGTAATCTTTAACCTTCTTCTTCTGATGAACTAGGAGCCTGACAGATTTGAATATTGGCATGGATGATCAGCTCATAGACCTGAATAAAAATAGCTAGAACCATGACTGTAGATTCACCAGGTGCGGAGCACCAGGGGGGAGAGGGTAGTACTTTTGTGAAAATTTTGTAATCTTTAGCCTTCTTCTTCTTCTGAACCACAAGCCCTACAGACTTCAATATTGGCATGGATGATAAGCATATGGATCTTAAATAAAATAGCTAAAAGCATGAATGTAGGGCCACCAGATGCGGAGCATTAGGGGGGAGGGGGTAGTACTTTGGATCAATTTTGAAATCTTTAACCTTATTCTTCTCCTGGATCAGGAAGCCTACAGACTTGAAAATTGTAATGGGTGATCAATATATTGACATTAATAAAAATAGCTAAAATCATGATTGTAGGGTCACCAGGTGCTGAGTGTCTTGGGGAGGGGGTAGTACTTTGGATCATTTTTGAAATCTTTAAACTTCTTCTAATGAACCAGGAGTCCTACAGACTTGAAAATTGGCATGAATGATCAGCATATGGACATTAATTGAATTAGCTAAAATCATGACTGTAGATTCACCAGGTGCAGAGCATCTTGGGGGAGGGGGAGTGCTTTGTTGAAAATTTTGAATCCCTACAGCCTTTATTTTTGACATGGATTGATCAACTCATTAAAGAAAACTTTGAAAGTCTCAGACTCAGCCTGTATATCTGGCATAGATTAGCTGATCACAGACCTTTTATGAAAAAAGCTTAAATAAATAATGACCAGGGGAGGAGCAGAGGGGGGGGGGGGGGGGGGGGGGGGGGGAGAGGATTATTTCAAATGTTATCTGATTGAATAACTGAAAATCTCTTTTTCTGTGGTTGCATGGACATACCTAGGTAATGAAGCTTTTTTCTCAGGTGAGTGACCCAGGGCCAACGGCCCTCTTGTTTAAGACCATTCTGGCTTGAGAAGATTAATCAGATAGTATAGACTAAGATCAGACTGCACATATTATGTGTAGTCTGATCTTCGTCTATACCCTTTTTAAAAGCGGAATATACTGGGTTCAGCATGTCAAAAGTTAAGGTATTCAAGTTGAATACTTAACTGATAATTCAGTTAAAAGTTACTTTTATTATTCATCACAAGATGAGTGATTCTTTGAAGGTCAATGTCTAATATTAGTCAAAGGGAATTTCAGCATTTATCATTAAGATGGTACTTCATTCAATATACAGTATTTTGGGATTTTTTTCGCCATAGTCTATTTTTTGTGGTTAGGTGGATGTCCGTCGTTCGTCGTGTGTCGTCTGTCATGTGGCGTGTGTCGTGTGTCGTCAACATTTACCTTGTATGCACTCTAGACGCCACATTTTTTTGCCCGATCAACCTGAAATTTGGTCAGAATGCTTGTGTTGATCAAATCTCGGACGAGTCTGAAATTAAGTTAAGTGGGGTCAAAAACTAGGTCACAGGGTCAAATGTTAGGAAAACTGCATATGCACTCTAGAGGTCACATTTTTTGTCTGATCAACCTTGAAATTTGGTCAGAATTATTGTCTTGATAAAATCTTGGACAACTTTAATATTGGGTCAATTGGGGGTCAAAAACTAGGTCACGGGGTCAAATCCTAGAAAAACCTTGTATGCACTCTAGAAGTGACATTTTTTTCCCAATCAACCTGAAATTTGGTCAGAATGATTGTCTTGATCAAATCTCGGACAAGTTTGAAATTGGGTCAATTGGGGTCAAAAACTAGGTGAAAGGGTCAAATCTAAGAAAAAACTTGTTTGCACTCTAGGAGTCACATTTTTAGTCCCCTACCGGTGTTCACACCGGAGGGGACTATAGGTTTGCCCTCCGTCTGTCTGTCCGTCCGTCCGTCCGTCTGTCCGCTCAAATCTGGATCCCGCGATAACTTAATAACTAAGCAAGCGTTTTTGATGAAAGTTGGTATATGACTAGATGGCAATGTGTAGATTATGCACATCATTTTATTTTTGTTTTTCGACTTAAATTGAGGTTGCTATGGTTACAGAAATAGTGAAAATATGGCCAAAAATGGGATCCTGTGATAAGATAATAACTAAGCAAGCTAGTTTGATGAGACTTAGTATATGACTATATGGCAATGTGTAGATTATGCACATCATTTTATTTTTGTTTTTAGACTAAAATTGTTGTTGCTATGGTTACGGAAATAGTGAAAATATGGCAGAAAATATTGGATCCTGCGATAAGTTAATAAGTAAGCAAGCTAATTTGATGAGACTTGGTATATGACTAGATGGCAATGTGTAGATTATACACATCATTTTATCTTTGTTCTTTGACAAAAAGTGCCGTTGCTATGGTAACGGAAATAGTGAAAATATGGCAAAAAATGGATCCTGCAATAACTAAATAACTAAGCAAGCTAACTTGATGAAACCTGTTTTAAAATGTAAAAAAAATTATAAGCCATGTTAGTCAGGGTGGTGATGCAGCAGTATTAATCACCTCCAGTGAAAGTTCTCATTTCTTACCAACAAGACTGAAGAAAAACATCTTGGATCAGACAAGGTAACTGTTATTGATACTATTTCTTGCATCTGTCTATTGCTTGCATGAATTGTATAGTGGGCACAGCAGAGACAACAACTCATGTAAGTCTTGTTTAACCCTTTCCAAAACAAGACCTGGTTTTGACGTCCCTGATAGAATTGGCGTGGGAAAACATTGAGACAAAAGACCATATTGAGTCAATGTGAAGCCAGTAGGGGACTTTATGTGTTGCATACAACACCAGATACTTGTTTGCCCAATCAACCTTGAAATTTGGTCAGAATGATTGTCTTGATCAAATCTTAGACGAGTTTGAAATTGGGTCAAGTGCGGTCAAGAACTAGGTCTCAGGGTCAAATCTATGAAAACCTTGGTATGTACTCTAGAGGTCACTTTTTTTGCCCAATTAACCTGAAATTTAGTTAGAATGATTGTTTTTATAAAATCTCTGACAAGTTTCAAACTTGGTAAAGTTTGGTAAAAAACTAGGTCATGGGGTCAAATCTTAGGAAAACCTTGGATACCACCTGGTGGTTTCATTTTTTACCTGATCAACCTAAAATTTTGTAAGAATCATTGTCTTGATTAAAATCTCAGTCCAGTTTGAAATTTGGGCAAGTGGGGTCAAAAACAAGGTCACTTGGTCAAATCTAAGAAAAAACATGTATGTATGCACCCTGGTTTTTACTTTTTTACCAAATCAACTTAAAATTTGGTCAGAATAATCATTGTGATAAAAGTCAAGTTTTGTTGCTTAAAAAAAGCCAAAAAACCTTTTCAAAACCTGCTTGAAATATGTTTTGGACAATTCACTCAGGTGAGTGATTAAGGGCCACTATAGCCCTCTTGTTTAACCAATTTCACCGACCTCGCAGGATAGTGAAAATTGAAGGTACCAAAATACCCCAATCACACATATTATTTCATGTTCAAGAAAACTTAAGTGGTGGCCTAAAAATATTTAATGCTGTTACTTCTCTTCAATTCCAGCATGAAAATTGCTTAACACTGTTAAAGTTCAATACTTCCAAAACATTGTTGAATTATTATGGGTCCACTACCTTAAGGTTGTGGAACCTTAATAGTTCTACAATGTTTCAGAAGTAATTAACTTTTACAGTGATAACCAAGGTTTCCTAATGATATCAATAGGAAACCTCGGTCAACATTGTGAAAGATCATGAGTTCCGAATGTTGTTGAACTGTTACAGGTCCACTACCTTAATGTTTAATGATAAAGTTTGAAAAACATTAAAACTAGCACTCAGTAGCTTAATGGTGCTATAATCTTTCAACACTGAAACTCGGTTCCCAGAAAGAAACAAACATGAATTTTGCATTATATATAGTTAATCTGATAGTTTATGAAATCTCTTAATGCAAAGGACATGTATAAATATGATCCAGGGAGTGTAAAACTTCTGGCTTGGTTGAGATTTTACTGGCTAGTATATTTAATTGACCGTATATTTCTTTTCTTTATTATGATAGTCCCTAGCCACAAAGAAGAGGGGTAAATTGGTTTCACCATCTCTGTTTGTCCATCCACCAGTCTGTCTGTCTATCTGTCCATAGACTTTCTAGTTTCAACACTAACTCAAGAACCATGGGCCCTAGAACAGTGAAACTTAATACAATCGTTGCAACAAATTCTTACACCATAGTAGACGGCCCTTCCCTCATTTGCACGATAATTGCCCATGACCAAAGGCTGTGCTCTATTATTTGTTGGCATATAGGTCAAAGGTCAAGGTCACAATTAGACTTTGTCTGAAATCCTTTTTGGGGCTCTGAACTCAAGAACCAAGTGACCTAGAACCTTATTGTTGCAAACGCACTAATATAAGGGCATAACACTGGTAGGGACAGAGTGGGGGGATATCAGTTTGCTTTGCTAAAATTGCTATTGGGTTTAGGTCAAGTGTTTCTGTAATGTTACATGAACTGGAACACCAAACCATGACTTCCCATATTTCTTTTACCATAGTACAATATATACACCACTTCATTCTTCCTGAGTACCTAGCTACTTTTCCAACATAGGTTTATTATCATCACCCATCCAGACAAAATAGCTCAGCCTAAAAGAGCTGTCACTGCCAATATACCATATTTCCTCTAATATTAGTGCCCTCCCTAATAGTAGCACCCGTATATTTTTAGCTCACCTGAGCACTAAGTGCTCGAGGGAGATATTGTGATCGATCAATGTCCGGCTTCCGTCATGGCGTCATATTTTTCTTTAAACGACATCTCCTCCTAAACTACTGAGTCAAAATCAACCAAACTTGGCAGAAATATTCCTTGGGTGGTCCCATGTAAAAATTGCTCAAATGGTAAGGATCCGTGCCATATCACAGGAAAAGGGGCCTTAATGACAAATTTCTTGTTTACACTCTAGAAGCCACAAATATGGTCCAATCTTCATGAAACTTGGTCAGAATGTTTGTTAGGTCATGAGGATGAACTCTATTGAAAATTGGAAGGATCCATGCCATATCACGGGAAAAGGGGCATTAATGACAATTTTGTCAACAATTTCTTTAAACAACATCTCCTCCAATCTTCATGAAATTTGGTCAAAATATTTGCCAGGTCACAGAATGAACTCTGTTTAAAATGGGAAGTTCATGCCGTATCACAGGAAAAGGAGTCTTAATGATAATTTTCTTGAAATATCAGGTGAGCAATTTAGGGCCCTCAGGGTCCTCTTGTTTACTTAGAAAACCCACTTCAAATACCTACATTTTAGAAACTTTTTGTGACTTCTTCTCTAATTTGAGATGAATTTTTGTCTAAACAATCATTATTATGATTGTTTGGAAGAAATTCACCTCAAATTAAAGGGAAAAGAGCTTTAAAAACATCATTTTTAATGATTTTTTAAATCAAAAAATTTATATTTAATTAAAGCTCCCTGACCATGTTCTGTATTGCTCCCAGGAGTGTTTATTAGGAGAAATACGGTATCAAAAGATAGAAAGTATTTCTGATCGACCCTGATGTGAAGCGGGCTGCTGGGCCCAGTTCTTTGTCCACAGCATAACTCTGTCAATTTTTGTGCGATTGACTTGAAACTTGGCAGTTATATTTATTTCATGATTACAGGGTAGTGCAGTGTGCAAGAACCATAACTCTACCTAGCTTAATTTTTTTAGTTAGTTCCCTTTGTTATTTTTCATACCGTTTGGACATCCAGCAGTGTAACAGGCATATCTTGTGATAACTTGTTTGAAGTTATTGAACTTTTGCTAATCTTTTTATGTGGAGATCTGGATCAGAATCAGATTATAATCCCTCCTTTATTGACACTATTATTTTGGAGAACCCTGTGAACTTTCTATCTCTCTGAAGGTATAACACTCAATGAAAGCCAGTTGATTAAGTGAAAAGCTGAGTTGTCTCAAATTTCTGCCAAAAAACTTTGTTTATAAATAAGAGCCGCCCCACCACTAATTGGCTTTCAGCTTTCAATTATTATTGGAAAAGAAAAGATGAGGATGATATTGAATGAATAGTCATTAATGTGTTTTGTAGATATAGATAAGGTCTCAATTTATCTGTAGACCATCAGGTAACTTCAAATTTATAGTATTTAGCTGTCTATGCTACTCAATGTTTGCACCTCATGCACATTTCAAGTTGATGGAAATGTCATGCACAGGCTCAAATAGGATATCTGACTTGGGTAGGTGAACCAGCTACCATACATAGGTGAACCAGCTACCAACTCTCAGGGGGTTAGTAAAATGAGCCTGTGCATGACATTTCCAACAATTTCATATATGCGCAAAGCAAAGCCTCTAGCCAGCCTGTGCATCTGCACAGTCACACCAGAGACTTCACTTTGCGCTGTGTTGAAAGTGAAGGTCTCAAAGTATCTATATCATTTGTGAAATTTTCTAATTGCACTGTTTATCAATGCAGGCTATTCAAAGTTTGTACCTCAGCCACAAATTGTTGGAATTGTCACGCACAGGCTCAAATACTATTGGAAGTGCCTATAATAGTGCCTATTGAAGGGTTAAAGGAAACAAACCAGAAATTTATAGATGTTAAACAAAGGAAGTGCCTCTAGGAAAAAAGTTCAAGAACTGGTTCTTGAAAGTTCTAGAATGTTAAATGGCAGTTCAAGAACTTCCAAAACTTCTAGAACTAGTTCTTCAACTTTTAGAACTATAGCTCTTGAAATAATTCTTGAAATTTTCAGTTCTTAAACTCCCATTCAAGGTTCTTGATCTGAGTTCAAGAACAAGTTTTAGAACTGGTTCAAGAACTAGTTCTAGAAGTTCAAGAATAAGTTATTGAACCAGTTTCTAGGACAGAATTTCTAGCATTTTCAAGACATCATTTCTCTGTCCCAGGGATATTTATATGCACCCTAGCTAAGCTGGTTCTACATGAAAAAAAGTTTTCCACAAATAATTGACAAGAACATTTTTCTCCTGGCCTGGTGAAATATAAATCATGTCAATTTGGTGCTTTTTAACTATTGGGTAAATATACTCATTGAATGATTTAATAGTGAATTCTGGGAAATACGGGAATCTTAGCGTAGATTTAGATAGTGTAAATGCTGAGGTTTGGATGTCAAACCTGAATGGATTCAAGTATCCAGTGGATTAATTAGGGTGAAGATTTTTTCCATGATATCTATGTTACATAGTCTAATTGTTAATTTCATTTATTATTTATTTTTCTGTAGTTATGCGCAATACCCTATTCTCAATATATTTTTCAGGTTTTATTTAAATCTTTACTTAATGAAAGAAATCTGAAAGAAGGAAATTAACATTTTTATACCCCCCACCTACGAAGTAGAGGGGGGTATATTGGTTTCGCCATGTCTGTCTGTATGTCCATCCATCTGTCAATCCATCTGTCCATCCATCTGTCCGTCTGTCTGTAGACCTTTTCGTTTCCGGAATCTAACTCAAGAACCAAGTGACCTAGAATCATGAAACTTTACACAAATGTTGCTTATGACCCAAGGAAGTGCCCTATTGTTTTTAGGTCACATAGGTTAAAGGTCAAGGTCACAGTGAGACTTTGTTCAATTTTTGTTTCCGGACTCTAACGCGAGAACCAAGCAACCTACAATCATGAAACTCAATGCAAAGGTTGCTTACGACCCAAGGAAGTGCCCTATTGTTTTGGGGTCACATAGGTCAAAGGTCAAGGTCACAGTCAATTTTTGTTCAATTTTTCGTTTCCGGACTCTAACTCAAAAATCAAGCGGTGTAGAATAATGAAACTTCATGCAAATGCTGCATATGACCTCAATATCTGTTACAAACACGTCCTGCACTAATAGCACTTGCATTTTGACAAAGTGCCTGTGGGGGGTATAAGTCCGCTCTGCGACAGTTCTAGTTTCAGTTATATCGAGGTGGCTGGAGCACTTAACAATGGATTCCTGGTATTTCTCTCACCAGTACAACCATAACATCCTTTCCTAGCCTGCAGCTGCTACTCATATAGGTCTATGATTATCAACCCATTGGTGAGAGAGGATAAGTGCCACCGTCGGAGACTGAACCTTGAACCTTTAGATTGACAATCTGACGCGCTACCTAATGGGCTATGACGGCCGCTTAAAGATAAAGAAATAAAATTTTAAGCAAAGAAGAAAATCTTTTTTAAATGTACTTTGAAAAGCTGGCGCAGCTTTCATTTCTGAGGATAAATCAGGTGGTGTGGACTAAGATAAGACTGCATATGTGTATTCAGATCTTTGTCTCTGCCTCATGGCAGAGCAAGAATCGGGTTACAGCATGACAAGGGTTAATTATTGTTACAATTTTAACACTGTATAATCTATACAACATTCAAAAATCAAATTTTGGTGGAAGGAGGAATTAAAATGAAGCATAGAATGTTTGACATGGATTTTTTGCTGCACCTTGCATTCATGTAAGAAAAAAATATCATGAGTGCAAATGAATTAGAATGGCTTGACGCAGAATGCATGTTATTTCAATTAGAAAATATTTCTTGTGTAATTCAACCCTTCAAGAGTGATTTTAAATTTGATAAAATTTATGGAAAGTGAAATATATAAGAAATCTGCAGACTTGTTGAAAAAAATAACCTGCTGCTTTCAGAGTTTCTTCCTCTATGAAGTTCTACACATTACAAAATAATCATACTTTTTGATACAGGCCTGAAGTAAAGAGCTTTGAAAAACATTTTGCAAAGTGAAGAATTGCTTGTTTACAAGCAATTTCTTCTTTGACAAGAAAATTTTCTACTTAAATGGAGGAAGGTTTTCATGCCCTTACATCGATAGTTTGGGGGAGTATTGTTTTTGACCTGTCTGTTTGTCCAATTGTCCCCCCTGAAATACTTTAACTCTGGCCATAACTTTTAATTGGCACATGAAAGAGTGTTCATAATTCACATGAGTATTGCTTTTGACAAGGCTTTTTAGCTCACCTGAGCACGAAGTGCTCAAGGTGAGCTATTGTGATGGGCTGCTGTCCGGCGTCCGTCGTCCGTCGTCCGTCGTCCGTCGTCCATCGTCCGTCGTCCGTCGTCCATCGTCCGTCGTCAAACTTTACCTTGTGTGCACTCTAGAGGCCACAGTTTTGGTCCAAATGTCTTGAAACTTGGTCAGAATGTTTGTCTCCATCAAATCTCGGTTAAGTTCGAAATTGGGTCAAGTGGGGTCAAAAATGGGGTCAAGGGGTCAAATCTTAGAAAAACCTTGTGTGCACTCTAGAGCCCACATTTGTGGCCCAAATGTCTTGAAACTTGGTCAGAATGTTTATCTCCATCAAATCTCGGCCAAGTTTGAAATTTGGTCAAGTGGGGTCAAGAATGGGGTCAAGGGGACAAATCTTAGAAAAACCTTGTGTGCGCTCTAGAGGCCACATTTGTGGCCCAAATGTCTTGAAACTTGGTCAGAATGTTTGTCTCCATCAAATCTCGATCAAGTTAGAAATTGGGTCAATTGGGGTCAAGAATGGGGTCAAGGGGTCAAATCTTAGAAAAACCTTGTGTGCGCTCTAGAGGCCACATTTGTGGCCCAAATGTCTTGAAACTTGGTGGAAATGTTTGTCTCCATCAAATCTCGATCAAGTTCGAAATTGGGTCAATTGGGGTCAAAAATGGGGTCAAGGGGTCAAATCTTAGAAAAATCTTGTGTGCGCTCTAAAGGCCATATTTTTGGCCCAAATGTCTTGAAACTTGGTCAGAATGTTTGTCTCCATCAAATCTCAGTCAAGTTTGAAATTGGGTCAAGTAGGGTCAAAAATGGGGTCAAGGGGTCAAATCTTAGAAAAACTTTGTGTGCTCTCTAGAGGCCATATTTTTGGCCAAATGTCTTGAAACGTGGTCAGAATGTTTGTCTCCATCAAATCTCTCAGTCAAGTTTGAAATTGGGTCAAGTGGGGTCAAAAATGGGGTCAAGGGCTCAAATCTTAGAAAAACCTTGTGTGCTCTCTAGAGGCCACATTTTTGACCCAATTGTCTTGAAACTTGGTCAGAATGTTTGTCTCCATAAAATCTCGGCCAAGATTGAAATTGGGTCAAGTGGGGTCAAAAATGGAGTCAAGGGGTCAAATCTAAGAAAACTTTGTGTGCTCTCTAGAGGCCATATTTTTGGCCAAATGTTTTGAAACTTGGTCAGAATGTTTGTCTCCATCAAATCTCGGTTAAGTTCGAAATTGGGTCAAGTGGGGTCAAAAATGGGGTCAAGGGGTCAAATCTTAGAAAAACCTTGTGTGCGCTCTAAAGGCCATATTTTTGGCCCAAATGTCTTGAAACTTGGTCAGAATGTTTGTCTCCATCAAATCTCAGTCAAGTTTGAAATTGGGTCAAGTAGGGTAAAAAATAGGGTCAAGGGGTCAAATCTTTGAAAAACCTTGTGTGCTCTTTAGAGGCTATATTTGTGGCCCAAATGTCTTGAAACTTGGTCAGAATGTTTGTTTCCATCAAATCTCGGTCAAGTTTGAAATTGGGTCAAGTGGGGTCAAAATTGGGTCAAGGGGTCAAATCTTAGAAAAATCTTGTGTGCACTCTAGAGGACACATTTTTTTGCTCAAATGTCTTGAAACTTGGTCAGAATGTTTGTCTCCATCAAATCTCAGTCAGGTTCAAATTGGGTCAAGTGGGGCCAAAAATGGGGTCAAGGGTTCAAATCTTGGGAAAACCTTGTGTGTAATCTAGAAGCCACATCTTTGGTCCAAATGTCTTGAAACATGTTTGTCTCCATCAAATCTCAGTCATGTTCAAAATTGGGTCAAGTGGGGTCAAAATTGGGGTCAAGGGGTCAAATCTTAAAAAGAAGAAAACATGTTAACTCAATTATCTTGAAACTTGGTCAATATGTTTGTATGAAACCTAGGTCAAGTTCGAAATTGCCTTGAAATCTTACACAAGTTTGATAGAACAAAAACATTTTAGAGGCAACAGTTTTAACTGAAATGTTTTCTTCTTGATCTCTTTGACTTTTGTTTAGCCATGCATCAGGTGAGCGCTTTAGGGCCAATGGCCCTCTTGTTTATTTGTACTATGGTCATCTGTCAAGGCCATGGCCATTTTTCAAGGTCAAATATGTTAAAAAAAACTTCTGAAAATTGCGTTGGCATGGGTATTAGTATTAAACAAACATATCATGTTAAAGTTTATTCATCAACCGAAAGTTGTCATTAGCTATTTTGAAATAAATTTGACAGATATATAGGTTGAGTTTAAAATGTTGTTGTCTGGTAATCATATGTCAACTCTTTCAACATTATTGCAGTTATATTGTAGTATATGGTTCACCTACCCATGGTTTCCAGTCATTTCTTCTCTAGCATACTATTAACATACATACACCTATTGGTGGGAGACAAATGACTTGTGTCATAATAATATAATGATAATAATAAAAACAATGGCTCAGCGCAAAACAGTTGTAACTGCCTAATGTTGATAGGCAGTTACAACTGTTTCGTGCTGAGCCATCAATATGTCATATGAAAGTTGGCTGAGATGGGATTTGAACATGTGACCCCAGGATTGACAACTAATTTTGTTACAAACTCACTCAGAGCCAGCCAGAAGCGGCTGCACATATATAAAATCGGGTCAATAATGTCATGCACTGTTCTCAAATATCACTTTGCATGGATCCTAAAAGGCAGATTTTAATTACACCTGCAAAAAAGTTCTCTAAGCACTGATTGTTGAATGTTTCAGAATGTCAAATGGCAGTTCAAAAACTTACAAGTTCTTTTACCAGTTCTCAGGCTCAGAATTTACTATATAATGGGCACCATCATAAAGAGTTGATACCTTGTCAAATTGTTCTAGAATGTCAAATGGCAGTTCAAAAACTTCTTGTACCAGTTCTTCAATTTAAGTTCTTGAATAACCCATTCAAGGTTTTTGAACTCCTATCCAAGGTTCTTGAAATTGGGTTCAAGAACTAATTCTAGTACTGATTCAAGAAGTAATTCTGAAAGTTTACGAACTTGTTCTAGAAGTTCAAGAACTAAGTATTGAATTTCTTGGTCTAGTTCTTGGACCAGTTCTAGAACAGAGTTCTTGAACTGCCTTTTAACATTCTAGAATACTCAAGAACCAGTTCTTGAACTTTTTGCAGGAGCACATTTCATGGATGTTAAAGGAAGAATAAGGGACTAATTACATCTGGGCCCAAGGTTATAAAACTTTTCTCAGGTTCAACCGAGAATTTTCTCAAATTCTAAATTTTGAGAAATGTATTAACATAAAAGATTATTTTAATAAGTTGTTATTTTTAACAAGTTATCAATATTATCTTTTTTGTTAATACATAAAAATGAGTATTAAAAAAGAATTATGGTTTTAATCTCGTATTGAAATTTGAGAAAAGTTTAAATTGAGAATGAGGAAAATTTTATAACCTTGGGCCCAGAATTCACTTATGGACACCATCATAAAGAAATGATACCTTGTCAAATTGTTCCAGAATGTAAAATGGCAGTTCAAGAACTTCTAGAATAAGGTCTTGTTTCAGTTCTTCAATTTAAGTTCTTGAATAACCCATTCAAGGTTTTGGAACTCCTATTCAAGGTTCATGAAATTGGGTTCAAGAACTAATTCTAGAACTGATTCAAGAACTAAGTGTGACAGTTCGAGAACTTGTTCTAGATGTTTAAGAAACAGTTATTGAATTTCTTGAAGTAGTTATAGAACCAGTTCTAGAACAGAGTTCTTGAACGTCCATTTAACTTTCTAGAATGTTCAAAAATCAGTTAATTACCTTTTCATAGGAGCACATTTTATGGATGTATATTGGAGAATAAGGAACTAATTACATCTGAATTTACTAATGGACACCATCATAAAGAATTGATACCTTCCTGAACGTTGGGGAAAGACAAGACATACTCGAAGATTCTTAGAACGGATATCTTTGTTTTTCCTTATAGGCAAATCATGACGGTTTTATTTGATTACTGATTTGCAGGAAATTAAGCTTGCTTCAAGAAAAAACTTCTCTGAATTAGCTTTCATGGCAAATTGTGTAACTCTGGTCCTTTGATTGAAATACCCAGACTTGTTGACCTGCCCTGGGTTCAGGAAAGCAAAGCGCTAGCGACCGTTAGCGAGCCCTTTCTTACTTGCCTTTATTGAACAGTGTGCTTGCTTGGGGCACTTGTGATAATTAGCTAGTAAAAACACGAGGTGACTAGCATAGCAATCATAGATAGCTTGACTATTATCAATTTTTTTTTCAAAAATGTTGTGATTTTCATTTTGTTTGAATATCTAAACAACTTGAGGGAGGCATCTATGAATAACCAATGAATTTCACTTCATTTTATAAATCTAACAAGAAAAAAATATAACATGTAATGACATGTTATACATAGGCATCAGCCAAGTTTGAAGAATGAAGGATAGGAGTTGCAACTGAAGTTATGAGGTTTTGGTAACCAGACAAGGATATAAGTTTAACTGAATATATGTCGTCTAACTATAAAATGGAGGGAAAATAAATACTGTACCTCTACCTTAAATGCGGTGGATCATTTCCAGGCTCCACCCTGCAAGGGCAAAAATCATCGATTATACAAATGAAAATGGGAATGTTCCCTATTACCATAGTTATAAATACCTTTAGTCTACTACATGCCAGGCAATGAGGGCTAATTAGAGGATTTCTTATTTCAGTAAGCTTAATTTCCGACAAAATCTCCAACAAAATAAAAGCTAATGATTGCCTGTGAGGCAAAAAAAGGCAATTATTTCTGATTCCTTTACCAGAGGAAAGACTGGTTAATCATTGTAAGACAATCATCAAAATCTAAGAAACTAGAGCTTATTCTCTAGCTTTAGTGGCAAGAAGTGTTGGGTGATCGGTTTCAAATTACAATCGATAATCGGTATTTAGTTGGACGAGTAAATCAACTAATGATCAATTGTACAATTGTTTTCTTAGATATTAAAACAGCACTCCCAGTATTATCCCTTGAAGAAAGTTTAGTTAAAACTCATGACCTAAAGACACTTTCTGCAGATTTTTCTACCAATTTCATGGATCAGCATGTAGCAGGTTTGTAACTGCCTATAAACATATAGGAAGTTACAACTGTTTCACGCTGAGCCATCTGATGTCAGTTTCAAAAGCAATATATTATTGTCTTCATTCATGTTAGAAACTGATTAATCGATCATGAATTTTCTTAGTTGATTATCACAATCAGAAGCCCAAACCAACTGATTATCGAATATAATTGATTAATCTGCCCATCTCTAGTGGCAATTAAGGTTTTGTCACAGATCAATGGCATTGCTTGAGCTTTCTTGTTTTAGGCATTTTCTTAACTATTTACTCCTGTATGTATGTTTATGGTGTGTTTACTTGTAAGAATATAACACTTTTGTATTTTCTTGATGTTTTAGGCAATATTTCAAGCATTCAGATGGAACTTGGTCAGAATGCTAAAGTCTCAGGTTAGATTTACAACAAACCCTTCTAGAAATGATACTTTAGATTTCAAGACACTAGCAAAAAGGTCAATAATTTTATCTTTTTTTTTTTTTTCTCGTTCTACTGGGGAGTCAGTAATTGCCTAAAACCAGATGAAAATTGTCTTGAAACATTTGTCAGGCCATAGGAATGAACTCTATAAAAGATGTAATGCATGCTCCCACTCTTTTTGTCTTTATTAGACCACCTGAGCACATTTAAGTCACAAATCAAGGTGAGTTTTTATGGTTCTTTGATGTCTGTTGTCCAGTTTATAAGCATTTAAACCTATAGACAATTTAGGGGGCATAATTTTTTCTCATTCAACCTGAAAATTGAACAGATTGACTGTCATGATGAAATCCCAAGAGAAGTTTCAAAATGGGTCCAGTAGGATTTAAAACTATAGGTCACTCAGGTGAAATCTTAGATATACCTTTAGAGAGAATTTAGGGGCAGTATTTTTTCTCAATCAACCTGAGAATGGTCAGATTGAATGCTGGATGCAATCTAACACAAGATTGATATTAAGTCAAGTTGGGTCAAAAGCAGGGTCAAAGGTCAAACCTTAGAAAAACTTTTTGACACTCTAGAGGCTACAATTTTAATGTCTTGATTATTAGGGGCCTGTTTCACTGAACATCTTACCATCATTTCTTGTGTAAGAAAAAAGATAAAGTTGTTTCTACAGTAGTTTATTACTAAATATTGAATTCTGCCATGCATCATCTCGTTGGATTGGTCAATTATAGACGATTCCAAGGAGATATTGCAAGGCAGAATCTATCAATGAATGAAAATACCAGGTACAATTTGTGATTTTGACTTACGATTAAATTTATCATAAGAAGTTTTGTAAAACAGGCCCCAGGTGAACACTCTAGGGCCACTCTGGCTCTCTAGTTAATCAGCATGACGTTAATACAAGAGTTTATACAGTGATGTGATTGAGATGTCGTCTACAGATTCATCAATTGTCCTCTGCTGTTCAATAGAACAAAGGGTCAATTTTCTTCACGATTGGAAAAATTGGCCTCGGAAATAAGTGATTATGAAAGCTGACAAAAACATGGCCATTTTTAACAAGGGTCGTAAGATTGTTGTATATAAAATAAATTGGATCCTAGGCCTGGGTTAATAGACAAACTGCCTTGAGCTTTCTTCGTCGTAAAGACAAGCTACTGAAGTAAGCAAATTGCCAATTTGCGGTATATAGTTTTGATGTCGATTTCCATAATATCGTTGTGTCTCTGTAGAAATGTTGTCAGGCAACCAATTAAGTTTTCGATGTGTGACTAATTGCCGTTAGTCTTGTCCAAGGAATAAAAGTTATTTACAAAATATATGATATGAGCCAGTGCGTGAGATTTCCAACAATGTCATATATATGCATTGCATAAGACTCTGACCAGCCTGTGCATCTGCACAGTCTGGCCAGAGTGTTCACTATGCGTTTAGTATATAGATAAGGTCTCAAAGTATAGCGTGATTTTATTGACTTAAACTTGACCCCTGTGTTTTAGATTAATAAAAACCTGATAATTTCTACTCGGCTTTGCACGTGCATTTATATGATGAAATTACGAACGATATTGAACCTAAAGTATATTTTTTAAATTGATAAAATATCTCAGTAATTGATATTCAAGCAATTTTTGATAGAGTTCTGGTCAAATAAACCAAGGTATATTTGTACACCATCAGGTAACAATATTATCTACAGTAGGTGGCTGTCTACAGTGCTGTTTGTTTGCACCTAACGCACATTTCAAATTGTTGGAAATGTCACTACCGGGCTCATATGTTTTGTGATACATTGTGGGTTCAATGCTAAAACATTGTAACTGTCTAAGCGGTTACTGAAGTTACAGGGTAATAGAATTAAACAGACAATATATTGGTCAATAAAGAAGCCATATCTGAGAAATATACCTGTCATTTACCCTTGTTATGCTGATCCTTGATAATCCTGCTTTGCAGAGACCAAGATTAACCTGCACATATGTGTAGTCCAATCTTAGTCCATACCACCTGATTTTCCCTTTAAACCAAAAAAGTTTAGAAATAATAGTTCCAAAATAATGACTTACTCACATTTATTGCATTTTGTCAAGTTTATATTCAGCATGACAAGTGTTAATTATACTTTTACTTTAAATCTGTCAATGTTTGCATATTAACCCTTTGCTGTTTAATCCCTGCTTTTCACGTGCCTGTGATTTTATGATGGAGAAAACATTGTGAAAAAAGAAGAAATTGCTTCTGACAAGCAACTTCTTCTTTTTCCACACTATTTTCTACACTACTGAATGGTTATTTTTCAAATTAAATCCACTTTATATTTTCGTCTGCAAAACCTTTGAATTTGGACAGGTCCAAAATTTTGTAAAACAGGAAAGGGTTAATCATGGGTTGAGCAGCTAGATGCTAAAGTAGAATGCTTTGGTTGTGTTTTGAGTGAGAAATTAACTTGGAGTACATGGTGAGGTGTTCTAACTACCATGATACAACACAAATATACCTGTGTGTGACATTTCCAACAATTTGAAATCTTCTTGAGGTGCAAACACTGAGAAGTAATATAAAGTTACCTGATGATCTTATCTATCTAATAAATGCACAGTGAAGACTCTGGTCAGACTGTGCAGATGCACAGGCTGGTCAGAGTCTTTGCTTTGCGCATATTTGAAATTGTTGGAAATCTCAGACATAGGCTCAAATATGATTGAAAAGAATTCACTATAAAACCTTATCATACTGAACCCAGAATATTCCTTATTACAGCCTGTCTAAAGAATTATGTGAACCTTTTTTTCTGAGAAATATTGGTATGCAATTTCTTCTTTCAGAGCTTTCAGGACTTTGATTTGAGAGCATTTTTGCAAGGTTTTTTTTTTTAAACAAAGGATTAGGGGATTGCAATGTCTCAATTTAGAATATGTTTTCATGCCCTTTGCCTGGAGCAGAAAATGAAAAACCCAAATGAATATGAAAAATTTGATTGAATTCCTTCTATAAGCTTTTTGAGTTTTTGTGGTGTCCGTGGTCTAGAGACAGAGCGTCAGCCTCTTGACCCAAAGGTCCTGAGTTCAATTTCCAATGGCTATTGATCTTAGTTCTTTCATTGGCCCACACATTGGACCCACATGTGACGGTACTGCTGTATTTTCCAGGAAGCAGAATCCAGAGGGATTAAGTTGTAAGAACTTGTTTCCCAATCAATGTAAAATTAATAGGTTTAAAACCAGTTTTTAGCCCTCTTGTAATATGTTGTAAGCTAAAGAGTTAATTGAATTGTGGACATTGAAAGTTCTTTATACGCTTGCTTGCTAATGGCATAATAGCCAGCCAATTAAACACCACACAAGCCCTGGCTTAGTAGTTTCTCAGTACAAACTGACAAAATGGTTTTAATGGAAGTTTTAAGTATTAATCGTCAATGTTAACGGCTCGATCTTTTAGCTATCATTTACATTTGTCAGTCGGTCTTCATAATGATAGCACTTTATTCGAAAGCAGCGTAAAGCTTTTAGTCGTCCAATCATTCACCAGCTCCATTACACGGACAGGGGTATTATTATAGAAATTTGCTCTTTTATCACGAGGACAAGACTTACGATATTTAAGATCAAACTTGTTGTCTTAAAAGCTTATAGTTAAAAAATTTCTATATAACATACTGTAATTTCTTGTAAGTTAGATTTTTTCTAGATTAAAGAATTTTTATTTGGCTTTATAGAAAGGAAATCGTATTTTTATCAATAAATTTCAAATTACAGAAGCATCAAGGCTATTTCCATTCTTCTTTGAAAGAAATGTCACTTTAAAATGATTATCAAATATAACTCAATCTTAACTCTTGTCATGCTGAATAAATTTTGGCTAAAAATTTTCATCAAAATCAAAGGGCAAAAAGCACTAAAAGTACCAACTATACGTCAATTTTTATTTGAAAAGCTAAATCTATTGACAATTCTGGTTTGAAAATGAGAAACAGGTGGTGTAGACTAACATCAGACTGCACATATGTTCCGGGAATATTCCGGTTTCAGCATGACAAGGGTTAACAATTAATTCATTGATCTGTTTGTTAGAATGCAGTTTTACGTCCCTTTAAAATCTTTCTGTCACGATCCAGCTGCTTGAGCACCTAACAATGAATTCTTAGCTGATGATTTATCACACCAATGCATCCTTTCCTAGCCTCCAGCTGCTATCCAGCATAGATCTATGATTATCAACCCATTGATGGGAGACGAAAAGTCTGAAAGGATGACCAAACCTGGGACCTTATAATTGACAGTCAGACACACTACCAACTGCACTATGAAACTCTAAAACTGACCGACCTCTGAAAGTATTGATACTCTAAACCCTATATGTAGTCTAAAGAACTCAATCAAATTAGTTTAAAGAAATAATTCCAACAATTTGCAAAATTGCATTAATGAATATATGATTTCTTATACGAATTACTGGTTTACACTTAAATTTTTGCATTGCGAATTTTAAAATTCTCTGTTACATCTGGAGCTTTGACAGACTTGCGATTTGTTGTCGACAGAGAGTGATGGATGATTACAACGTCCTGCTTTCAGAACCGTTAAAAGCTTGAGAATATTTAACATGCAAGAGAAATGTTTCGTAATAAAAGGTAAATTGAGAAAATTACTTATATTGATTCACAATTCCAATCAGTTAAATTGTGTGTTATCAAATATCAATCCCTCAAATTTCAAACACGTCTTTTCTATGGGTGCGCGGTGTAATTTTAGACGCTGGAAAAATGGAGAGAATGAAAGGCGACAATGATGAAATGCTTTGGCATTATGTTTTCTTTTGTTAGAATTGCTGATTGAAAAATATAATTTAGGCTTTCTACTAAATTAATTCTTGTTCCTACTAATGGATGGAAGATGTTGCTTTATTTCTGATCCTTTTTGTGGAACATTAACCCTTGTCATGCTGAATAAAAAAATCTTGGCAAAATTGTTACAAAATCAAGGTGCTCCAATTACTGGATGCACTACATGTGAGTTGGTATTCTTTTTTATGCCCTCCGAGGAAAGGGGGGTATATTGCTTTGCACTTGTCGGTCAGTCTAGCAATCGGTCTGAACCTACACTGTTTTTTGTCCAGAGCATATCTCAGAAAGTATGCAAGCTAGAACAAGACAAAATTTTGATGCAATGCATCAAAGTAGGCCGCAAATTATTTGGTTATCATCAATGAATAATGTATTTTTTTTATAAAAATATTTTTTTGCAAACAATACCTATCTAGATTTTAAAGATTTTAACAACAATAATGGTCCTACTTTAGCATGCACACCCAGCTTTAATACACCAAGTAGTACTTTATTTCAACATAGGCACAATGAATTACACATGATGGTAAAGTGATTGCCTTTTTTAGCTTGTCTGTTTTCTAAGAAAACTTAAGGAATGGAGATCATTTTAGCGGCGTTGGCATTGTTGTTGTTGACCTGTTGTTATTTAAGATACCTTCATAAGATTTAGCATGTATATTCACTATCTCAAGAGCTATATATCCAGACAATCAAGGGGGACAAATCTGAAAAAGGGGTTTTGTAAGAGTCCCTTTTTCCACTCAGCTTTTTGTATTATCCAGCACCTGCAGCCAAGCACAGCCAAGGGTTGCACCCATAGACGGTTATCTTGTTAGATTAATATATTCACTCAACCTTCATGCTGATGTATGCGGAGTTATCCGAAGAAATGAGCATAAAGAAAGAAAATACAGACTCAAAATAATAGTACAAACAATTCTGAAATCAGAACATGAGGCAAAAGATTCAAATTATCATTCAATAGCTGTCATTCAAACTAGTACTAAGACTGCACCTATTTGAAGTAAAAGAACCTACTTCGGTTGTCCCAAAATAGTTTGGTTAGAAAAAGTGATATGCACCTTTTGTCGCATTGTTTTAATGTTTGAATAACAGTAACTGGCTTGAAATTATGTTATGCTAAGTGCCAGACAACTGCTACATATCACACACAGGATAAGATTAATTAAGGTAGAAACATTTATTCTCTAGGCCAGAGCTTTGATATAAGTCATCACACACCTTTGTACCTATAGGATTTCGAGTGTAATTGTGCACAATGAAGTATTGTGGGTTTTTTTTTTAAACCGCAAAAATGCCATTTTTATTACTATATGTTAAATAAGACCAAAACAGACAGGAGTGTAACCATAAATGTATCTCCTGTGAGAATTACTTTGATGTAAAAAAAATTCAGAAAACAAAGGGTACAGACTGTAGTAGATTTCACAAATTCTCTGCTCACAACACCCCAGTCACACTGCATCCAATACCGGCCTCTCAAGCAACAGCCTACAATGAAACAATCATTTAACTAGTTTGAATCAAGTGTTAAGCTGCCAAGAAAAACCAAAACTTTTAATCTATGCATGAAATAGATGTCAAATTAACCGATTGTGGTTATTTGTTTTGGTCGCGAAAACTGGTGAAAATTTGGCCGTTTTGCACGAAATTCAAACTTCCATGGTTGCCGCAAGGGAAATGATAATCTGTGTTAGGCTTGCTTTTTGTAAAGCAAAAATAGTGCCAATTCTGGTGATGCATCACAAAGTATTTGCCAACCATCTTCTTTTTTCACAATATTCTGCAGAACACTTACCCTATTTTTTCGGCCCGTACAGCCGGCTAAAAATCCGGTACCCCACCACCTTTTGTTTACAGTGTCACCGGGTGCAGAGAAACTGTCAAAAGGTCATGACCTGTTAGTTTCGCATTCATAAATGGTCTCAAAATTACATCGTAGGATCATTTAAAGCAACTTTTTGCATTAACATGTTCAAATATCTACTCAAAACTTACCCTTGCCTATTATTTCTAATTTTGACCATGGCCAATTCGCATATTTCACACTAAACTACATACTGGGACCTTAAGGGTGAAAAAGTTGTTTTTCTTATATCTAAATAGTCTTAATTTGAGAGATATATGGTATTTCTGACTCATTGAGACCATTCACTTGATATTTTAGACCTTAAAATGACCACACTTAGTGTCTTGAACATGTATGTCATACACCCAATTTGACCCTAATTTTCACAGCAAATAGTCTGCATTCTGTATAGCTTGACAACATAGTTTTAGTCACTATAACTTCTTTCTCTTACAACTATTTTCCCCGGCTAAACTGTTTTTGTATGCTAGTGTTATATAGAATACCTTCTGAATAGCTTTTGTCCAAATTTTTGCCAGTTAAGATGCAAAAACTGAATTGTTCGGCTAGCGTGCCATGCCGAAATATTGCGAAATTGGGATTTTTGATTTTTATTTGTCATGAAATTAGCTACAGCTTCAGCATTTGATAAATTTAGACAACCAGGAGAATATTAAATAAGCTGAAAATAAATGCAACTAGTCATTCATGTTAAAAACTTTAGTCAAAATATCCAATCTAAAAGGTATAGCTGGTTAAATGGTCTTGGTCTAAATTTTGTTCTTGAGCTAAACTTATCTTTATTTTCAGATTTTAGGGAAAGGACTCATCAGTCTGCAATAGGAATCATGTATGCTAATTGAATAAATACATTGTTGATTTATCAAAGGTAATACTGGTAAAATATTTCGAAATAACTATCTTAGAAATTCTCTTTTGAAATCAAATCATCATCGACTTAAAGATATGCCGGGGGGGGGGAGGGGGGGGGGGGGGGGGGCTGGAGAGGATAATCAAACCTTGAGAGTCTGCTTCACAAAAAAGTCCAGCTAGAGATTTGCATGATTCATGAGGCTGTTTTTTGAATTTTTGAATGTGAAAAAAAAAATAAAAACAGCGGAATTGAGACTAAATGTGGACTTGCGGACTTGTCACCATAATTCGGAGTCAATCGGGAGTCGACATACATGCTTTGTTCCAGCCTTTGAGTCAAATGAATACAGTCCCCAGGACAATTCAATTGCTATTTTAGGATTTGTACTTTATAAATAAACTTGTAGAAAACATTTCAACTTGAATTTTTAAGAAATGAAAAATGTCATATATACCTTAAAGGGTACAGACTGTAGTAGATTTCACAAATTCTCTGCTCACAACACCCCAGTCACACTGCATCCAATACCGGCCTCTCAAGCAACAGCCTACAATGAAACAATCATTTAACTAGTTTGAATCAAGTGTTAAGCTGCCAAGAAAAACCAAAACTTTTAATCTATGCATGAAATAGATGTCAAATTAACCGATTGTGGTTATTTGTTTTGGTCGCGAAAACTGGTGAAAATTTGGCCGTTTTGCACGAAATTCAAACTTCCATGGTTGCCGCAAGGGAAATGATAATCTGTGTTAGGCTTGCTTTTTGTAAAGCAAAAATAGTGCCAATTCTGGTGATGCATCACAAAGTATTTGCCAACCATCTTCTTTTTTCACAATATTCTGCAGAACACTTACCCTATTTTTTCGGCCCGTACAGCCGACTAAAATCCGGTACCCCACCACCTTTTGTTTACAGTGTCACCGGGTGCAGAGAAACTGTCAAAAGGTCATGACCTGTTAGTTTCGCATTCATAAATGGTCTCAAAATTACATCGTAGGATCATTTAAAGCAACTTTTTGCATTAACATGTTCAAATATCTACTCAAAACTTACCCTTGCCTATTATTTCTAATTTTGACCATGGCCAATTCGCATATTTCACACTAAACTACATACTGGGACCTTAAGGGTGAAAAAGTTGTTTTTCTTATATCTAAATAGTCTTAATTTGAGAGATATATGGTATTTCTGACTCATTGAGACCATTCACTTGATATTTTAGACCTTAAAATGACCACACTTAGTGTCTTGAACATGTATGTCATACACCCAATTTGACCCTAATTTTCACAGCAAATAGTCTGCATTCTGTATAGCTTGACAACATAGTTTTAGTCACTATAACTTCTTTCTCTTACAACTATTTTCCCCGGCTAAACTGTTTTTGTATGCTAGTGTTATATAGAATACCTTCTGAATAGCTTTTGTCCAAATTTTTGCCAGTTAAGATGCAAAAACTGAATTGTTCGGCTAGCGTGCCATGCCGAAATATTGCGAAATTGGGATTTTTGATTTTTATTTGTCATGAAATTAGCTACAGCTTCAGCATTTGATAAATTTAGACAACCAGGAGAATATTAAATAAGCTGAAAATAAATGCAACTAGTCATTCATGTTAAAAACTTTAGTCAAAATATCCAATCTAAAAGGTATAGCTGGTTAAATGGTCTTGGTCTAAATTTTGTTCTTGAGCTAAACTTATCTTTATTTTCAGATTTTAGGGAAAGGACTCATCAGTCTGCAATAGGAATCATGTATGCTAATTGAATAAATACATTGTTGATTTATCAAAGGTAATACTGGTAAAATATTTCGAAATAACTATCTTAGAAATTCTCTTTTGAAATCAAATCATCATCGACTTAAAGATATGCCGGGGGGGGGGGGAGGGGGGGGGGGGGGGGGCTGGAGAGGATAATCAAACCTTGAGAGTCTGCTTCACAAAAAAGTCCAGCTAGAGATTTGCATGATTCATGAGGCTGTTTTTTGAATTTTTGAATGTGAAAAAAAAAATAAAAACAGCGGAATTGAGACTAAATGTGGACTTGCGGACTTGTCACCATAATTCGGAGTCAATCGGGAGTCGACATACATGCTTTGTTCCAGCCTTTGAGTCAAATGAATACAGTCCCCAGGACAATTCAATTGCTATTTTAGGATTTGTACTTTATAAATAAACTTGTAGAAAACATTTCAACTTGAATTTTTAAGAAATGAAAAATGTCATATATACCTTAAAGGGTACAGACTGTAGTAGATTTCACAAATTCTCTGCTCACAACACCCCAGTCACACTGCATCCAATACCGGCCTCTCAAGCAACAGCCTACAATGAAACAATCATTTAACTAGTTTGAATCAAGTGTTAAGCTGCCAAGAAAAACCAAAACTTTTAATCTATGCATGAAATAGATGTCAAATTAACCGATTGTGGTTATTTGTTTTGGTCGCGAAAACTGGTGAAAATTTGGCCGTTTTGCACGAAATTCAAACTTCCATGGTTGCCGCAAGGGAAATGATAATCTGTGTTAGGCTTGCTTTTTGTAAAGCAAAAATAGTGCCAATTCTGGTGATGCATCACAAAGTATTTGCCAACCATCTTCTTTTTTCACAATATTCTGCAGAACACTTACCCTATTTTTTCGGCCCGTACAGCCGACTAAAATCCGGTACCCCACCACCTTTTGTTTACAGTGTCACCGGGTGCAGAGAAACTGTCAAAAGGTCATGACCTGTTAGTTTCGCATTCATAAATGGTCTCAAAATTACATCGTAGGATCATTTAAAGCAACTTTTTGCATTAACATGTTCAAATATCTACTCAAAACTTACCCTTGCCTATTATTTCTAATTTTGACCATGGCCAATTCGCATATTTCACACTAAACTACATACTGGGACCAAAAGGAAAAAGAGTAAAAACTAGGTCAAACATGTCTGAGTGATCAGTCATTTTAATGAAATGTGCAATATTTGTAAAATCAAGTTCATGACCAAAAACCCTGATTTTGTTGCTCAATAATTTTCATTACAAAACAGTTTTTGAAAAACTGTTGTTTGATCCAGGCTGCATTATACGGTTTTCTATGTTTTGAATTAAAACATTGGACAGGTTTTATAATAATGTATCCCTAATCTCCCATGGTCACATTCAAAACGCATTCATACTGGTAGGCCGCTTCTGCGGCCTACCAATCATGAAACTTTGCAGGTGGATAGATCTCATTTAGGAAAAGTGTGCTGCACAAGAATCATAAATCTACTCATCATTTTTCGTTAGTTATTGCTCTTTGTTTGATTGACAAAGAAAACGCCATTGAACTGCTTTTAAACATCTCTTGTTAAAAATTAAATCTAAAAGCTTTTTTAGTTTAAAAAAGGAAAAACAAGCTGATTTTTGTCTAAAGCTCCTGCTTATACAGGAATATTCTGGGCTCAGCATGAAAAGGGTTAACATTGGTCAACTGAGTTTTACTAAATGACAAGCTTTGGATTGATTCAAATTCAATTAGAAGACAACATTTCTGAAAGCCTTGAAAATAAAAAAATAAAACCAAAAGGAAAGAAAACCTTGGTGATAACATGATAAATTGCTTGTTTCAAGCAAATGTCACCAAAACTGACAGAATATTACTAGTAATGTGCACTTAAATGTTACTATCATGTCAAAAATACATGATGTATCGTTGTTTCAGTAGTTTCACTCAATTGAAAAGTTTTTTTGAAATACAAAAATCTGAATTGATGCTCCGATAATTAGCTGGTAAATTAGAGAATTAAGTAAACCACTTAATGTCCATTAACTTGAATACATTATGTATGGGATGGAAAATAATTACCTAGAAGTACTGGCAATGAAATTTTGTTTGCAGCACCTAAGGCACAGCCCAAAACAGTTGTAACTGCCTATATTATAGGCTGTTACAACGGTTTTGCACTGAGCGATAAAAATGTAACTGCAGCTTGGAGTTACAAGGTTGGGTTTCCCTTTTAAAAACAGTAACAGAAGAATATAATTATTTGTTACATTCTTATCCTATAAGCAACCTCTGTTGGGTTAATAGCTTGACAATGTTTTGGACCCAAAAGTGAGCTCTGACCTAGGCGTTGAGTCCATTATCATAGGTCTATGAGTAAACCTTAAGATATAAGAAAAGCACTTAGTTTCATTTGAAAGGTAATGTGTATCTTTGTTATATCTGTTTTATCTATTTTGAAAGAATAGCACGGAAATTTTGCCGTTAAAAGTAGATTTCACGGCTCACCGCTCGAAATCTACCTATATAGATATTGAAGTTTGTTTTGGTGTGGTGTTTGTGTTTGCAATTGCTTGACAAACTTTAACCTTGGTCATATCACTTTTGTTATTGAAGATATCTGTTTGAAACTTGGTATGTAAATTTAGTTTGATTTCGATTTTAGATGCAAATCATCATGGGATGTGACAGTATTTGATAAAGGGTTTCAAGTAAATATTCAATTAGTCATTTAACAAATTCCACTTAATTTCTTTGCATTATATATGAAGATACTGCATATTATGTGATCACTGGTTATAAAAACTTTTTACTTTTAAACCCAGCTAGAGTAATTAGCTCAGTATGTTGCAAAACTTGGGACTTCAAGATTCTAGAAGCTGGTAACTTTTCAAAGAAAACTCATTTAGAACTTTTGGGTTTATTATAATAATAAATGCCCCTAACTAAGTATTCAGACAGACTGAGGCTAAACAAACATTGTAGACCCATATCATATTGCTCTTAACCCTTTCCTGTTTAATCCCTGATTTTTACGTGCCTGTGATTTAATGAGAAAACATTGTGAAAAAAGAAGAAATTGCTTCTGACAAGCAATTTCTTCTTTTTCCACACTATTTTCTACCCTACTGAATGGTTATTTTTCAAATTAAATCCAATTTAAATTTTCGTCTGCAAAACCTTTGAATTTGGACAGGTCCAAAATTTTGTAAAACAGGAAAGGGTTAAAGGATCACTATCTATGATGCTTGCCTTTCGCTAAGCTTCATTTTCACATTTCAACATCTTTCTTGTAATTCCACTCTTTAAGAATTTCTGAACCATAGCATAGCATGATTGGTTGCGTGTCGGACTGTCAATCTAGAGTTCACAGGTTCGGTCCCCAACTGCGGCACTCATACTTTCCGACTATTTGTCTCTAACCAAGGAGTTGATAATTGTAGACCTTTGTGAGATAGCAGCTGGAGGCTAGGAAAGGATGTAATGGTTATAGTACTGGTGAGAGAAATACCACAGGGAATCCATTGTTAGGTTCTCCAGCCACTGTAATATTACTAAAAGATTGTTGAAAGTAACATAAGATCCCATTTTAACCCTTGTCATGCTGAACCCGGAATAATCCTGCTTGGGCAGGAGCTATAGACAAACATCATCCTGCACATATGTGCAGTCTGATGTTAGTCTACATCACCTGTTTCTCACTTTCAAACCAGAATTGGCAGAAGATTTAGGTTTTCAATTAGAAATTGACCTACAGTTGGTACTTTCAGTGTTTTTTGCCCTTTGATTTTGATGACAATTTTTAGCCAAAATTTATTAAGCATGACAAGGGTTAACAAACAAAAACAAATCTAAGGTATTGGTTTAGTTGCAACAATTTGCTCATCAATTGAGGAAAATTATAAGAAATTTAAATTATTGGTCAACTTACACATATAAATATAAAAAGTTCTATGTCTGCCCATAATGTTTAAGACTGATAAAAAAACTTGTTCTAATAATTTTTTATGCTTAGGATTAAAAATCTAAGTTGAATGTAAGATAATCACAAATTATATGTGTTAATGTCCCTTTTACATGTTTTATTTTCTACAGAACACAACTTTGATTTCAAGCACTTAGCACTGTCTGTAATTAAACCTGAATTAAATACAAAAAAGTGCTTCCAAATTGCAGGATCCAAATTGCAGGTTATTTCGTTGAAATAGAAATTCATCCTTAGCAACATCAAGTTAACAGTTATTTCTTTAGAATTTTTCAGCTTTACTGATAAACCCGAGATTTTGCTATTGCCCTGCCTCAGTATTGTTGTGTCTGGTTTGTCGTCTTTGTGTGAAACTTGATATATCTCTGGTTGGTGAACGAACTTCGTTCACCAGTGTTATATACCATGTCAGGAAAATCCTGTTGGATGTTAATACATTTGAAATAAAGTAGCGCCTCTTAAAATTCAATTTAGTATCTTTCAATATTTTTCGCCGCAAAATCATTGTTTTTTTCTTTGATGGTGTGATACTAGTATTTTTCATCAAGTGAAGATAATGAAAATTCGCCTTTAAAAACACAAAATGATTTTGAAATGTTTATCAAGGGAATTTTTGATCGGCGTAAGGTTGTCGAGAGTTTAAAGCAAAAGCAAAGTTTGTGTCTAAATACCGTAGAGACAGATACTATGTTTTTGACCCAAGCCTTCGCTGGTACAACTTGTAGTAAGGCGACACCAAATAAATTTTTAAAAGAAAGTAGTTGGTCAAACAATTTACGATTCGGTGTCTTCACGTCGTTACAATAGATCGGAACATCTGTGATTACGAACTTTGGGTGTCTGCATAGCGCCGATATCTGAATCATTTTGATCAGTGAAAATATAGAAATACACACTATTCTGAGATTAAATTTTATCTATTAAACACTTTGAACAAATAATTATCAAGTAAATTCAGTCTTCATCGGAATCAGTTCAGCAGTCTGAAAAAAAAGAAGTACCAGTAAAACAATACGAGCGCCTCAAATAATTTTCTTTTCTCTACGGCATTGAACTCAAACTCTTTATAAACCAGTAAGCTCCTCGGCTTTGTTACTTGCCAAAACGATGACACCCCCCACCCCCGAAATAGAAAATAAAAAATAAAAGCCGCCCACCCGCCCCTTTTTTTCTGAAAAATCGGATGAGAATCTAATAATTTATTTGGTGTGGCCTAATTAGGCGGAAATACGTGTTTATTTAGGTCATTTCCTCTTGAACTTACATTCGGCAATACTCGGGCGATCTCCGACGGCTCCAATTTAAATGTAGGTTACAGGAATCGGCCGAGTTGAGACGAATGACACATCATGACACCTTGTGTCATTAGAAACGGTAACGCGGTTTTACATAACTTTTCAACTAGCGACAGTCAGTCTCGAGACGGGTTTTAAGAATGATTCGACATGTGTTTTACATGTAAAACCTTTCTTGTATTTTTTATTTGAATAGGGATGAACGCCGCTATTAAGATTTTTCTGTAAAATTACATTGGCTGAAGTAGGGCTGTAAGGGTACACTCGAATATTCGGTGAACTTATTCCCAGCGAAAACGTTTCGTATTCGTCTGTTTCAGAAGCGAATATTGCCAAATACCAAATGCGAGAGGCACGGAAGATATTTCATTTAGGCCATTCTACCTTGCATTTTTTCAATCTGTAGAACCATATCAATTCAAAATTCTATTTGAAAATTAAATAAATGATAGCTAAATATTCAACCCTATATACCACTCCAATTGACGAGTAGATATTGCCGTGGTCACGGGGTGACCAGATCCGTCATGCAATTGTTTACAATTCGACAGGCGGGTTTAGTTAAATTATTCTGGAAAAGTCATTGCGTTTTTTACAGAAATCAAAAAAATCTTAATTGATGAACAAAAACTGGCTCTATCCTTCCCAATGATACGTTTAGAATTGGTTAACTACAGTTTAAGCAAAAACTAGCTCCGAGCAGAAAAGTCTCATATCAGCCGCAATACTGTAATAAGATATCGAAAGTGAGTGATTTTACAAGCATCCAAACTCTTGAAGGTAAACAATAGGTTCTCGTGCAAAAAATAAACCGACAATTGTAAGGATTCTCAATTCTTATTTGGAAGAAAGTCGGGAGGAAAAAAACCCCATTGTATCATACTTAAACTTCAAACAATGAGTACAGTTCAGGACTGACTGATATTCATAGGTGTTTCTTTGGTTGGTACACATAGACCTTTTCATCCTCTGAGAAGAAACAAAGATAGATAAAAAGAAAAAAGTTAAAACAAATACAACAAATTTACTTAAAATAAGCTTAAGCATGATAACAATTACTTTTGTAAAAACAAACACCATTGGATATAGGTTGAAGACAGTTCTACATAGGATTAAATCGTTTTCTCCATTTATGTTAAATTAATAAATGTACCTATTTCAAGTGTGTAAAAGAAATTTTCACAGAGAAACAACTCATATTCTAACAAATATTTTTCTTACAGGATATTTCCCCTCTTTCCCTTTTTGAATTTGCAGTGAAATTTCTGAATAACGGAAATTTTGTCGAGACAATACCCCCTTTTTTACATTCATAATTTCTCTTTTCTAATTGATTTAATATATCACTCTAGAATGCCATCAGGTTCGTTCACCATCAGTACTTTCAGTGCTTTGATTTTACTGAAGGCATTCACTTGAAACTTGCCAGACATATCAATTATCAAAGGAGCAACCTTTACTTTCAAGAGCCGCCACCATAGCGCAGTTGATTAGGCATAAGACTTCCAATCTGGAAGTCGTGGGTTCGATCCCCGGTAGCGGCTAATATCCTTTCCGATTTTGTCTTTCACCAATGGGTAGATAATCGTAAACCTATGTGAAATAGCAGTCGGAGGGTAGGAAAGGGTGTAATGGTAGTACAGGACAGCATCATCTAGTGGACCTCTTCCAAGTCTGTTCATATCAAGACCCTGGGGTCACATTTGGGCTCCACTCGGTTGCATCCCATTTCACATAGAATCAAAGAAGGAAAAGACATATCCTTGTTGCTCTTGGTTGAAAACACTCCATGGTATTGATCATATGTAGAAATTATCTTTTTGTTGACATTTGCCAATTAAATTCATGTGATGTCCCAGGGATCAAAGAGACTCAGGTGAGCCATCTAGGACCATCATGGCCCTCTTGGTTTTTAAACCCTATGATGATGCCCAAGCATGATGAATGATAAAAGGCATATTTAATTGATGGATTGAACAAGCTTGAAACCTCTTCTACCAATTCTTTTGTCCTGCCAAATATCTTACATATATTCCCGACCTGTATTCAGGATGACAAAATGGTGCAAAGTGTTTGCAAAATATACCCTTCTTTGCACATGCAAATGCATGCAAAGCAGGGTATAATTTGCAAATAGTTTGCACCGTTTTGTCATCCTGAACACAGGACTGATATTTTCCTCTTCATGATATTATTTTCAAGCCTGGCCAGCTGCTTGTCATACAGAGGTCTAAGAATATTTTAGGGACGTAGGTTTTGTTGGCCTGCGACTTTCAAATAAGTAGCCAGGATAACCATGACTATCTAATGCGAGTCCCATGGACTTTCTTGGGCTCAGCTTCAGAAAAGAATTGAAGACTGTTTCTTGTTTGAATTTGAGCCTTAGAATCTGTAGTATGCAATTCTTTGTTCACCTATAATCAGAAAATAGCCTTGTATTTTGATAGGTGATTTCTGAAAAGAAAGAGCTTATATATAGCCACTTTAAACCTTTTTTACATCAATTGGGAAATAAGTTCTTACAACTTAGATTTAAATCCCTGTCGATTCTGGTTCCTGGAAAATTCACCAGTACTTGTCCCAAATGTGCTAATATTTAAAGAAGGGACTCTTAACCTCTAAGCCAGGATTCCAATGATCACATTTTTTAAGGCCCTTGGACATTACAGTCAAACCTGTCTTAGCGGCCACCTGTATTCAGCAAGCAACCTGTCTTAAGCAAGGGGCTATCTAGTTCCCAATTGAACCATTTGCACTAAAATTGACCTGTAT
The DNA here is from genome assembly GCA_948146395.1 of Fragum whitleyi. Lineage (NCBI taxonomy): Eukaryota > Metazoa > Mollusca > Bivalvia > Cardiida > Cardiidae > Fragum > Fragum whitleyi. The sequence continues at coordinate 48,672,299 of OX411551.1, read as the reverse complement.
TAAGCAAGCACTTGTCTTAAACAAGCACTTTTTGAATGTGTCCCTTGGGTGCTTGCTTAAGACAGGTTTGACTGTATTTAGTTTATGCAAAACTGAAACCCTGTCTATTCATTGATGGAAGCCCAATGTTGGTAAGGGTATGTGCAGTTGCATGAGATTGAACCCAGGACCTACAATGGGGAGTCTGACTCTCTTCTCATTTGCCATGATGGCCCTGCCATATTTTTTGTGTGTTATCAAGCAATAAATTAGGTATAAAGGAGTGGAGTATTTAAATTGGTTAAACAATTACACAGTCAATTCACATCCCATTAAAAATTTAGAGTCGTTAAAATCCCAGTCTGTTCTCTCATCATTAATGTAAAATTGTGGCTGACACTGTCTCATCTGGACTAAATTCTAATGAAGGTACTTTTATCTAACAGCTGGTTTTCAGGTCAAAACCACAGGGACTAGTCTCATCACTGGGACAACATGTTGTCCAAGCCATGTGCCTAGTTCCTGTGGTTAAACCTTCTAATCAATTGATTTATTATGTATCATAACTATTATTTAGGAAATGTTTTGGTAACCCTTTGATAAATTTTGTTCACTTTGCTAAGCACGTTCACCCTATCTATTTCAGGATACAGTTTTTTACATGCTTTAAACTATAATTGTTTACTAACTTTTGAAAGGACACAAAATATTAAAAAGTAAACTCGCCAAAATAAGTCATGGCTAAGCCACGCCCTGCCAGGTCATTTGTAACGCAGAATAACATAATTAACTCTTGTGTTTCCAGCAAAAAAATAAACACAAAATGTTCACTAGATATTTAAACACCAAATTCAGACATGGAATTAACAATAGTATATTTTTCTAAAAGCTACATCTCTCAGTAATTATCCCCCATCATAATGATGACTAAAATATCCAAGCCTAAAATCTAAAAGCAGTTTCACATTTGGGTGTTTCGCACTTACGACTGTTATTACCAACTTTCAGCATTATCTACTCATAAACTAGACTTTTCTAATGGCTGCTAACTTAATCTGTCATTTCTACAGCTGACAGCTCATTTGAAAAAAGGCCAAATTTCTTTTATTTCTGAAATGTGCTCAGTGTATAAATCAGTAGGCAATATTTTATTTCCTTCTCAATAATAAGAGGATATTAAATGAGTGGTCATTGAATACCAAATTAATTAAACAAGTCATCTATAAACTGATAAATATGAGGCTGTGCCAAGTTTTTATCAGTTTTAGATGAGTTTAATAAACTCGGTACTCTATATAAATAACACAAATTTGATTTTCTATTTTATTATATGACCTGAGTTATTCCGTGAAACCCTATTTGAGAAATGATGTCAGCAAATGCATCATAAGGTGATGATTATGGGTTTAAAAGAAGAACAATTCTCACAATATGTGAATGTTATACACTACCGTATTTGAATAATTGCGTAATATAATGAATTTTGAAAGGTTCAAATACTTAAAGTTTAACAACTTTTTGAGAGGTCATCTCTCATTGATTATTATATGATTGTTTAGAGGAAATGCTGATTCAAATAAATGGGAAAAGGGCCTAAACGACACCAATTTAATGATTTTTAAAATCATAAAATTAATACTAAATAAAAGCTCCCTGACCATGTTATGTATAGCTCCCGGGAGAATTACAGTATTTTATTTCTGCATAAATAAAAATTCTATAGGTATTTCAGAAAAAAAAACTGACCTTTGATCTGCAAGTCCAGCTTAAGTGCTGTAGAAACTGACAAAAAAACTTGTCCCCCTTCCATTTAGTTTAGAGATGAAGAAAGTATTCGTTCATTTTATTGAGGTATGAAACTAAAAATCTATTAACACTGTATGAATATAATAAGATGTAAAAACTGACAGTGAAGTTCCAATCATAAAAATAAATTTGGATAATTGCGCGACCCCGTCTATTTGACAGCATCAATTTCATGTCTGTTAATGGGGAGTGCTGAGTGGGTTGATGTCATTCAGTGGTAACAACGAAATCGAGTTAAGCTCGTATTGACGGGGAAAACTCATTAGGGCTATTAACTTTGGAAACTTTTAGTTTTCTATCATTTTCACTGTGAATACGAAGCCCTGCTTGTGTTGCTAGGCTTTTAAGTGAATTAACTTTAACGTATTCCAAACTGTTACTCTGTGGATTTATATTAATTTCAGGTAACAGAAAATCTTTTATCTCATAACTTTACAAATATTCATGTGATAACACCCCATGTGATATTTTTTATGATATCACATGGATATTTTTAGAACAATGACAACCATCAGATCATAAAACGTTTTTTCTCCAGAGGCAAATTCACTGAATAATGGACTTTCCCTACTGAAAAATTGTGTTTATTATGGAATCTTACATTGTTACCCATGAGGAAAGTTTCAATGAAATTGTCTTCAGGGATGGTACATCTTAGGGTTCAATAAGAATTATGTGTTAAGAGGCGACAGTTTTCATCTGATTTGGTTCAAAATTTTACAGAATGATTGTACAAAAATAAGGATAGTTCCTTTGGAAAAAGGGTTAGGTCTCCCAATTAGTATCACAGGATGATGTGTATTGTACAATTTTGAAATTTGTCAAACTTTAGTATTTCTCTGGTAAGGTTATGACCTTTGGATATCATATGGGTAATGACAAGCAGCAACAAATTAAGTTATAAAATGAGCCTGTGCATGGCATTTCCAACAATTTCATGTGTCTGTGATGGAAAGATGTCAAGGAGCCTCGACACTCACACAGTGTGTTAAAATGAATTTTGGGTTGTAAATAGCAATTTTAGGTCCATAGCCATCTATTTAGCACATAGATAAGACTGATCAGACTGTGCGGCCTCAAAGTGTAACTCATGGGAAATTGTTGGAAATGTCAAGCACAAGCACATATGTCATATGGACGCTTAAGAAGGTAATACTCTGTGATCCCTAAGTGTCACAACGTCATTATTAGAAAGCCGAAATCGCCAGATCCAAAAACACAGTTTCTACCTTAAAAGGGAAAAATAGGTTTATATAATTGCTTGATTTGGGACACATCTGGAAATGGTGAACAATTGAGATTCATTTGTCAATTTTATCATTTTCATTTCAATTTTTCCCTATTTTTTTCTCATGTTTAAATTAGATGTTACCACCAAGAGTAATAAATCAGACATGAATAGCGAAACAAAAAAAATTGAAGAGAAGGGGTATTTTGGATTTTAGATTTAAGTAGTTAAATAATAATAGCACAAATCCTACATTGTTGGAATTGTCTCATCAATGTGATTCAAATGAAAGGGTTTTTTTGGGAAATAAAAATATTAGACGGGCATTATACCCTCTTTTTCTGGACCTCTGTATTGTTTAAATTATATTAAACCCTTTAAAATCACAAAATTGAAAGACTATAAAGACCATTTGAGCCTGTGTGTGAGATTTCCAACAATTTCAAATATGCGCAAAGCAAAGACCCTGACCAGCCTGTGCATCCGCACAGTCTGACCAGAGTCTTTATTATGCGGTTAGTAGATTGATAAGGTTTCAAAGTATCTGTAGACAATCAGGTAACTTTATATTTACAGTATGTGGCTGTCAATCCTACTTAATGTTTAGGAATGTTTCAAATTGTTGGAAATGTCAGTCACAGGCTCATTTTACAGTGTTGCTACCCACTTTCTTATATAACCAAACAAATTGATCATTAGACAAAAATGTACCGAGAAAATTGTGGAACGCCCCTTCATTATGAAATCTCCTGTCCCTCATAGCCTGAATTTTCTACATTATTATGTCCTCATCTTACCCCTTTTCATGCAACATAAAAATCTTGGCAAAATTGTATTAAATTTAAAGTGCTGAAAGTACTGAATTGACTCATTGTGTGCATCAGTGTTTCTTTTGAACTGTTCTGGCTGAAAACATTATGCTTTTACCATGTTCTGATTAATTCTCAGCCCCAGTCATAGCACATTTGATAGTGCATTGGAATGTCATTCTAGGGGTCCCGGGTTTGATCCCTGACTGCAGCACTCATCCTTTCCGACTATTTGTCTTCCACCAATTGTTTGATCATCATAGATCTATGTGGGATAGCATTTGGAGGCTGAAAAAGGATGCAATGGTGAAACTTGAGTGAGAAATACCAGGAATCCATTGTTAGGTGCACAAACTGCCACAATATAGCTTTAAGATCGCTGAAAGCGGCGTAAAACCCCATTCAAACAAACAGAACCCATCATTCTGTTTAAAGCAAAATCATTCAAAATGTTCTTTTACCATCAATTTGAGATTAACTTTCCTCTAAACAAGCATCAAAGAACAGACAATATTCTATAACCGAGGTATTTTCAAGCAAAATAAGTGATTTTTAGCTCAGCTGATTTCGGAGGTTACTCGAGGTACTATGATGGCCTATGCATATTTGCGTTAGTGTTGGCTTTGGTGTTGGCATGTCAAACTTTAACCTTGGTTATATCTCAGTTGTTATTGACGATATGTTCATGAATCTTGACATGTTTGTTCACCATCACTAGAGCTATCCTTACTTTCAAGGGGGATATCTCTGGAAGCATTATTTGTTGAGTTATGCCCCTTAGATTTTTAGCTTCACTGGCCGAAGGCCACTTGGGCTATTGTTGTGGCGCTTTGTCTGTTGTGCATCTGTCCATCTGTGAGTCAGGTGGTCAGCTTTGTCTTTAAAAATCTTCTCCAGAAAGTACTGGATGAATTTCAACTTAACTTCACAGGAATAATCCTTGGGTGAATCTCTTACAAAGTTGTTCAAAGATTTTTGATCCAATGAAAAACAGGGCAATAATGGACTTGGTGTTTATCAAAGAAATGGTTAAAGCAAATCTTCAATTTAAGCAAGTGTATTATTATAAAAACTTAACATTTGGTCAGAAAAAAGTCAAATTTACCCTCCATTGAAATGATTGTTACATCAAATTGGTGGTGGGGGACTTTGAGGCTTAAAGATTTCTGAAAATCATTTAACCCTTTCCTGTTTTACAAAATTTTGGACCTGTCCAAATTCAAAGGTTTTGCAGACCAAAATCAAAAGTGGATTTAATTTGAGAAATAACCATTCAGTAGGGTGGAAAATAGTGTGGAAAAAGGAGAAATTGCTTGTCAGAAGCAATTTCTTCTTTTTGCACAATGTTTTCTCAATCATAAAATCACAGGCACGTAAAAAGCAGAGATTAAACAGCAAAGGGTTAAATAAAACAGTCCAAAGAAGGGTATAAGTTTATAATAGAGCATTGGGCTCTAGTAGAACTTTTACGGTACAAACAAATATTTTGAATGAAGGCTGTACGAAGGGATAAAATGATTTCACATCATTAGGCTAGTCTTATAATGAAAACATGAATGTTCTGCAGTGTAAAGGCCCCAATAAACATTGCAATTTCCAAGGAAATTTGCTAATGAGAGTAAAAACTAGCCTTGTTAAGTCAAAAACTGCCCAATTATCCCATTTCCTCTTCGATAATGAGTTTTTTTCGCCAATGCCTATCTGAAATCACATGATCTCAGCCTATATTTACCACAGTTTATCAGCATACCTTAAGAAATGCAAGGAAAGAAAGGAATCGTAATAGAAAAAGGATATTTATCTTAAGTAAGTATTTATCGTATTTCTCCTAACAAATGCTCCTGAGAACTTAATATAACATGGACAGGGAGCTTTTATTTAGTATACATTTTCTGATTAAAAAAAACATTAAAAATCGAGGACTCTTAGGCCCTTTTTCCTTTAATTTGAGGTGAATTTCCTCTAAACAATCATTAATATGATTGTTTAATGGAAATTCATCTCAAATTAGAGAAGAAGTCGCAAAAAGTTCCTACAATTTAGGCATTTGCTTGTCCATGCTCAAGTTACAAGGGTTTGTTTAACCATTGACATTTAACATTTCAAATTTGTATTGTAGACTTTGTATAAAAGTGAGTAAGTATAAAAAAGGCTTATCTACCTTAACCTGAGAATTGAAACGACCTGTTACATAGGTTCAACCTGCCAGGGCAAAAATGATAATTTACAGTAATATAACAAAATATTTTTCCTTATCCAAAGCTGCTGTCATAGCTCAGTCAGGTAGCGTGTTGTACTATCATTCTACAGGTCCAGGGCTCGATTCCTGACAGCGGTACACATCCTTAGTTCCAACTATTTGTCTTCCATTAATTGGTTGATAATCATAATTGTTCATGTGGGATAGCAGCTGGAGGCTAGGAAAGAATGTAAGGAAGTAGTACTGGTGTGAGATATAACAGGAATCTATTCGTAGGTGCTCTAGCTGCAGTGATAAAACTGAAAGTTGAAAGTGTAATTCTATGACGACAACGATATATTTATTCGGGACGAAATGAGATGTAGCCGCGCATGCGCAGTCAGTAGCTCAGCGTATGGCGGACATTTTGATCCGCGATTAAATTGTCTCTCGCTTTTTTGAGGACTATTTACTTTTAGAGACGCTTTTTCGGTGTTCCTAGGTGGCCATTTTGTGCCCATAGGTTCCATTTATCGGTCTTTACACTAGTTTAGTGTGGACTTGTGTTATTTCGTCCGATTTAGTGGCGAAATTCTAGAGCTGGACACGTTCACGTGGTAATAATGGCGGATAAACCGAAAGAATCGAAGGAGAAAGTTCCTTCCGCAAATGATGCCGGGAAACCGACTGTTAAAGGACAATCGGCGAGAAATCCGTCGAAGGGAAAGTCGCCGGAATCTTCGGGCACAACCACCCAAAGTGTTCAATCGTTAGAAAACAGACTGCTTGCGCAGATCGGCTGTGTTATAACAAATCAGAAGGTGGCCGAGTCAAATATGGATAAAATTGGGCAAAATATGGACTCGTGTCTTTCCAGGCTTAAAGTCCTGGAGGACAGTATGGAAAGTGTCTATTCATATGTTGATTCTGCTTTCCAAAACCCTCAAGATGGGGAATTTGAAGTCAGTCATCAAGATGAGTCTGGGGATTTTGAGGATAATGATGCAATTTCTCAACCCCCTCCAAAGAAGAGTCGTTTTGACTCCATGGCAGAAAGATTCAAAGGTCGGGAGTTCTGTGGTCCCCCATTGGATCCCAATTTGGCACAGAATATAAACAATTTGTTTCGTAATGGTATGAGTGAGGACTCTTACATTCAGATGACGAAAGATGAAATTATTCCCAGGCCTGAGAATTGTGAAGCCTTGGTAACAGTAAAAGTTAACAAACCTATTTGGGATGTTTGCTCCACACACACTAAATTTATTGACAAAAAACTTCAGAATGCTGAAACCGCATTGGTGAAAGGTTCGACATTAATAGCGAAGGTGGTCAATAAGTTGGCGGAAGTAGAATCAGACTTAGAAGAAAAGTTCCCTGACATTAGTCAGGTGATTGATCAGTGCAATGACGGTTTATCTTTGTTTGGATTTACTAATAAACAGATAAATATGACTCGTCGTGATGTGATTAAACCGGAATTAAAGTCTGAATATTCCCATTTATGTAACCCTAGTGTTCCATTTACAACAGAACTTTTTGGGGATGATCTATCAAAAACCACCAAGGACATAGAGGACATGTCTAAACTCGGATACAAAGTAAATCAAAATTCACGACCCCGGGGATTTGGTCCAAGAAGGCCATTCCTAAAGAACCCTTTGCCACCATGGCGTAATAAAGCACGCCCGAGTTCAGCGGGGAGGTTTGGCGTTGCTTCAGGGTATGGACCTAGTACTAGTCGACAAGACTCAAAAAACTTCCTGCACAGAGGGGGTCAGAGGTCGTCAGCTTATCGTCAATAGAAACGGTAAGTCAACAATTTAAAACCTATTCTGAGACTTTTAAAGCAGGTAGATTAAAATATTTTGAAAGTGAATGGAAAAAATTGACCAGTGACCCAGTTATTTTAGATATTGCAAAGCATTGCCATTTTCAATTCATTCATAACACCATGCCAATTCAAAATGAAGTTCGGCAGTATCAGTTTAATATCAGGGATGAAGAGTTAATTGATAACGAAATTCAAAAGTTATTAGATGAGGGTGTGATTATTAAAGTTAATTATCGTAGTGACCAGTTCTTGTCGCCTATCTTTACGAGACCAAAGAAAGATTCTTCTGAAATTAGATTGATTTTAAATCTCAGTGAATTGAATGAATCTTTGCCTTATTGTCATTTTAAGATGGAAAATTTTGAAAATGCCCTTCAACTTATTACTAAAGATATGTTTATGTGCAGTGTTGATATTCGTAAGGCATATTACAGTATTCCCCTGGCCGAAGAGCAACAACATTTGTTTAGATTTCAATGGCGTGAGCAAATCTTTCAATATACATGCATGCCAAACGGGGTCAGCCCAGGCCCTCGCCTTTTCACTAAACTAATGAAACCGGTGTACTCCAAATTGAGAAGTGAAGGTCACATTAGTTCAGGTTTTATTGATGACAGCCTACTTTGTGCACTCACATATTATGGATGTATTGAAAATGTCAGAGCGACATCTGAATTAATGACATCATTGGGATTTATGTTGAATTTTGATAAAAGTGTTTTCCAACCAACTCAGGTAATATCTCATTTAGGAAATATAATTGATTCAAAGAGAATGATTGTTTATCTTCCACACAATAAAAAAGAGAAAATTAGAGCTGAATGTAAAAAATTGTATGACAAAGATTATGCTCATATACGGCTAGTTTCAAAAGTAATTGGCTTGCTGGTGTCTAGTTTTTCTGCAGTTGAAGTGGGAAAATTGCATTATAGAGAACTTGAGAAAAGTAAAACATCTGCTTTAAGATGTTGTAAGGGAAATTTCGATGCACCCATGAAAATAACAGAGAAAATGAAATTAGATTTGATTTGGTGGATCAATAACATTCATACTCAGTGTAGGAAAATACGTAGAGAAAATCCCGATGTTGTTATTATGACAGATAGCAGCAAAACTGGATGGGGGGCAGTGTATGATGAAATCATTATTGGTGGTCATTGGTCAAAAGATGAGTCAAACTTTCATATAAATGTACTAGAAATGATGGCAGTTTTATTAGCTCTCAAGGCATTTCTACATAAAGTATTAGGGAAATATGTGAAAATTATGTCAGACTCTTCTACCACTGTTAGTTATATCAATAATTTTGGTGGAATTCGATCACACGAGTGTAACGAGTTAAGCAAACAAATATGGCAACTATGTTTAGAACATGATATTTGGCTTGTTTGTGCACATGTCCCAGGTTGTGAAAATCAAGCAGATAAACCATCGCGGAATTTCAAGGACCATTTAGAATGGGAGCTGAAACATGAGATATTTGAAAGGATATGTAAACATTGGGATTACCCACAGATTGATTTATTTGCTTCTAGGTTGAATAAGAAAGTAGATATTTTTTGTTCCTGGAAGCCTGAACCTGAAGCCTCCTTTATTGATGCATTTAGTATAAATTGGCAGGAATTTGAACTAAACTATTGCTTTCCATGTTTCAGTATGATAGGGAGATGCATTCAGAAAGTGCGAAGCGACAGAGCTCGAGTTATAATGATAGTTCCCCTTTGGACAACACAGACATGGTTTCCACTGCTATTATCTCTACTTGTGGATCATCCAATAATTTTGCCAAAAGTCGAAAACATTCTTCAGTTACCTCACAAGGAAGGAACACATCCTCTGGCAAAGCAAATGGTGTTAATAGCATGCAAGCTGTCCGGAAATCCTACAGAAACAGAGGTTTTTCTAAGTCGGCAACCAGAATCCTTATGGCCTCATGGCGAAATTCAACAAAACAGGAATACCAGGTCTATATTAAAAGATGGTTTCAATTCTGCTCTCAACGGGAAATTGATAAAATTTGTGTTTCTGTAGTTGACGTTGTGGATTTTTTGACAGAAGAATTTGAGCGTGGTCAAAGTTATAGTTCTATAAACATTGCTAGGAGTGCATTATCCGCATTAGGCATTGTCTTACAAAAATTCACAGCAGGAACACACCCTATGGTTGTTAGGTTTATGAAAGGTGTATATCATTTAAGACCATCTGTTAGCCGATATTCACACATTTGGGACGTTGACAAAGTTTTAAAATATTTACAAAAGTTGTCACCGGCCAAGAATCTAAGTTTAAAAGATCTAACATTGAAATTAGTTATGCTCTTTGCACTTGTGAATGCAGCTCGAACTCAAAGTATTCATTTGTTACTAGTTACACAGTTACAGAAGTTTTCTTCAGAATTTGTTTTTACTTTTGAAAGTTTACTTAAGCAAAGTAGACCAACATTTGACTGTTCTTCATTTCATATAAAAGCTTATCCTCCAGATAGGAGGCTGTGTCCATATTTTGTGTTGAAGGAGTACCTTAGTAGGACAAAGAAATTGCGAGATGTCTCAGAGAAGAAATTATTCATTAGTTATGTAAAACCCCATAGAGCAGTGTCAAAAGATACTATAGCACGATGGATTCGGACAGTTATGTGTAGAGCAGGAATAAATACAGAGATATTTGGAGCTCACAGTGTTCGGGCAGCTGCTGCCTCTAAAGCAAAGAAATTATCAGTACCAATTCAAGACATTATGAAGAAAGCGGGATGGACATGTGAAAGTACATTTGCGAAGTTTTATGACAAGAAAATTGTGGATTCAGATAAAGTATCCAAGGCAATATTGCAATTGCCTTAGGGTAAGTTTTTTATTTACATATGACATGATTTGAGGCTTTAAAGTCTCATTTCGTCCCGAATAAATATATCGTTGTCGTCATAGAATTAGAAAATTTAACGAGACTTACCTGGAAGTTGAAGTTCAATTGTAATTCTATGAGACAACGATGTTTATGAGGAGATGAAATGCCTCCCTCCCACCCTACAATGTACTAAGTAAATTGTTTTCCAGAACATGATAGTTTTGTTTACTGTAGTATACATTTCTAATCATGTCATATGTTGCTGTAAATACTGACTGCGCATGCGCGGCTACATCTCATTTCATCTCCTCATAAACATCGTTGTCTCATAGAATTACAATTGAACTTCAACTTCCAGGTAAGTCTCGTTAAATTTTCTAATTAAACTCCATTCAAACAAACAAAACATTTTTCCTTATCCCTGACTGAATTGTCCTCATGACATTGCTGGTCCGAAAAAAATAACCTCTGACAAAGGGAGCTATTCTCAATTATCCTAAACTGAAAGCTAATTATCAGGGAAATTGTAAGAAGCATTAAATTTCTTCCAAATAGGAAACATAGATTAAAGTTTTAATTAATGGTTGACTTACCAATTTAACGTCTTTCCCTGCAAAGAAAAACACTGTACATAATTTTGAAACTGCATATAACAGAGTGTAGAGTTGGATCGAGTAGAAATTTTGTACCTGTGTACTCAAGATCTCATTCTTTGTAGGTACTTGAGTATCCTATAATGTCCATATTTTCAATTAAATCAAATGAATACAAAGGCAGATCTACGATTTCTTTAAAGGGGTTCAAACATACAAATTCCAACATGATTTAAAAGGACACAGGTATTGTGAGTCTGTGTGATTCGCAAAAAGTAGCAAAGACTCTCAGAACTATCTAGGCCCGAAGTTATAAATGTTTTCTCAGGCTCAACTAAGAATTTTCTCAAACTTTGCATTTAAATAAATGTATGAAAATAAAAGATAATATTAATCAGTTGTTATTTATAACAACTTATTAATATTATCTTTTATATTAATACATTAAATTGTGTATTAAAACAGAATTACAGCTTTAATCTCAAATTGAAATTTGAGAAAATTTTGAATTGAGAATGAGAAAAGATTTATAACCTTGGGCCCTGATGTAAGTCTGAAGGACCATCTGGAAATTAACTTCAGAAATGAATCAAAGACTGAAGAGAGGCCACAATTTTAAATTGATTTCCTTGAAACTTGGTCAGAATGTTTATCTTCATAAAATTCCTATTCCTATTTAAAATTGGGTTAACCCTTTCCCGGTTTACAAAATTTTGGACTTGTCCAAATTCAAAGGTTATAGACGAAAATTTAAAGTGGATTTAATTTAAAAATAACCATTCAGTAGGGTAGAAAATAGTGTGGAAAAAGAGGAAATTGCTTGTCAGAAGCAATTTCTTCTTTTTTCACAATTTTTTCTCAATCATAAAATCACAGGCACGTAAAAAGCAGGGATTAAACAGCAAAGGGTTAACTGGGGTAAAAAATAAGTCACCAGGTTCATCTTGTAAAACATATTGGCATTCTTGAAGTCATTTTTTTTACTCAAAAATCTTGAATGTAATCAGAATATTTTTCTTCTTATTATCTTGGACTTGTTTAAAATTTGCAAAAGTCAGTCAAGGATTTTAAAATTCCGGTAAACTCTTGGTAGTTTGTTGCGCAAGGGGCAGGGACATTTAATATTAACTAAACGTAGTACGAACTAAGTGGAGTCTAGATTCTTGATTACTTGGAATCAGACATAGATGTAAGGGACCCCTTTTCGGGACTTGTTTCAGCAGATAGGGTTTATTTTCACTTTGAATTCTTGGAATAACATCTCTTCAACAACTAGGCAAATGTGAATAAAACTTTGCCTGAAAGTTACCTGGGTGAGATCCACTGGACCAATAAAATTCAGGTGAGCGGTTTAGGGCCATTCTGGTCCTCTTGTTCTTAAAATGTTGTTTTGCAAACCTTTCTTCATTACCCACATTGATGACTTCTGTCATTTTGTAGACCTGCTGTATTAGAATTTAGGGTAAAAACCTGAATAGTTAATTTCTCAGAACAGGCTCTTTTGTATGAAGTTAATTGGCAATTAATTCTGGAGCTAGATAAATTATTTCTGGTTAATTGTCACTTTTATGCTTCAAATTAGTTGTTTTTGACTTATTTTGAATGTCAGGTCTATTAAATTTGAAAAATGTCTTTAATTCCTGTGTTTTGTTGGGATTCTGAAAATGTCTTTGAACTATCGTGCTCCTTGGAAGTTTTGCCATTCATTTACTTCAATTAGAAATATCTTTCAAATAAACTCATTCTAATAAGACAATCTTACTTATCATTTAGAAAGGTTATCATCATTTCTTTTTCCTTATTCCAATGTCAGGGCTCTTCTACAATGTTGGACCCTCAAACCAGGATTGTGACCTTTAAAATCTGAAAATATCTTATTTTGACCCTTAAAATCAAAGAAGTCAATAAGCCTAACCTAGAAATACTATTAACCCTTGTCATGCTGAATATTTTTTTTTACAAAATTGCAACAAAATCAAAGTGCTCAAAGTACTAGATGCACTAAATGTGAGTTAGTGTTTATTTTGATAATTGAATTTTTAAGCTCTTCTGGTTTCAAGAAAAGAAAATCAGGTGGTATGGACAAAGATCAGACTGCACTTATGATCATTGCTTAATAGAAATACTATATTCTGCATCTAAAGTAGGGACTTCAAGGCTAGGATCCCTACAATCCCAATTATTGAGTTCCTAGGATCCTGTTTAGTTGATGTCAGACTAAAATCCGGTTCAAATAATTATTATTCTGTGATTGTAATATGATCAGCACCAATAAAATCGTCACACATTTGAAAATTGTCACAGATTCGTAATTCTGTGTGATAACTCCAAGGCGTGATTCGTAAGTATTGGGTGACAGAAAAATATTGAGCTGAAAATTGAATTGAATGTCTTGGGAATGAGGATAGATAGTTTTCTAAATTACTGAATAAATCTGAATTCCACGTTTTTAAAGTAGCAGAATATTAAACCAGAGGAACTGCACAAAAAGTGGATGATTTGTCAGCGTAAAATTTAACAAAGCTATTATCAGACAATGGAATTCTGGTGGGGTCTTGAATCAAAGAAGTTGTTGCAGGCTTTATGAAGTGAGCCTGTGCGTGACAATTACAGCAATTTCACATGTGAGTGAGGTGCAATCATTGAGACGCCTAGACAGCCACAAATCTTAAATAGATGATTACCTGACTGTCTTAAGATATTTTTAGACCATATCTATCTACAAGGCGCAAATGAAAGACTGTGGTCAGACTGTGCAGATGCACAGCCTGTCCAATGTCTTTGCTTGGCGCACATTTGAAATTGTTGGAAATGTCACACAATGGCTCAAATTTAAAAGGACAAAATCTTAGGTTTCACTGTCTGTCACAAAAACTGTTGGAAATTAATCTAATGATTATAATAATTAAGCAATATTTGCATTGCTTTGACTTTTTGTACAGAACATTTATAGCAATGGCTTGTTGTGACTATTAATAGCATAAGTTGGAAATCCTGTCAAATGCATCAATCATTTAATTCAAACTTAAATCCATTTTTTTGCCAGAGGAAGTTTCTTGTCATGAGTTGCAACAACTATACTTTGATGGCTCAGTGAGAAACAGTTGTAACTGCCTATATGTTTATAGGCAGTTACAACAGTTTCATGCTGCTCCATCGAATTGTGTTCTCCGAGACTTCTAATGGATGCATTTTGTACCCCCAGAATAGACATAAAAGTCAGTTTGTGAAATGTTGTAACTGGCGGACATCAAATTACGCTGGACAATGACACAATTGTCCCTGGCACTTATTAAGATATCTGATCCATAATATTCAAATTAGAGACTCAAATCCTGGCACTTTTTATTGTCTTGGATTTTTATTACTAATATGACTTGATTATTAAAGCTGTAGTTAAGAATTTGTGGATGCTATAAATGAGTAATTAGACTTACGATTTGTTCTTATAATATAAGATTATTTGAAAATTTCGAGTTACACTTTTTTTTCCAAATGATCGCCCAGATTTTCATTTCTTTTAGATGATGAATTATATCAGACTTCTCAGAAAAAGCCGCTATCATAGCACTGTCAGTACCATGTTAGACTCTCAATTTTGGGGTCCAGAGTTGAAAATCAGGCCACATTACACGTCCTTTTCGTCATACTAAATGGTGGACAATATACCTAATATTATAAATCTATGTTGAAGAGCATTTGGAGGCCTACAGACTGGCTCCCATCCCACTGATCTGAAGGAATTTTAAATTGAACAAAGTTCAACTAACAG
Source organism: Fragum whitleyi (assembly GCA_948146395.1). Classification (NCBI taxonomy): domain Eukaryota; kingdom Metazoa; phylum Mollusca; class Bivalvia; order Cardiida; family Cardiidae; genus Fragum; species Fragum whitleyi. Next base: position 48,657,255 of record OX411551.1, on the reverse strand, counting down.
AAATTATTTCTAAAGTTTCTTATTAGCTTTTGCACATTTGACAGGCTGATCAGTTTTTAGATGAGAATATGAGAGGTAATTGGGTCAGATGAAAAAGTAAAAAGGAGTGGTTTACCGTATCTATTGTTTTACTTAACCCTTTCCTGTTTTACAAAATTTTCGACCTGTCCAAATTCAAAGGTTTTGCAGACCAAAATTAAAAGTGGATTTGATTTGAAAAATAACCATTCAGTAGGGTAGAAAATAGTGTGGAAAAAGAAGAAATTGCTTTTCAGAAGCAATTTCTTCTATTTTCACAATGTTTTCTCAATCATAAAATCACAGGCACGTAAAAAGCAGGGATTAAACAGCAAAGGGTTAATAGTAACTAAAAGCCTAGGGGCCAGACTATTGGGGCCTGGGAAAGGATGAATAGTCAGAGTGTAATTGCGAGAATCAGATACCTGGAAGCCATGGTTAAGACAACAACAAAATTGTTAAAAGCAGCATTAAACCCCCTTCAAACAAACATAATCAATATCAGAAGGTCAAAGGTTTATATTTCTGACTGAGAATGATTTAATAGCTGGAGATATATTGAGTAAGAAGTTACATAAATTGATGGGCCAGGAGCTATCTTGACCAAGATATCAGGAGAATGTATTCAGATGAGTTTTTACTTATGATAAACACTATCAAACTGTCAAATTTGTCAGTGTGGATTTTGTCAGAATGACTAGATTAAGACAAGACAAAAATCCTGCTCTTTTATATAATTTTTTGGGTTAAAAGTCATATTGTTTTCTTGGAAAAAACAATTATAAATAAATAAAAAGAATTGAGCACAAGGTGAAGACTCGGACAAGTCTGTGCATCCACACAGTCTGATCTGAGTCTTCACTACACATTTTGGATAAATGGACAAACTGCCTCTGTACATAATCAGACAAAAATTCCATAGACTTTGTTTGTTGGTTTGAATGGGATTTTACACCACTTTTAACAAATTTTCAGTTATATTTTGGAAGCCAGAGCACCTAACAATGTTTTTTAGTATTTCTCATACCAATATTACCATTACATGCTTCTCTAGCCTCCAGCTGCCATCCCACATCGGTCTACGATTATCAACCCATAGGTGGGAGACAAATTAAGTGGAAAAGGATGAGTGCTGCCATAGGGGTTTATAAGACTTTTTAGCTCTCCAGGTTTCTCAATATCCCTGCACACATATGTGCAGGCTAATCATAGTTTATACCACCTGCCAAAGCAGGAATATTTTTTCAAGAAATTGTTGTCGACAAAGAAGAAATTTCTTGTAAAAATGTTACTCTAAATCTTTTTTTCCCTAAGATAATTGAAAAGTGAAACTGTGTGGGGAAGGGATGAAAAAGAAGACTTCAACCTAAAGTTGTATCCCCGGAGTATTTTATTTGTTTCTAAGGTCTTATTATTGCAACTATAAAGGCCAAGTGTGACTGATTGCATTTATTGGAATATAAACTGCAATTGCCTTAACACATAGCTAAAACATATTGCCTGCATTAATTTAACCATGTGCTTATAGGCAATTACAGTTCAATATTTCAATAAATGCAATAAAAAGATCCTAATCATTATATTAATTGCTCTTGTATGATACCTCTGTGAATGTTGAACAAAATCTAAAGTTTTAGAATTCAACTTTCTTTTAAGATCTTTAAAGCCAAAAATAGTATTTATTAGACAAGACAATTACCAGCATCCAATGTAGATTTAAATCAGGCTGTGTGTTAATGCAGGTTGATCTTTGCCTACCCTTTCAAATAATATGTATCTACATCTTTATCTGAGAACCTATGCATAGATCTCCAGTTAATTTGATACTACTAATATGTATATATAGGCCCCTGTGAAGATGTCCATTTGTAATAATTATTACAAAGTTACTTAGTTGCAAGCAGACACACTTGTACAAATTATCCGCTAAAAACTTGTCGTCTGCTAAAAGGTCTTTGATGACAAGAAAAAAGCGATGGGAAAAGCTCTCCATTTGTAAGAAGCCATTTGAACGGCTTTTGAGTGACATTCCGTAATGTAAAATACATTAAGGCCATATTTTATTAAAATATTTTCTTATTTTTTCTCTCATTTTCATATCAATATTATTTGAAACTTTACTCTCATGGCATACAATGCAAAAAAATGTCCTGAGGAAATATTGGAGTCGAATGCTTTTAAACAAACTTCATTATTATCCTATCTCCTATGATGGTATATTATCTATTTTAAACTGTTTCATAGTGTATTACTCAACCATTCAAGTGACTGGGCAACAGTATGAACTGTTTCATCCTTGTGCAGTATTAGCACCAAACTGTTGCTTGCTTGCAAAAATGACATCATTGTGTTGCATGTTCAATAAACGTGCGGAGTGATGCCTTCTTATGAACTTAATCCAAAAATATATTTGTCCTCTCAGTATGCCTCTATTTGTAACACATCTTCTGAATGTAATATACTTTTACTTTATAAAAATCAGGTAATAAAACAATTATTCTATGGTGATTTGTGTAACAGTGAAAAACTATTGCCCTTGGTGTCTGAGATGACATTCTGATCTGTTGCCCTCTGCCTTGGTCATAGTGTGACAGTTTAAAACATCACCCCCTCCACCTTAGGACAATACTTTTCACTGTAACACAAAACTGGCAGGGCAAAAAAAAACTGTACCTTTAAACCCAAACCAAAGGATAAGCCCTTCATATTTATATAAGGTCAAAGTATAAGTCATCAAGATCAAATAGTGAGCATTTAAGAGAGCAGAATTTCGTCATTGCCTCTTTGATTTTTAGCTCCACTAGCCTAGGCCACCGAGGCTATTGTCATCGCACTGTGTTTGTCGAGTGGGTGCCCCTGCGTCTGTGCGTCTGGTCATAAACTTTTTCTTTAAAAATCTTCTCCTCAGAAACAACTGAATGAAATTTAACTAAACGTCACAGGAATTATCCTTGTGTGACCCTCTTTCAAAGTTGTTCAAGGACTTTGATCCAATGAAAAACAAGGCTTATATGGGTATCGCTAATTTCCGTACATGACTATTTCTAAAAAATCTAATGGATGGATATCAACCAAATTTCACTGGAATGATCTTTAAATGACCCTTTATCAGTCTACAAAAAAATTATCGTTATTGGATGAAAAATTTGGTTTTTTAGCTCCACTGCCTGAAAGCCACTGGGGCTATTGTCATAGCGTTGTGTCCGTTGTGCGTCTGTCCGTCCGTGTGGTTGTAAACTTTTTCTTTAAAATCTTCTCCTCAGAAACTACTGGATGAATTTCAACCAAACTTCACAGGAATGATCCTTGGGTGACCCTCTTTCAAAGTTGTTCAAGAAATTTTCATCCAATGAAAAACATGGATTTAATTGGCGTGGCTAATTTCCAAATATGGTAAAAAGTGAGTTTTCTCAGGTTCTAATAGATGGATATCAATTAAATTTTACATGAATGATCCTTGGGTGATCCTTCATCAGTCTACAAAAAATTATTGTGATCGGTTAGAAATTATGCATTTTATGGGCAGGGCTCATTTTTCTATATGTTATATAGTGGAAACTTTCAAAATAATTTTCTCAGAATGTAACAGATGGATATCAACCAAATTTCACTTGAATGATCCTAGCCTCAGTGACCCTTTATCAGTCTACCAAAAATTATTGTGATCAGATGAAAAATATGTATTTTATGGGCGGAGGTCATTTCTCTATATGATACATAGTGGAAACTTTGAAAATCATTTTCTCAGAATCTAATTGATGGATATCAATCAAATTTCACTGGAATGATCCTTGAGTGACCCTTTATCATTCTAAAAAAAATTATTGTGATCAGATGAAAAATATGTATTTTATGGGCAGAGGTCATTTCTCAATATGTCATATACTGGAAACTTTGAAAATCATTTTTCGTAGAATCTAATAGTTGGATATCAACCAAATTTCCATACATGTGATATTTCCATGGGCTCTCATAGAGAGATTAAGACCTTTTCGTAGGGAGATTGGGTCTCAAATAGGGAGATTTTGCGTAACGCCCATTGTGGCTAAAAAAGGGGGGTTTTGCAATGCACATACACACTGAAAATTGATTATAATACCTTCCATAAGAGGTTGTTTTTTGTTACTAACAGAAGTTTATCATTTAAAGTATTTTGACAGAGGATAGTATTGCAATGCTATAGAATTAAGTCTCATAATTTAAGAGACAAAGATGTTACAAATTCCTTTTTTATTTCTATGCAAAGTTCAGGATCCACAATATAGGGGTCTTTTTAGTAGATAATCAGTAGAAAATAATATCTTACCAAATTTAAAAGATGCAAGCCTTGCAATTTAGCAGGAGATTGTTAAAGTTTTTCTTTATTTCTTTGAGTAATCTTTAAGCCCAAAACACAAGGCTTATTTTTATTGGAGAGAACTTCAAGTGGTTTGATAGTAAAGAATTAGGTATTTATGCAATACAGATTTTTGTCAAGTATTAAATTTTAGGCCTTGTAATTGGAGACGTTCTATCACATCATGGTTGCCATGGCAACCAGAGTTCTTCATGATTTACGATATTCTGTGAAATATTTTGAAAGGCCTTGTCATAAGGATCATCTCTGTGTAGTTTGTGTATGAGATCCGATGACTAGATTAGGTGAATTTTATACTTGTTGATGGATGGATGCATGGATGGACGAAGAGAGAGATCAATTAATCGTAAATGGCACTAACTGCTATTGAACTACGCTAAAAATAAATGTTTTTGATATCAAAATACAATAAAAGATGAAATTACGGACAGCATATTCCGAGTTCGCGAACGTTAAAGACAAACACGGTAAAAATCGGAATGTGAAGAGCTACCTCTCGGTAAATTAATCCATGTTAAATAGCTTTATGAGAAGCTATGTGTTAGCAGTAGGTAAAGATCGAGCCAGTCCACAATTTTCTATTCTCAAATCTGCAACATTTGTGTTGACAGATGACTTGATTAGACCATTCACTTCCAATTTCAAAGACGTCGCATATTTATGAATTGTGTGTAAACTCTCAAACGACCCCAGCGAGGAATTCCGGTGAAATCGCCGTGGCATTTAAGAAATGAATGTCCGATGTTGCTTTAATTTCAATATCAAAAATTAAATTTGAATGACAATTCGAGAACGCATATGAGGCAGTTTTCACTTTTTATTTCTTTGATAGATTGACCAAAACATACGTAGATTTACAAAATATATATCTGCGACAAAATCAAAGCATGACCGCTTCTTGTTTTACTCAGGAATGCGTTACGACACGAGGGTTTTTCTGCGATGCCGCCTTATTTTACCAAGGTCGCGTGACGCGTCGCTTTGCATATCATGTTCGACCATTTCCTTCATGACGCTTATCGCGTACAGTGGAAATTTTTAGCGTCTTTTTATAATAGGATATTAAGATACGGCGGAAAATTACTGTGTTTACAGCCATTTTAATTTTTCAAAAATAGGTGATAAAAATCTAATCAGAGCTTAACTCGCATCCACTCCATTTTTATGTTTTCAAGAAATATCGGGTCACGACGTTTCACCCGGATTAGACCTCGTTTCTAAGAAAGACCAATATTGCTGATCGTCATAATTCATTTCGTATACAGTGTGATGGGTGATAGGTACAGAAGCACCCGTTTGTCGGGGGTGGATGGAAATACCGAAAAGGACCGAAAAGGACCGAAAAGGACCGGAAAGGACCGAAAAGGACCGAAAAGGACATTGGAAATACCGGAAAGGACCGGAAAGGACATTGAAAACGTCTGGAAAGGACCGGAAAGGACCTTGGAAATACCGGAAAGGGCTTTTTAAACACTGTTAACAGCTCTAGTCTTACCGTACAGGACCGGAAAGGACATTGAAAACGACTGGAAAGGACCGGAAAGGACCTTGGAAATACCGGAAAGGGCTTTTTAAACACTGTTAACAGCTCTAGTCTTACCGTACAGGACCGAAAAGGACCGGAAAGGACATTGGAAATACCGGAAAGGACCGGAAAGGACATTGAAAACGACCATAAAGGACCGGAAAGGACCTTGGAAATACCGGAAAGGACCGGAAAGGACATTGAAAACGACGGTCGTTTTCAATGTCCTTTCCGGTCCTTTCCGGTATTTCCAATGTCCTTTCCGGTCCTTTTCGGTCCTTTACGGTAAGACTAGAGCTGTTAACAGTGTTTAAAAAGTCCTTTCCGGTATCTCCAAGGTCCTTTCCGGTCCTTTACGGTCGTTTTCAATGTCCTTTCCGGTCTTTCTAGTCTTACCGTAAAGGACCGAAAAGGACCGGAAAGGACATTGGAAATACCGGAAAGGACATTGAAAACGACCGTCGTTTTCAATGTCCTTTCCGGTCCTTTCCGGTATTTCCAAGGTCCTTTCCGGTCCTTTATGGTCGTTTTCAATGTCCTTTCCGGTCCTTTCCGGTATTTCCAATGTCCTTTCCGGTCCTTTTCGGTCCTGTACGGTAAGACTAGAGCTGTTAACAGTGTTTAAAAAGTCCTTTCCGGTATTTCCAATGTCCTTTTCGGTCCTTTTCGGTCCTTTACGGTCCTTTTCGGTCCTTTTCGGTATTTCCAATGTCCTTTCCGGTCCTTTTCGGTCCTTTACGGTCCTTTTCGGTCCTTTTCGGTATTTCCAATGTCCTTTCCGGTCCTTTTCGGTCCTGTACGGTAAGACTAGAGCTGTTAACAGTGTTTAAAAAGCCCTTTCCGGTATTTCCAAGGTCCTTTCCGGTCCTTTACGATCGTTTTCAATGTCCTTTCCGGTCCTTTCCGGTATTTCCAATGTCCTTTTCGGTCCTTTTCGGTTCTTTCCGGTCCTTTTCGGTCCTTTTCGGTATTTCCATCCACCCGTTTGTCGGCAATGGTTGATCTACCCGACGACGATAATCAATGACACTTCCAGACAGATAAACAACGCTTTACCCGATATTGGATTTCTCCCTCGCCATTCGAGCCTTCAGACCAGAGATTTTGCATTTTTGGCTCCCCGATTTTTTTTTCAGGCTCAAATTTCTTCAGGTCGGGAGAAATGGTCTCCCGATTGGGAGAGCGGGAGGAAGGGTAAAATATCGGGAGAATACGCCGAGATCGGGAGATATCACATGTCTGAATTTCACAAGAATGATAATTGAGTGAACCTTTATCAGTCTGCCAAAAATTATTGTGATCGGATTAAAAATATGGATTTTATGGGTGGAGGTCATTTCTCAATATGTTATATAGTGGAAACTTTGGAAATCATTTCCTCAGAATGTAACTCAGATGGATATCAATCAAACATTTTTGGTATGTTATTTGGGTAACCCATTATCATGCTGCCAAAAATTATTTAATTGGATGAAAAATATGTCTTTTATGGGCGGAGGTCATTTCTCTTTATGTTATAGTTGAAACTTATCAAATCATTTTCATCATCAGTAGAACCCAAAATATCTAAAAATCTAGTCAAAAGTTTTATTTGCTTTTACAAGAATTTCAAGTGTGGAGCGACTCAAGCCATTCATGGCTTTCTAGTTTATGGATGGAGGTCATTTCTCTATATGTTATATAGTGGTTACTATGAAAAAATCATTTTCGCAGAACTTAACTGATGGATATCAACCAAATTTCATTGGAATGAGCCTAGGGTGACCCATTATCAGATCACTCAAATTGTTGTGATTTGATGAAAAATTTGTATTTCACAAGCAGAGGTCAATTTTCTATGTGTTATTTATTAATTTTATCTTGAATTTTTCTTTGCAGAAATTTTCAGCATGTATAGATCCACAAGTTTAAGTGAGTGATCAAAGGTCAATTTTCTCTATACCTGTATAGACAAAATTAACCTTTGATCACTCACATTAAATTGCAGAACTATAACACTGAATAACACTTATGAACTTGAAATAAACATTCATTCATTCATTCACATAAATTCACGTCTAATCATAACAGTAGATTCAGGCCTATGGAGCGAATCAGCTGCTCAAGCAGCTCCATATTGCAATTTGCAAGTTTTAACTATCAAATATTGATTGAGAGATCTGGATTTTGTCTTACCTTGTAAATGGTGATTAAGATCAAAGAATATGGTATTAAAATAAAAAGCAACACTTTGAGGTCAAGGGCTTATAATAAAATATAGACATAATTTAAATCTTTATGTGAGAGGGAAAATTTTTTTTGTAAACATATTTTTTGGCTGTTTTTCTTTCCATGTTGTCTAAGATGTTATCAAGGCCAATATAAACTGTGGCTTATCAGCTTGTCTTATCAAATCAGACTGTCGACATGTCATATATACAATTTTAAAACCCTTAGAAACTCCGACAACACAATTTTCACTAAAATAGAAAACAAAGTTTAGACAAAAGGTAGACACTCTACCTCTAGACCACAAAACACCACAAAGCAGATGTAAATGATTCAAAATTATTCTCATTGAGATATACTGTATTTCTTCTAATAAACATTCCTTGGAGCTACACATAACATGGTTAAGTAGCTTTTATTTAGTATGCATTTTTTTATTCAAAAAAAATCATTACACTTATGTCTTTTAGGCCCCTTTCACTTTAATTTGAAGTAAATTCCCTCTAAACGATCATATACATGTAAATGATTGTTTAGAGAAAATTCTCATCAAATCTGAGAAGAGATCTCCACAAGTTCTTAAATTTTAGGAGTTTGGAGTGGGTTTTCTTAGTAAAAAATGAACAGGTGCTACTATTAGAGAGGGTACTATTATTAGAGAAAATATGGTATAAAATCCTTATCCTTCTTGATAAAACCTTGACAAACTTAAATTAAAATCAAAGTGCTGAAAGCAGTGTTTGCAATTATTTTTTGGTCAGTACTCCATTTATTTTGAAAATATAATTTTCAAATCTAATTGATTTCTTAATAGGAAATCAGGTGATATACATTATGTGCTGGCTGATCCTAATTTATACCTCCGGCCAAAACAGTAATACAATGTTATTAAGTTTCAGCATTACAAGGTTAAATTTAAAATTATGCAACCATAAGTTATATGAGCCTGTGCGTGATATTTCCAACAATTAGAAATGAGCTTGAGGAGCAAACATTAAGCAGCCTAGACACATACTGTTAATATAAAGTTATCTGATGTTTTTACCAATACTTTGAGACTTTATCTATCTACTAAACGCATAGTGAAGACTTTGTTAAGGCTGTGTGGATGCGCAGACTGGTCAGAGTCTTTGCTTTTTGGTTATTTTGAATTGTTAGAAATGTCACATGCAGGCTCATATGATAGTGAAATTTTACATTAACTCTTATTTGCCAGAAAATTATGTATTAAGTAATCTGATTCACTTAAACTTAACCCTGATTCAAATTTCAAAAGAAAAATTGTAGCATATCCAGCACTTTCAGCCCTTTTATGCATTCAATACAAGAGGTTGAAGGATAGAAAGTAAAGGATAAATGCATATTAGTGATATGAAATATTAATGTGCCTGTAACTCAATATTTCACCCTGATAGCATAAAATTTCTGCAACATGGTTCTTTTTCATCTAATTGCCAATTAAAATCACATACACTTGTTCTTTATGCCAGCCAGAAAAAGTCCAATTTAAATCAAAGCACTGAAAGTCCTTATTTTTTCCATCAGTGAAACAGTCAATTTATCCTTTATGATAAGCACTCTGATATTGTTATGCAATTAACCCTTGTCATGCTGAATAAATTTTGACTAAAAACTTTCATCAAAATCAAAAGGCAAAAAGCACTGAAAGTACCAACTGTAGGTCAATTTTTATTAAAAAATTTAAGTCCATTGACAATTCTGGTTTGAAAGTGAGAAACAGAAGGTGTAGACTAACATCAGACTGCACATATGTGCAGGCTGGTGTTGGTCTATAGCTCCTGCCAATGAAGGAATATTCTTGGTTCAGCATGACAAGGGTTAATTAACATAATTTCTGTAATGCTTTTCAGCAATTTATTTGAGAAATAACAGCAGATGATTACTTGATTATCTCACTGCCAAACCAGTGAAATTATCACAAAATTATATATCCTGCTTTTGTTCATTTCCCACTTTTTGATGTTATATATTTAGTGCACAGAGCCCTGAATAATCAAATGATATCATGGCATTGCAAAATGACAAGCTTTCAGTAAGTTGATCCTAAACATTTCACCTTTCCTAGCTTCCATTTTTGCATTAAATAAATATAAAAAAAATCATTTGTTTTTTGTGTAAGACCGATAAAATTTTTATTTTGTGAACAACATTTTGCAAAAAAAACGCCATATTTTCACTCATACCTTTCCCATCCATGGAAATATATCTTTTTTTGTTCACTTGATGAAAGATAAATTAATGTTACACTAAAACAAACATGTTATCTTATCACTATATAAATATGCAAATATTTGGTGATAACATCCCATGTGACATTTTTAGCTCACCTGAGCACGAAGTGCTCAAGGTGAGCTTTTGTGGTTAGGTGGATGTCCGTCGTCCGTCGTTCGTCGTCCGTCGTGTGTCGTGTGTCGTCCGTCGTGTGTCGTCAACATTTACCTTGTATGCACTCTAGAGGCCACATTTTTTGCCCAATCAACCTGAAATTTGGTCAGAATGATTGTCTTGATAAAATCTCGGACAAGTTCGAAATTGGGTCAAGTGGGGTCAAAAACTAGGTCACAGGGTCAAATCTTAGAAAAACCTTGTATGCACTCTAGAGGCCACATTTTTTGCCCAATCAATCTAAAATTTGGTCAGAATGAATGTCTTGATAAAATCTCGGACGAGTTCGAAATTGGGTCAAGTGGGGTCAAAAACTAGGTCACAGGGTCAAATCTTAGAAAAACCTTGTATGCACTCTAGAGGCCATATTTTTTGCCCAATCAACCTGAAATTTAGCCTGAATGATTGTTTTGATAAAATCTCGGACAACTTTGAAATTGGGTCAAGTGGGGTCAAAAACTAGGTCACAGGGTCAAATATTAGAAAAACCTTGTATGCACCCTAGAGGCCACATTTTTTGCCCAATCAACCTGAAATTTGGTCAGAATGATTGTCTTGATAAAATCTTGGACAAGTTTAAAATTAGGTCAAGTGGGGTCACAAACTTGGTCATGGGGTCAAATCTTAGAAAAACCTTGTATGCACCCTAGAGGCCACTTTTTTTGCTCAATCGACCTGAAATTTGGTCAAAATAATTGTGTTGATAAAATCTCGGACGAGTTCGAAATTTGGTCAAGTGGGGTCAAAAACTAGGTCACAGGGTCAAATCTTAGAAAAACCTTGTATGCACTCTAGAGGCCATATTTTTTGCCCAATCAACCTGAAATTTAGCCTGAATGATTGTCTTGATAAAATCTCGGACAAGTTCGAAATTGGGTCAAGTGGGGTCAAAAACTAGGTCACAGGGTCAAATCTTAGAAAAACCTTGTATGCACTCTAGAAGCCATATTTATTGCCCAATCACCCCGAAATTTGGTCCGAATGATTGTCTTGATAAAATCTCAGACAAGTTTAAAATTGGGTCAAGTTGGGTCAAAAACTAGGTCACAGGGTCAAATATTAGAAAAACCTTGTAGACACTCTAGAAGCCAAATTTATTGCCCAATCAACCCGAAATTTGATCAGAATGATTGTCTTGATGAAATCTTGGACAAGTTCGAAATTGGGTCAAGTGGGGTCAAATATGAGGTCACAGGGTCAAATATTAGAAAAACCTTGTAGACACTCTAGAAGCCATATTTTTTGCCGGATCAACCTGAAAATTGGTCAGAATGATCATCTTGATGAAATCTAGGTCAAGTTTGAAATTGGGTCAAGTGGGATCAAAAATGAGGTCACAGGGTCATATCTTAGAAAAACCTTGTAATGAGTGTAGAGGCATCATTTTTTGCCCAATCGACCTGAAATTTGGTAAGAATTCATTATCCTTTCTAAATCTACTTTAAACAATTTTTGACAGTTCATTCAGGTGAGCGATTTAGGGCCACTATGGCCCTCTTGTTCATGATATCACATGGATATTTTTAGAATAGTAACATAATGTGGTTATTTTAGAAACTTGCATATCTGTTAGAAATATCAACAAAAACAAGGCAAATAGAGGTTATAAGATGAATATGATACGTACTTAGTGTTTTGTATGATAAAATATCTTATTTGGTTGTGGGAATAGATAATTGTCTAGGCAGAGCCTCGACAATCATCAATTCCCCCAACCACGTTATATTTTTTTCATATAAAAAATGAAGTTCGTATTATATTCATGTTTATCCTCTATGTCATTGAGTGTAGAAACTTCTGTAAGTGCTGCAGCCTTTGTTATTGTACATCAATTCCATGTTTTTAACTTGCTCAGATTTAATGTGTTGGATCTCTTGATTTTCTTTTAGACAAGACAATCTTAACCAAATCATTAAAAGGGAAATTAGAACATTATTAAGGAGAGAGTATTTTAGACAAGATTAAAGTGGATAATGATATCAACAATAATAATCTCATTTATCTCAATTTTCACCATATATGAAATAGATTGTCAATAAAATTGTCCATCCCATAGATTTATAATATTTTCAATTTCTATGAGTACATGCTATTGAATATTGATTAATATTCAAAACAATCTTATTTTTAAGATGACTAAATACACTTTCTCAATTCAAAAATAGCTCTAGAAGTTTTTGAATTGCCATTAAATATTATAGAACATTTAATGACCAGTTCATTAACTTTTTCACATTCTAGAATGTTGAAGAATTTAAGTTCTTGAACTTTTTTCCCAAGGTAACTTTGGTTATATTTATAGGCAAGCAAGTAATAGGTTTGAGCTGAACTAATAATCACTCGCAGATTTGATTTGTAACGAGATTACAATAAACCCAGGAATCACTTTCAAAGAAGAAAAATACATTTAAACTTGTGTTAAGTGACCACTAAGGGGACCACAAAAAAAGTTTCTTATAGAAAATGGTCGTTTAGTACATGTTTGTTAATAAATAAGAAACATACTGTTTTGATTGGATAAGCATATTATTGCGAAATTCTCAGTAATTCCATGTTGTAAGAACTCAATAGAATTGTTTCATTGAGACGATTCTGCTGAGTTTTAACAACAAAGTATTCATGTTCAATAATTATTAGACCAACAATACCTACTTGATAGGATATATTGATTTAAAGAAGAGGATTTTGAAAACGATTGCTAAATAAAAATGGTCGCTGAATAGACATGGTGGTTTGAGCAATATTGACTGTAAACATGTGAAAATGAAATATTTGAAGTTTCTAATCCCAGTATTCAGTCCATTAGGCGGGTCATCTTGTGACCGAAGATTTTTGAGGAAGAAAAAAAGATTTATTCACTCTGATGACAGTTAATCTTTTAAGCTCCATCTCCGCAAATGTCGACGATGATATATCATGATAATAACTACGAGGCTTCCGTCTGTATTTCGATGAAAGCACTTAGGAACTCGGTGAATTGAGTTAATTCAAGCATTAAGTGTAATTTCAGCGAAATTTGTGCTTTCAAACAATTTGGTGGTTAAAAGAGAAAACTGGAGAAACTGGCTTTCAAAAATAGAATTGAAAATCCTGACAAATAGATTTGTCATTCACTGGTTTTCTAGCTTCGTCTTGAATAATGTGAACTCTTTTCTAGACAGTTCAGTTCATCTGCTAGACAGGTAGCCGTCTCTTTATCCTTCACTGTTTAATCCCTGCTTTTTACATGTCTGTGTTTTTATGATTGAGAAAACATTGTGAAAAAAGAAGAAATTGCTTCTGACAAGCAATTTCTTCTTTTTCCACACTATTTTCTACCCTACTGAATGGTTATTTTTTTCAAATTAAACCCCCTTTTAATTTTCGTCTGCAAAACCTTTGGATTTGGACAGGTCCAAAATTTTTTAGAACAGGAAAGGGTTAAATAGAGGTACATAATTGAAAATATCTAATATAAAGTCAATGTCTAGTTTCTGAAAGCCTGATTTAAGATTTGTTTCTTTGAGGAGAAGTTAACTCATTTTAAGGTCAGAAGGGTTCAACTTGGTTATCTACCTTGTTAAAAAAATTCTAAAAACTGGGCCTGAATCCCAGGCTATTCATCTGCCATCATAGGGCAATAGATAGCTCATAAGCTTTAACTCATATGGTCCCTAATGTGGCCCACGATTCAAGCATTTGTTACAACCCTTGGATCACAAAGCTGCTTTGAAAAGTTTTAATTGATTTACTTTTAATAGTCTTGTCAATTAGGGAGAATGTGTTGAGAAAAATGACAAGCTATTTCTTGTATGCTCAAAAGGGTTTCCAAAGCTTTTTGCCAAAAGGTCCCAAAAAGTTCGTGATCAAAATTTAGAGCTTAAAGTTTATCTAATACTTTCATGATTCTTCAATAAGCCAATGTGGTAACCTTTGCCAGGATGTGTACGTGAGGCACAGACATTTAATTGATTGATTGAATGGAGTTTAACAACACTTTCAACATTTCAGTTATATTGTGGTGGCTGGAGCACCTAACAATGGTTTCCTGGTATTTCTCTCACCAGTACATCCACCACATCCTTTCCTAGCCTTCAGCTGCTATCTCACATAGTTCTATCAACCCATTGTAGAGAGACAAATAGTCGGAAAGAATGAGTGCCGCCGTCGACAGACATTTAATAGTAGCCAGGATATCGCCAATGCATTAGGTAAATATTTGCAAAAAACCTTAAAGGGGTTAAGATCTTATCTAAAATCTACATAGCACGTTGCAAAAACTCTGGTTAGAATGTGTGAGGATGCACAGGCTGGCCATAGGCTTAGCTTTGTGCATTTCACGGCCCAAGGTTATGAAACAATTCTCAGGCTCAACTCAGAATTTTCCCAAATTTTGAATTTAGATAAATGTTCGAACATGAAAGATAATATTTATAAGTTGTTATTTATAACAACTTATTAATATTATCTTTCATGTTCGAACATTTATAATAGTATAACAAAAGAACTACAACTTTAATTTCAAATTGAAATTTGAGAAAATTTGAATTGAGACTGAGAAAAATTTTATAATCTCGGGTCCTGACAATACTGGAGTGTCACCCAAAGGCTCCATTTATATTGGCTGGAAAAAGGTAGTTTCAATCTAAGAAAATTGACAGAAATTCTCTTATTTATAATCTATCGATAAACTACAACAATAATGTTCATTACCGAGCTTATTTCCAGATACATCAAAATGAAATGAATTCGGTTAACATCTTGTCAGGGTCCGTAATTGGATTATCGAGTTTCCGTGTTTAATAGAACGATTGAAATCACCATTACCCTAGTATAACATAATAGAAATTGACACATTATATTCTTTATTAGGGATTGTGGTTATATGTAATAAAACTAGCTTCTGGCTATAAATTACTTGGTGAAATTATTCTCTTGCATAGGTTGGATTATGTTTTGGTTTTTTTTCATGGAAAAATAATTAAAACAAAACAACTGCATGTGGGTGCCAACACACTGGTGCAGGGCCTGGATTCAAATTAATTCTAAGATGAATAGGGGACCATAATTCTTACAAAAGTGGTCCAAAAGTGGTTGGTCCAAAAGTGGTCCTTGAGTTCATACAAACTGAAGTTACGAGAGTTTGCAGCTACCAACCTACTATAAAAAGTCTCAAGTTATTTATATCCACTATCTACAGAAGTAAGAAATTATTTACCTCAACCTTAAATGCAACAATTGGTTACTTTTTCATGCCCTGCCAGGGCAATAATAATTGATAATACTTCATGACAACTTAACGTATAATATCCTCTATTTATTACCTAATCTGGTAGGTGATCTTTTGCATAATATGAGTACAATACTATTTAGGCACTCACAGAATTTATGCGCTAACCCATCAAATATGGCTCTTTTAGAAGAGAATTTTTGTGCTAGCCCATCAAATAAGGCTCAATCAGGAGAATGTGTCCAAAGAGAGAAAATGTTTGTTACTAATTAGGTAAAAAGGGAGATAACCCAGTGAAACAGCCTATGTATGTTTTATCTCCCTTTAATTCAGACTTATGAGACTACATGTTATGTTGAAGCTGTTTCGACTGGTTCTTGAATGTTAAGTTCTGTGAGTTCTTGAACTGACACTTAATGTTCTAGAACCCATTCTTTAACTTTTTTGCATGGGAATTTTCTGTTTATGGGCTTGCTATGTTTTGTTGTACAACTTTGCATTATTTTCCTAACTACATCTGGAAAAAACCCGTAAGCTCATGTCGTAATTGGATAGAAGATAATAGGCAATTTCCCTTTCGAATGTAATTGAAGGTATTGGGTCCCTCATTAATTACTTAGCCATCAGCCAATTAAATATTTCTACGTATTTATCATTTGCAATAGCCAAGCACAGCCCAGCCAATGAATGTTTCATTAGAAAAGCAAAAGTCGGAAAGCTTTTGTATGCCTTATTACCTTGCTCCGGGTAAAATCTGTGTTCATTCAAGAAAGTAATTATCTTTGTACCAGGGAAGACTTTCAATAATAATTTGTGTTTATTTAATAAAAAAGAAATGTAAGTCAAGGCAATACTAGAGGTTACAATAGAAGCCTAAGTGAATTACATATCATTAGGCTCAAATTTATTCCCCATCTGGTCCTTTCTTATTAGTGATTTCATATACGTCCAATTTACGAAGGAACTAATTTCGCCCGACTCCAATTTCCCCCCTCGTAATTGTCTTTCTATTCTTTTTGGCAATTCGATGCAAGACATTATAATTGAGTTGTTAATTTGAACCACAGCTGCCAGAATATATAGTGAGGTTTCAAATTATGTCCTGTATGTGGCATCGTAAAATTGCACCTGTCAATTAAACCTTGTCATGCTGATACTATTTGTCTCTCACCAATGGGTTGATAATCGTAGACCTATGTGAGATAGCAGCTAGAGGCTAGGAAAGGATGTGATGGTTGTACTGGTGAGAGAAATACCTGGAAAACATTGTTAGGTGCTCCAGCCGTCGCGATATAACTGAAAAAATGTTGAAAGTGGCATTAAATCCCATTCAATCAATCAATCATGCTGATACCGGAATATTACTGCTTTGGAAAGGTATGTACAAAGATCAGCCTGCACATATGTGCAGTGTGACCTAAGTCTATACAACCTGATTTTTCCGTTTTAAAACCAGAAAAGTTTCAAAATCGTATTTTCAAAAACAAATGCTGACTCACAATAAGGAAATACAGAGCTTTCAGCACTTTGATATTAATATAATGTTTCCAAAGTTCATATCCAGCATGATAAAAGTTAATCCTAAGTAAATGTATTAAAGCCAAATCCTCAATATTTTGGTATTAGTAGGGAATATAAACAAAGCCTAATCTGCACATTAAGTGCTTTTTGGTCTGGATCCACAGCATGTATGAAAGTTCACTCATAGGCTCATTTTTTTAAGCTCTGCTATTTTCGAAGAAAATCAGAGGTATTGCCTTGGCATCGTTTTTGTTCTCATCTTGCAAATTTTTTGACATTTTGTGATATCTCTTGTTCTTTAGAGGGCATTCAATTGAAACTTGGCACACATCTTCACCATCAAAATAGGAACATATACTATTATGGGGTATAGACCAGCAATTTCAAGTGAGTGATCAAAGATCAATTTTGCATTGAAAATGATAGGAGATAATGGTTTCTCATACCTCACTCTTTCTTGTGGAACTATAACTCTATATGCGTTTTATGCAAATTATCTCCCTTTTTCGAGTTAGATTTTTTATTTACCATCCAGCACTCAAAAGCATTGCATACTGGCACCTGTAGATGGTGCTCTTGTTTTATAGAAATGTTCAGAGAATTAAACAGTCTACAGAAGCCGCCGTCATAGCACAGTTGGTAGCGCGTTGGACTGTCAATCTAGAGGTCCCGGGTTCGATCTCCAATGGTGGCACTCATTCTTTCCGACTATTTGTCTCTCACAAATGGGTTGATAATCGTAGACCTATGTGAGATAGCAGCTGGAGGCTAGGAAAGAATGTGATGGTTGTACTGGTGAGAGAAACACCAGGGACCCATTGTAAGGTGCTCCACCCACTGCGATATAACTGAAATAATGTTGAAAGCGGCGTTAAACTCCATTCAATCAATCAATAAACAGTCTACAGCTACAAAGAAACAATGCAGATTTCAGCGCAATTCTTTTCCATGTAACATGGCATGTATATTAACACTTTCCTGTTTTACAAAATTTTGGACCTGTCCAAATTCAAAGGTTTTGCAGACGAAAATTTTAAGTGGATTTAATTTGAAAAATAACCATTCAGTAGGGTAGAAAATAGTGTGGAAAAAGAAGAAATTGCTTGTCAGAAGCAATTTCTTCTTTTTTCACAATGTTTTCTCAATCATAAAATCACAGGCACGTAAAAGGCAGGGATTAAATAGCAAAGGGTTAAGGTAGTAAAATAACTCATATTCAAACTAGAGCCTAATTAAGACCAAGCTCATATGTAACAGAAGCCTAATTGAGCTCTAGGGAGAAGATTAAATCCTTTTCCCTGAATGTGTAGCTTGCATAAAGGCAATAATTATATGTTTCCACATTGATTAGACTGAGGGCATATTTTAATGAATTTGTCTTCCTACCATTTTGCTTCTTTGTCTTTCTGTCAGTCTGCAAAAATATAACTTTGCCAATCAAGTTTAAGCCCATTCATGATACAATGCTCATATTTGGCATGATAATAGATCCTATTGATACACATCTGCAGATACCAAGGTCAGTGTCATGTGACAAGGTCAAAGTCTTGATAAAATGCTGTTTTGGGGAAACAGTTAAGAATATCATGAAATTGACAAGCTGAATGATTTCAGAATGAAATTGAATGTGTGTGATGAGTGAATTTTGAGTGAATTAAAGGGATGTAATCCAAAATTGCTCATTTCGTTTAAGATGAACAAAATTAGCTATATTAATTACCTCCCTTTAATAAAATATGCATAAAAGTTCTATGAATAACATTTTATGTCTCCACTTACAAATGGACTCTTTCAATATTCAATTAAGTCAGGGAAATCATGGATTTTTGCTAGCAATTTCATTTTGAATGTAGCTATTGATCTTATTACTTTGGTGATTTTGGAGTGTTTTTGAGTGATTTGAGTGAGTGTTTTGAATGAATGAATGAATGAATGAATGAAGTGCTGAGTGAGCGATTTAAAATAGTTTGATCAGAACGAGAGTCAATTTCACGATGTTCTTAACTGTATATTGAGTTTACTAACACATCTTGTTTCTGTCTTCAAAATTGTTATTAAAGCGCCTGAAATGGACTAAGAAAGATCAAGGGGCCAGTGAAAAACTTGCAATAAATTTTACACTGGCCCCATTAGATGGCAATAAATAGTTAGTCTTGTCTTAGCCTACACTAATGGCTTTCTAATTTCAGTAAATCTTGTGTAAACTGTTGTCAGTAACTTTTCTATCTTTTAAAAATTAAAATTTCTGACCAACTCTTGCATAGTAGGGACAAAGGTGTGGTGTAGACTAAGATCAGACTGCACATATTTGCAAGCCAATCTTTGTCTTTGCCTCCTGCCAATACAGAAATATTCTGAGTTCAGCATGACAAGGGTTGATTTGAAACCAACGAGAAAAATTGTAATTTCATAGGTTCAGTGCAAGACTTTACAGTCTTGCACTGAACCCTCGATTTGGTAAAGAGTTCAATTTTTGTGGTACAGGAGAAAGGAGTTAATCATGACAAGGGTTGATTTCAAACCTGACGAAAAAATTGTCATTTAGTAAAGAGTTCAATTTTAGTGGTAATGGAGAAAGGAGTTAATCATGACAAGGGTTGATTTCAAACCCGACAAGAAAAATTGTCATTTGGTAAGGAGTTCAATTTTAGCGGTACTGGAGAAAGGAGTTAATCATGACAAGGGTTGATTTCAAACTTGACGAGAAAAATTGTCATTTGGTAAAGAGTTCAATTTTAGTGGTACGGGAGAAAGGAGTTAATCATGACAAGGGTTGATTTCAAACCAGAGGAGAAAAATTGTCATTTGGTAAAGAGTTCAATTTTAGCGGTACGGGAGAAAGAAGTTAATCATGACAAGGGTTGATTTCAAACCAGAGGAGAAAAATTGTCATTTGGTAAAGAGTTCAATTTTAGCAGTAGGAGAAAGGAGTTAATCATGACAAGGGTTGATTTCAAACTTGATGAGAAAAATTGTCATTTGGTAAAGAGTTCAATTTTAGTGGTACGGGAAAAAGGAGTTAATCATGACAAGGGTTGATTTCAAACCAGAGGAGAAAAATTGTCATTTGGTAAAGAGTTCAATTTTAGCGGTACAGGAGAAAGGAGTTAATCATGACAAGGGTTGATTTCAAACTTGATGAGAAAAATTGTCATTTGGTAAAGAGTTCAATTTTAGTGGTACTGGAGAAAGGAGCTAATCATGACAAGGGTTGATTTCAAACCATAGGAGAAAAATTGTCATTTGGTAAAGAGTTCAATTTTAGCGGTACAGGAGAAAGGAGTTAATCATGACAAGGGTTGATTTCAAACTTGATGAGAAAAATTGTCATTTGGTAAAGAGTTCAATTTTAGCGGTACTGGAGAAAGGAGCTAATCATGACAAGGGTTGATTTCAAACTTGACGAGAAAAATTGTCATTTGGTAAAGAGTTCAATTTTAGCGGTACAGGAGAAAGGAGTTAATTATATCCTGTATATATCATAGCCCCCACAAAGCCAGTATTCATTCTAACAAGAAAATTACCAGCGTCGGTCTTATTTAGCGGAGAAATGAATCCGTTATGAGATTGTTTGCACATATTGTTTGTTTTCTATTGGATATGTTATTGTAAGGAAATTGTGTGAGTTATGTAGGAATACATTACATTGCAAGCTTGGTTTTACGGTGAAATTGCTTGGGACTTTTATTCCACCCAATTTAAGATTTATTTTTGTTTGAATAAATTGGAGGAAAATAAATGCCACTTTTAAGAATGCCGTAGGAGTAGGCTTTTATTGCAAGGTAAGTTTTTTTCCTATCTTTTATTAACCCTTTTTATGCCGACTTAATATATCAGTCAATTTGCATTCAAATCAAAGTGCTGGAATCACTAGATGTACAGATTTTTATTAAAGGAAGTATTTTTTTTTTAATAAAAAAAAAACCTAAATCTTTTGCTGGGTAAAAACAGAAAATTAGGTGGTGCAGACTATATTCAGACTGCACATCAAGTGGTCAGTGCAACACTATTCTAAGTGTCTATAAATATTAACCCTTGTCATGCTGAATAAATTTTGGCTAAAAATTTTCATCAAAATCAAAGGGCAAAAAGCACTGAAAGTACCTACTGTAGGTCGAGTTTTATTTGAAAAAACTAAATCTATTAACAATTCTGGTTTGAAAGTGAGAAACAGGTGGAGTAGACTTACATCATACTGCACATATGTGCAGGCTGATGTTTGTCTATAGCTCCTGCCAAAGCAGGAATATTCCGGGTTCAGCATGACAAGGGTTAAGGCACTTACAAAAGTGTTGTCCTGACCACTCGACATATGTTTTTTTCTGCCAAGCAGGAATACTCATAGTTCTTTAAACCCATTCATGTACATTTGTAGGAATTTACATCCCTTGGATTCTATACTTTAAATAGAAAACATTTTGGAAAAAGATGAAAAAGCTTGGATCAAACAATTTCTACTTCCGCAATATTTTCTGCAACAATGATTTTTTTTCATATCACAATCTCTTTTGATTGTTGTCTATCATGTCTCTAAATTTTGCTAAATTTAGACCAGTCTAACATTTCAAGATACCGGAAAGGGTTAAGATAATTTGTACTTTTAATTGATCAATTAGCTTTAAAAGAAATTATTCAGTTCAACTTTTTTTGCAAATAAGAGAAACTTAAAACATTGATTGAAAGTCAAGGTGAATGAAGACAATATACAAAAGTATCTCTACCTTAAGGTCTCTTTCAAAGGTCTAAAGATAAATTAATTTGATATGTCTCCTTTTCTCACAATATTTTCATCAGCTTTTAAAACCTGGAGGTATAGAATGAGTCATATTGGTATGGAATAGTATAAAAATGAGTTAAGCAAATCCAGCCCTGTGTTCAGGATTGAAAAACGGTGCCAACTGTTTAAAAATTATACCCGCTTTGCATGTGCACTTGTGTGCAAAGCAGGATATAATATTCAAACAGTTTGCATTGCTATGTCATCCTGAACCGAGAGCAGGAGTCAGTTCTATACTATTACAAGTGTCCATATATTGAGGGACCATTACAAAACTAATGCCTGCCTCATTGGCCTAGTGGTAAATGTGCTCTACTTGTAATTATGGTGATCTTTTGTTTGACAACCGCCATTTGGATGTATGCGTTAATGGTTAAAACACTTAAATTTCAGTCCTAGTTTACCAAGTTTTAAAATTGAGTTTCATTGACTGTATCTCTGTCACGAACATGAACAAGGATTATGTGTTCAATAGTGAATCTGTTAGCTTAAGCTTTTGTTGCAATCAAACTATAATCAAAGCACTGAAAGTACTGATGGTGAACGAATCTGTTGGCATTCTAAAGTTATATATTGAATTCGTTGAGAAAAGAGAAATTATAAATATAAAAACTAATCAAGGGAAAGTGTCTCGTCAAAATTCTAAATTCAAAGAATGAGAAAGAGAGGAAAAGAAAGGTAGAGAGAGTGACAGACAGAGACAGACCGATAGACAGAGAGCGATAAGCCTAGAGAAAAGAAAACAGGCAACTATAGTGTCTAGACTAATGATTCTTTTCTTAACTCAAAAAATAGCAGTCAGAAAGGTAATTCAATTTCCACATGCGGAACCCATATTTTAGCAGATTAAACAGCAGTCTTTCTGCATTTTGACTTTTAAGCGTTATCCGCTATGGCTCTGGTACGACCTGAATGCCCCCCCACCCTTCCTCCGAATTAAAAGACCGCTGTTTCGTAATTGTAATTACAGGGTTTTGATCTCTTTCGGTAATATTCAGTCTCGTGAAAGAATAATCATCTGATGCCATTGCGTGAAAATGAATTAAAAAAAAAATCGATGAAATCTATGTAGGAAGGTATTTTGTACAGCTAATGAATTGTCAAAATATAGTCGTTGTTTAAATTCTATTGCTCCTACCAAACGGCAGATAATCGTAAACCTTAGAGGGTAGAAGATGGCAGCTACGTACGGATGTATGCTCATTATAGTTCTGGTGCGAGAAATACCAATTTCCATATAAAGGTAAAGATGCTCCAGTCCACAGGCGATTGATTCACAATCCAAGTTTCGTTTTCTGTAATATTTTACATACTTCCGGTAAAACAAATAGATGAATGATTGTATTGAGGAAATTCTAGAGCCATCCGAGGGAGAGAAGCGCTACTATACAGTTGAAGTTACGATGTCAAGTACTTTGAAGAAAAAATCCATTCGATGTTAAAATTTGAAATTAGGTCTATCGTGTTGGGATATTTGTTCATTTGATTCTTTTATTTATTTATCTATTCACGACATTCATATATTAACAGTAAATCGTACCGAGATTGCTATATCCCCTGTTTTCCGGCCTTGTTTGAAACGAAAAAAAAAACAAAAACAAAAACAAAGAAAAACCAGGAAATTGGATTTGGGTAATATAATGCAAAAATACCCGTAACCGAAGATATTTACATTACACAAGTATGCAACAACAAGCTTTAAGATAAAAACGGGATTTAAGCAAGAGGTGTAAATTTGGTAGTTGAGAACATAAGTTTTCTGGTAATGGTTTAAATTTTATTTCATATCAAGGTTGGTCACGGTCAAGTGGTGCGTGTTTATGTTTCAATGAGAATTTAGACGCGCCCTCCCTAATAAACGCGTTCCCCCATAAATACGATTCCCAGGCCCTTGACTATACGATCAACAGCATCCAACCGTCCATGGTCCATGGTGAAAAATCCGGTCTCGAATTCAAATTCAGAAACTGCTACTCCACGACGTAATGTTCATTAGATTGTGGGTTTACTATCTTAAATTCCTATCAGGATAAGGCTGGTTGCGTCATTAAAAGATCGTTCAACATCTGAAAAACTAGCGCGTCCTAAATCGCGCAGTCTTCCGGAAGTGCGAAAGGTTAAAATTTAACACAAAATTAAAACTATTTCTCGTTATTCTTCATAAGTCACATGCGAACAAAATCCCCTTTCGTTGTTACGAAAATATTTCTGAAATCATTTCACCTTCTGCAAATATACAAAATATCCGAGTCAAATGATTAAATCCTAGTCACAATTCATACTGTTAAAATAGGAAAAAAAACGTAAAATCTCGTGTGTGACTTATTTCAAAAGCGACGTCGCCGCTTGCAAGAATCTGGGGACTTCAAAGGGTGCCGACACGCGGTGACCCAGCTAGTTCCAGACGTTTTGTGTTTTCACTACGAAACACTTACACCGGGTGCATTTACACATCACAAAATTTTAGGATTTAATACAGGATTATTTATTTCATACGTGAATAGGTAATGATTTATTAGACCGCTTTGTCCATCGGTAGCGGAACATTGAATATTGCATCGTCTGGAACTTCCTACCATGTACAAATAAT
Organism: Fragum whitleyi; assembly: GCA_948146395.1. Classification (NCBI taxonomy): domain Eukaryota; kingdom Metazoa; phylum Mollusca; class Bivalvia; order Cardiida; family Cardiidae; genus Fragum; species Fragum whitleyi. The sequence continues at coordinate 48,632,644 of OX411551.1, read as the reverse complement.
AACAATAATAATAATCTCGGCTTCTGCTAACACAATCACTTGCTTTTGAAAGCTGCAATTAATGGTCGAGGGTGACCGTATTTCGATAGATGACTCAAAATGACAGAATTACAATTCATTAGCTAACATTTTATTTTATTTTTTAAATCTATAGCCTTATTAGATAAATAGAAAAACGTATTGGGTAGCGTACGTATTTCAATCGATAATTACGAACATTTTAACAGTTTGCTTCTCTTTGGTACCAAAATACGTATTTTTTTTTTTTAATTAAGTAAAAGAGTCTGAAATAATAGCGCCCCCACGACGTTTTGCATCGCGCTCGGGCGCGTTTAATCATTGGGAGAAATACGGCAGGAACATTCCATTCGTTTGTAAACTTGACCTTTCGTAACTTATAAGCAAAGACTTCATTCATAAGAAGGCAGGTAAAATCGTAGTTGGTCATCACGTGGGATATGGCCAATCAGGGGTGTGTAGAAGTTCAAGAGTTCACGACCTCAATAAACACACATTTCCGGCAAATTACTACAAGTTGCAATAGCGAAGGTTTAAATCAAAAACAACGTATCTGTCTATACAGTGTACAGACACAACATTTGTTTTTGCTCTCAACTCTCGACAATCTTACGCCGATCAAAAATTCGCTCGTATAGACATTCCAAGATATTTTTGTGTTTTTAAAGGGTAATTTTCATTATCTTCACTTGATTAAGATTGCTAGAATCATGCATTTCACGATACAAACAGTGATTTTGTAGAGAGAAGTATCTAGAGATACTAAATTGAATCTAAAGAGGTACTGCTTTATTTAAAACCTATTAAGATCCTACAGGATTTTCCATACACGGTATATAACACTGGTGAACGAAAATTTCGTTCACCAAAAATCAGTAAAAACTAAAGCTTTTGCCAATGCCCTTAAATTTTTGCATCATTACAAGTTTGCTAAGTCAGTACAAACTATTGTAATGCTGCAGGCTGTAGGCTCTTGCATGAATTTTGTTCAAATCACTACAAAATGTACGTCACTTAAAAAAGGAAGGGCCATCTACTGATGGAACATCCCCGCCAAATGGAATTATAATCGCTGGATCCTTGCAAATAAATGATATCCATGTCTTTTTTTCACCACTTCTAAGTCTGATTCAAGAGGAAATGTTTGAATGCAGGGCAGGATTTTATAATCAACTAATGAACCCTGAGATCTTTTAATGAATTAGTTATAGAGCTTCTGCTACATAAACCTCATTTCTAATAATGGCAGGAATTTTCTGGCTCATTCCCTTTATCATTATACGACATTGGACAACAGGCTTGAACTCATGTGCACATCAAGGGCTCAGTGTGAAACAGTTGTAACTCCCTATGTGTTTATAGGGAGTTACAACAGTTTCGCGCTGAGCCATCGACATGTTTTAGTGAGTGATCGAAGCTAAGATACGGTAAAGGCCTAATTGACCCTCGATTGCTCACTTAATCTTGTACAAATGTATATGTTTTAGTGAGTTATTAAATGTCCTTTTTGTATATGTGACCCGTCACGTGAAAAGGGACCGACCGGAAATTCTGTAAAATGAATTATTGAAAAAGAGATTTGATCCAGCCTTGGTCAACCAGAAGTCGCATCTCAAAAATTCTTACACTGGAAGGTAGATTGATTATATTAGATTTAGAAAATGAGCAAGGTGCAAAGTCAGACTAGGGTCAACACTTTAAGCACTACCCAGATGGTCCCTTTTCGCGTGATGGGTCACATATACTTACATGGTGAAGACAAAATTGACTTTCCCTCATCTCTAGTGAGTGATCAAAGACAATTTTGTCTTTACCATTGTGGTTTAGACAAAATTGACTTTGAATGATACTGAGTCTTGTATAGTTGCATATGTTTTAATAAGTGATCAAATGTAAGTTAAGTATATATAGCCTGGTTATATTGGCCCCAAATCTAACCCCTCCTATAATTTAGATGAATTAAAATCTGATTATTTCTACTCGACTTTGCACTTGCTTTTATAGGAATGAATAAAAAATGCTTTTGAATGTAATATATTTTGTTAATTGAAAAAATGCCATGATAGTAATTCTTATATAATTTTTCCACAGAGGTCAAATTTGGGTCAAATAAACCAAGGTATACTTACATGGTAAAGACAAATTGACAATTGTTTATCTTTTAATTATGCTCAAGTTTGTGTGAGTGATTCAATGACTGCGCAAAACAGATGTAACTGCTTATAATTCTATAGGCATGCAGTTACAACTTTTTCCCACTAAGCCATCAAAATGTCAAATATGATTTTACCCACACAGTTAAGACAAAATTGACCTTTGATGGCTCACTTAAGGTAGTGGACCCATAATAGTTCCACAACATTTAGGACCACATATTCTTTCAAAATGTTAACCGAGGGTTTCCTAATGAAAATCATTAGGAAACCTCTGTCAACACTTAAAGTTCACTACTTCTGAGTTGTTGAAAAACTATTACGGGTCCACTACCGTAATCTTTTTTTGTGATCTAAGGTCAGTTTAGTCTGAAATACCTATGGTATATATCCTAATAAATGCTAAGTGGAGCTAAACAAAACATATACTTTGAAAAATCATACAGTGTGATTAGGTTTTCAGTTTCATATCTACATGAAATCAACAGATACCTTTTTATCTTTTATTTCAAAAAAAAAAAAAAAGGAAAAAAAAAAGTGATGGTTCCCAGCTGTTGCTTCCAAATACTGATAATAATCTTGAATAGCATATTACTCAGGCCCTTTAGTACTGGGTTTAACTGTATTAATTTTTGAATGCATCAGTGGCCTTGTGGTATAGGTACATGACTTGTGACCTGAAGATCTGTGATTTGAGCCCAACTGTCACTAGGGTGTGTTCATCTACAAAATACTTAAAAGCAAGCCAAAGTTCACCCAGCTGTAAATTAGGCAGCAGTGGATTTAAACCACTGCCTTTCCCTGAGGGACGTGACATCTAGATTTGTTGTATGAGCACAACTCTATAAGCTAAAGCTTTCTTTACAATCAAACTAATTCCGTATTTCCTCTAATAATAGCACCCTCCCTAATAGTAGCACCACTACATTTTTTTACTGAGAAAACACACATCAAATGACTCAGTTTAAGGAACCTTTTGAGACTTCTTCTCTAATTTGAGGTAGATTTCCTCTAAACAATCATTTATATGATTGTTTAGAGAAAATTAACCTCAAATTAAAGGGAAAAGGGCATAAAAGAAATAAATTTTAATGATTTTTTTAAATCAGAAAATGCATACTTTATTAAAGCTCCCTGACCATGTTATGCATAGCTCCTGGGAGGGTTTATTAGGAGAAATACGGAAATATAAACTAAATTTAGTGCTAACTTTAAATCAAGAAACTCTTTTTTGATTGTCTAGAGGAAGGAATTTAAGTATAGAAGAAGGTATAAGATCGGTTTCATCCGAAAGTTGATACTTATTAAAAGCTCTCTGTCCATTTTAGGTAAAATTCCTGGGAGCAGTTTTTAGGATGAAAATGTAATATAATCCATAATCTACTTGCAGGTGCGATGCAGATCGCACAGGAGCCAGCTGGAATGGCTGGTAACCAGAAACAGGAGTGCTCCGGGTGTAAAAAGACGATCATCGACCGATTCCTGCTGAAAGCCCTCGACCAGTACTGGCATGAGGACTGTCTGAAATGCTCCTGCTGCGACTGTAGACTCGGAGAAGTGGGCTCTACGCTGTTTGCCAAGGCAAATCTTTTACTCTGTAGAAGAGATTATCTCAGGTATAATGAATTCTTTAATACTTTTCAGTGGTTTATCGAGGAATAACAGTAGATTATCATTTTGATAAACTCACTACTTTAACAGTGGGATTATCAAGGACGTATACCCAGCTTAAGTTCATTTCACTCTATCTGACATCATCTAAGCAAAGCAAAAAAAGTGACTTCATCATGAACGTTGCATAGCAATCTTATGCAAAATGACAGGCTTTATGAGAATTTACCTTATAATTTTCATGTTTTGTCTCATTTTTGCATTAAAGAAATGGATTAATAATTTGTTTTGCGAATAAGATCAATTGATATTTCATTTCATGAACAACAAAAGCTATATTTTTGCTCTTGCAAAAACATAGCTTAAGTTGCTCGCTCAATGAAATATAGATCAATCTGACTCTGATTATCCTTTATTTCTTCAGCATATTCAATGATAAATTTTTAGCTTACCTGAGCACAACATGATCAAGGGGAGCTATTTGGATCACCCTGAGTCTGTCGTGTTTCGTCCGTCATGCGTCGTCTGTCATTCGTCGTCCATCGTCAACAATCTTAAACACTTCTTCTTCTCCTGAACCACTGGACCGATTTCAATGAAACTTTGCCAGAATGTTCCTTGGGTGACCCTCTTTAAAAATTGTTTGCAAAATTCTGATTGGCCTATAAATATGGGTGCGACAGGGTGAGGCTTATTTTGAGTCTTCTCAGTAATGAATGGGTGGGCAGGATCCATTTCCACTTTAAATTCTTGGGATTAAATCTCCTCTTCATAAATTAGGTTAATGTGAATGAAACTTTTTCAGAAAGTTACTTGGATGAGTTCCACTGGACCAATAAAATTCAGGTGAGCAGTTCAGGGCCATACTGGCCCTCTTATAAGAATATAACCCCTATAGAGGATCTGCATTTATTAGACTCCTTGAAATAAAATTGATCATTTGGGAAAAATTGATAAACAGTATGAGATAAACAGTATGTAAGGGAAATAATCTTGTTATTATTTGATTTTGTTTTTCAATTTGCTTCCCTTGTGAATTTACAGCCAAATGTGCAAGATGGAACTACTTCAAATGCTTTAATGTTTCTAGAAGTCATGCATCTGTTACATATACTGCAATTGATGTGCTGGGGCTCAGCATGTTCATGCCTCAGCGCAAAATAGTTGTTAATGCCTATAAATCTTAAGTATCATTTGTCTCAAACCAAATTGTTGATGGTTAGGCGACACGAGAAAACCTATTTGGAAAAGTTGCCTAGACAAGAGATTGCTATTGTACAGGCATGAGAAACAACTCCGAAGTAGTCAGATGCAACTCAGTATAACTGATAAGAAAGTGACATTGGTTACACACAAACATACACGCGGAGATACTAATGTATATTTCAGGTTGTTTGGTACAACAGGCTACTGTTCAGCGTGTTCCAAAATGATTCCAGCCTTCGAGATGGTGATGAGGGCCAAAAATAATGTATATCATTTAGAGTGTTTTGCTTGTCAAATGTGTAATCACAGGTAAGGGAATATAAACTTTGTCTGTCAAATGTTTGAAAAGATTGGCAGAAAATACTGTTCTGAGCATTTTGCTTGTCAAATGATAAATCATAGGTGAGAAATAATTGTGAAAGTTTTGCCTGTCAAATGTTCTAAAAGATTACCATGTTTCCATGGCATATGATTTAGAGTGTTTTACTAATTAATTTGCGATCACAGATAAGAAAATAAGTCTTTTAACAAGTCAAGAGTTCAACAAGTTTGGCAGAATATATCAATGGCTCAGTGTATAGGCAGTAACAGCTGTTTCGCTCTGAGCCATTGATATCATTCCAAGTGTTTTGCTTGTCAAATGATTATCATAGTTAAGAAACAATTGTCAAAGTATTTTGCTTGTCAAGTGTTCTGTAAAATAACCATAACACATTATTTAGAGTGTTTCTCTATCAATTTGTAACCCTAGATTTTAAAGAAAATAAGTCCTTTGCCTGTCAAGAGTTCTATAAGATTGGCAGAACACATCATTCAGTGTTTTTATTGTCAAATAATTAATCATAGTTAAGAAACAATTGTCAAAGTGTTTTGCCTGTCAAGTGATTTGTAAAATTTGCAGAACATTATTCTTTAGAGTGCTTTACTCATTCATGTCAATGATCTAGGTAATGCTTTAGTTCCAAATATTTGCAAATTCCGGGGAAGGAATTACGTTAAGTTGTTTGTGTTAAGGTAACTGCGGACACATAACGTCAAAAATATACTTTTAATGAAAATTTACGAATTTTTCAGTACTGGCGTATCAGGGTCTTCGCTTTTGCGTAGCGCCATTTAAGGGGCCGTCTGGCGCGGGAATATGACGTCATGACGTCATACAGGGACAGCCCCTATTTATAGGGGTCAAAGTCAGTGATCGTTAATATTTCCTAAACTAGCCGTCCGATTTTCATCGCAAAAATTTTATTTTGTGAGAAAATCAATGTCCATGTCAATTAAACAAATAATTTAACAATATATCAAATAGATTTAAGACGATATGGAGTTAACGTCGTTTTTACGGCATTTTAAGTCGTGTTTTTGCAATCCAATTTCGCCAAATATCGCCGTTTTTATCGAAATTTTGTCCGGTGACCTATGCTGATTTTTCAATATAATTTAGTACAACTAGAATGCGTTTGAAATATAAAATAAAAAAGATATGTAATCGGGCTAGATTTTTTTAAAAAAAATGATCCTGCAAAGTTAGCGCATAATTTTTCACGTAATTTTACGTCGACGTCTCGTATTATCGACGTTGTTGTTTGTTGAATATCTATTGTACTCAACGGACTTGGAAAATATTACTAAATGAAAAAAATATTATTGACATTTTATTATATCCCTCATAGACATTTTGTTGGTCTCTGATTTAAAGTAAATGTACATATAGTTATCACTTTTAAAAGGGACTAAAATCATAGAGCGAAAAGCATATTTCGTCGAAAGACAACGGTATTGCGAAAGGCAGCGGATAGCTATGATAAAGTATACTTGTGACTCGTCACGCAATAAGGGATCATCTGGAAACTCCGTCAATTCAGTATTTAAGAAATATATATAAAAGAGAAAAGGTCGGATTTCGAATATGATTACATAGAAAGGTAGAAAAGTTATTTATTTATTAAAACAATTCGACAAAAGCGAAATATCAACCACGATAAGATTGCGTAGTACACGTAATCTTATCACGGTCGCTACTTTTTGCGTTTCATAGAAAACCCTTTTTTTGTGGAAGACCAAAATGTCTAAGATAAAGTTATCACAAGTCTTGTATCAATTGTTTATGATGAAAAATACATGTGAACAGACGATGCAAGTTCATTGTATTTTGTAAGGATGCATTTGAATAAAATTGCAAGGCTTTCTACACCAGAACGTTCGTGAACAATTTTCATATGTGCCATTGAAATTCCTGACATCGATAGTGTTTTGCTGATGGATGTCGACATGATCCCTTTTGTTACGATGCCTTCATACGATGTAATATAGTTGGATACATTCGTACCCCTCTTCATCCTGTTTATAACATTAGCCGTCTCATATATAGGAATTTTCTTTGCGTAATTGTCAACTGTATGGAGGAGGTCACGTAATGCATTTACATCGCCATCCGCACTGTGTGCGTCATAAACTTTACCCAGTATGTCATTAACAAGATCTGTTTGCTTGTATCCAAGGCCATCGGCTTTACGATGAGGTAACTCATCACGAAATAGCTTCAATGTATCACCAAATCCATATATTATAGCTTTAAATTGGTGACTACAGTCTTCAAGTTGTTTTAAACGAATTTCCCGTCAAATAAAACATTGTGACCAACAAGAAAACTGTTTTAAAAAGTTCAGTACTTCCATCAAAGCTTCTTTTACATTTAAATATGTAACTTTTTTTTCCATGGTGAAACATTTTATTATTACATAACATAATTCCTGTTAATTGTGTTATTTTGCTGGGAATGAATATTCGTTTTTTGATTCAAGATCCTTCATTGCTATTTGGATAATACTCGAACTAGTACCTTTTCAATAGAAAAATAAAATTGTTGATATTGTCATGCTAGTGTAAAGAATATGATTAATAAACAATGCTTGAATACCATCTATTCAATTTTAACACAATAACTACAGTTACTAACTTCGTGGAATTGACAAGATGATTGATTTTGGAATGATCTTTGAATGAAATTGAATGGGCGTGTGGAGCGAGTTTAAGGTGAAATTGATGGAAGGTAATCCAATATCGGTAATTTGTTTATGATTAACAAAATTAGCGATATCCATTATCCCCCTTTAATAAAATATACGATTTTTTTCTGTTTGTGTGTCTTCGTCGACCAATAATAAGCTTTAAAATCAACGTCAGCCAAATAAATCGTACAATAATTTGATCAGTTTGAAACAAAATTTGATCATCTTGAAATGCTTTCTTAAGATTTCGCAGCGTTTTTGGTCGATTTGAGTGAGCGTTTAGAATGAATTAATGAAGCGCTAAGTGGAAGGATTTTGATCGGAATGAGTGTCATTTTCACGATGTTTTTAATTGTACAAAAAGGAAATTAGATGTTTTTAAACATCATACTTATTTAATAAACAAGAAAGTATTTGTCGGAGTTTTTTTCTAGCGGCATTTGACCAATGAGTCTATCTTAATTCAGCGCATTGATCAAAAAAGCGTACTCGAATTATATCAGATTGATTGTATCCTTTTCTGTATTCAAATTTGTTATTTTCTTATAAAAATGCACATTATAAAAACCGAAATTAAATATACCAATATAATATAATTTTAGTCCAAATCTATTTATTTTAAATCGATTGGGAAACAAGTTCTTACTACTTAGATCAATCCCTCTCGATTTTGCTTTGTGTGGGCCAATAAAAGAACCATGATCGATAACCGCTCGCGGGAATCGAATTCGGGACCTTTGGGCCAAGAGGCCGACTCTCTACCTATAATCAGCTGTTCGACAACAAAAATCGTTGACTCGAGATCCGAGAGAAATTGAAGATCGTAGGTTCGAATCCCGGACTCATCACTGATCATGTGTTAGGCATTTCAGAGCCTCAATCAAGTACTCGTGATACTAAGGAAGCACACGCATGAGAGAATTTCGCTGTGGAATAACTACATTTGTAAACGGTTGTGAAAAGCGATACTTTATCATAGCTATCCGCTGCCTTTCGCAATACCGTTGTCTTTCGACGAAATATGCTTTTTGCTCTATGATTTTAGTCCCTTTTAAAAGTGATAACTATATGTACATTTACTTTAAATCAGAGACCAACAAAATGTCTATGAGGGATATAATAAAATGTCAATAATATTTTTTTCATTTAGTAATATTTCCCAAATCCGTTGAGTACAATAGATATTCAACAAACAACAACGTCGATAATACGAGACGTCGACGTAAAATTACGTGAAAAATTATGCGCTAACTTTGCAGGATCATTTTTTTTAAAAAAATCTAGCCCGATTACATATCTTTTTTATTTTATATTTCAAACGCATTCTAGTTGTACTAAATCATATTGAAAAATCAGCATAGGTCACCGGACAAAATTTCGATAAAAACGGCGATATTTGGCGAAATTGGATTGCAAAAACACGACTTAAAATGCCGTAAAAACGACGTAAACTCCATATCGTCTTAAATCTATTTGATATATTGTTAAATTATTTGCTTAATTGACATGGACATTGATTTTCTCACAAAATAAAATTTTTGCGATGAAAATCGGACGGCTAGTTTAGGAAATATTAACAATCACTGACTTTGACCCCTATAAATAGGGACTGTCCCTTTATGACGTCATGACGTCATATTCCCGCGCCAGACGGCCCCTTAAATGGCGCTACGCAAAAGCGAAGACCCTGATACGCCAGTACTGAAAAATTCGTAAATTTTCATTAAAAGTATATTTTTGACGTTATGTGTCCGCAGTTACCTTAAAAACCTATGTATGTAAACAATCATTTAACTCAAAGTAAAGCCACAATATGAAATATGCTTGCATCATATGTATAACTTATTTATTCACTGAAGCAAAAAAGGATGCAAAATTTATTCATATATTTGAGATCTGAAGGAAATACTAACAATTTGCATTTCATTTGTATATATATAACATATTTGGTGTGATTTTTCTGGCTGACCTTTTCTTAGAATCAACATTTAGTATTCTTAGTGGTTTTTGTGGTTTCAGAGATATCCATCTTGAACTACTTCTTTGAAGGGCCTTTTTCCAAAACAAACTGGAAAACATCATCAATTTAACCCTTTGCTGTTTTATCCCAGCTTTTTACGTGCCTGTGATTTTATGATTGAGAAAACATTGCAAAAAAAGAAGAAATTGCTCTTGACAAGAAATTTCTTCTTTTTCCACACTATTTTCTACCCTATTGAATGGTTATTTTTCATATTAAATCCACTTTAAATTTTCGTCTGCAAAACCTTTGAATTTGGACAGGTCCAAAATTTTGAAAAACAGGAAAGGGTTAACTGATAAACAAAACTAGCCAATATTCATTTGAAAAAAATTTGCTTAGTAAAATAAAAGTTTCTTGATCATGTTTTATTTGGCTCCCTTAAGCTAGCTTTCTCAGTTTTTGGCCCCTATTGACAAATTTGGTAAGATAAATTTTATATGGCCTACTCTTAATCAAGATTAGGAGTAATAATCAATCATTTTGTAGATAATTTATCATATTGTCTACAATTTGTAGATAATATTGTGGATCTTTGATAATATTATTGATGTCATTATACCCCCCTTCGAAAAATAGGGGGTATATTGCTTTGAACTTGCCAGTCCATCAGTAGGTTGGTCCATCAATGGACCTTTTTTTTTTGTCCGGAGCATATCTCAAAAAGCATGCAAGCCATAATCATGAAACTTCACAGGTGGATAGATCATATGGATCAGAGAAGTGCACAAAAACTTAAACACTACTTATCATGTTTTTATGCCCTGCAAGGAAATATAGGGGACATAATGTTTTACTGTTGCCCGTCTATTTATCTGGCAAAACTAGACAGAAAAACCTAATATTGCCAATTAATTCAAGACTATTCAAGATACAATGCTCAAATTAAGTATTAATGATAGATCTTGATGGTGCTCATCTACAGATACCAAGGTAAAGGTCATGTGACAAGGTAGTCATCCGTCAAGGTCAAAACTTTTAAAATTGCCATTTTTCACAAACACATCTGATTTGAGTTATTGCCCTTTGTTGATTGACAAAGAAAAGGCCAATGACCTGCTCTGTGTTCAGGATTAAAATTTTAGCGAAGTGTTTTCAAAATGATACCTTGCTTTGCATGTATGTGCATGTGCAAAGCGGGGCATCATCTCAAAGGGCTCGCGAAACATTTTCACATCCTGAACACAGGGTTGCTCTTATGCGGGCCATAAATGTTTTACAAACATCTCTTGTTGTTGATAATATAGAAGAAAGATTTACAATTGTTAATTATACTGATGAGCCTAAATGGCATATTACAATGCATATTGTAGCATAAGTCAGCAAATTCTTAAATTGCCAGTATTTATTGACAGACCCATAGCTATACTCCAGCCTACAAAGAAAAGGGATTAATTGGTTTCACCCTGTTTGTCTGTCTGACTGTCTGTCTGCCCGTAGACCTATTTTTGTTCCGGACTGAAGTGGCCTAGAATCATGAAACTAATACAATTGCTGCTGATGATCCAAGGAGGTGCCCTAATCAAGTTTTTGAGTCACTAAGGTCAAGGTCACCATTGAAATTTGTCCAAAAACAGTTATAGAACTTATTAGTCTACTTTGCAACAGATCTAGTTAGAAATTAGAGACAGAAGTTTTATATTGAAAACTGTACAAGATTCGGGAAATCTTGTCGGGACTAGATTGATATGTAGGCAATCATCGAATTTGCAGTTACTTTTCAGATTTATAAGGGGTTTGCTTAGGCCAAGACCACTGGATTTAATGCGTCAAAATGGTACCTCTAGCTTGTTGGTAAATACAAACTTGAAAATCAGGGTTAATGTTTGAAAGCATTTTCTTTAATGCTTTTTGGTGGTTTATCGAGAAATAACAGTAGATTATCACTTGATAAACTCACCGCAAAAGCAGTGAAATTATCAAAAACTTATACCCTGCTTTTGTGCATTTCGTCCTATCTGACATCATGTATGCGGGGCGAAATATGTGACGTCACAATGAACGTTGCATAGCAATCACATGAAAATGATGGGCTTTATTAAAATATGTCCTAGAAATTTCACATTTTGTCTCATTTTTGCATTAAAGAAATAGAATAATCGTTTGTTTTTCGAGTAAGATCGATTTATATTTCATTTCGTGAAAAACAAAAGCTATATTTTCACTCGTGTCTCCGCCACTCGTGAAAATATAGCTTTTGTTGTTCACTCAATGAAATATAAATCGATCTTACACTGAAACAAACGATTATCCCCTATTTCATCTCTTTCTTCAGGCTTTAATGATCATGTTTGTTGTTGATTATTTATGTGATTTTCCTCTATAATTTCAGGTTTTGTGTTGGTGACAGATTTTATCTATGTGATAATAAAATACTGTGTGAATATGACTATGAAGAACGGATGGTGTTTGCTAACATGACATACAATTACAATGCGTTAACGCAAATAAAGCGGCAGACAAACAGTTTAAGTGACGATTTGTCAAGTGGATATGGCAGCCCCAGCCCGGGCTCCTTGTAGAGGAATTGTGGGATGGATCTCTTTTTGTTTTTATTGATGTGTGTAGCACAATGTGAAAACCAACTCAACGTGACCAATTTGTTCACAAGGAATACTCTGTTCATGTTACAGTAAAACTTGGGTTAAGAGACCACTTAGGGGACTAGCGAAAAAGGGTTTGCTTTTGAGAATGGTCACTTTAAACAATATTGCATCATAAATAAGACAGGCCATTTTGATAGCACATTTAGATCGTGGCATAGTTCATATAGAATCTTAGGGAGTTTGAAACCAATAAGAATCGTCTCATTGAGACGATTCAAAATCGGTTCCAACACCATAAGATTTAATGATGAACACTTATTCCCGTAGGAATGTCTTCTTTTCAGAGATATTTTCTTAACAAAAGTGGTCACTTAATAGAGGTTCTCCCTTGAGCAATATAGACAGTACATTAAACAATTATAATATATGTTAAACTAGTCAAAAATCAAAGATTACGCAGATGAGATTTATCATTATTTCATGTCTAAAATTAATTAGATTAGAAGCATATTGTTTTACTGTTGTCTGACTGTCTGTTTGCAAATCCATCTGTCTGTCTTTCCATAGGCAAAACCTAACCAAATCCTAAAATTGCCTTTTATTTACAAGATACAATGCCCATATTTGGCATGATGATAATTCTCAAGAAATTGCATCTGTAGATACTGATTGCCTAAGACATATGATAAGAATAAGATTGTTAATAAAGGTCAAACATTTACAAAACTTTACCAAAAACTAAACTTTGCCAATTATTTTAGGGCTTTCAATGAAACAATGATGAAAATTGACACAGTACCAGATCAATGAATGCCAATTGAAAGGTCATGTGACCAAGCCAAGATCATATACCAAGGTCAAATGTTCAACTGAATAGAGCTTAACCAAATAATACCAAGTTATCAATATCTTCAAGCATTTTGAAGGTTCTATGCTCATATTTGATATAATGAGTGATCCTATTGATATTTTTCTGCAGATACCAAAGTCTAGGTCATTCTAAAAGGTCAAAGTCATATATCAAGATCAAACTTCTGAGCAGAAATAAAAACAATAATATTTTCAATATTGTATTGCTTATTTTAGATACAATGCTCATATTTAACATGTTAATAGATGTCAATCTGCAGAAACAAATGTCAAGGTCATTTGACAAAGGTCAAGGTCCTGTTTCAAGGTAAAAGTTTGACAAATTACAGTTGAGGGAGGGACATAATGTGTTTCACCAACATTTCTTGTTAGAACGAAAATTAACTGCTATTTAAGAATGAAAATATTGTAAGAAGTAGAATCTAATAGGTTGTGATGTTGTGACTTGAATTTTCTTTTTTCCCACAATGTTTGTTAATCAAGGTCTTAAAGAAAAACACAGTATATTTGAAGGCTCAGTATGAAACAGTTGTAACTGCCTATAAATATATAGGCAGTTAAAACTGTTTTATACTGAGCCATTGATATCCACATGTTATGTATTTGCTCAAAGACCTTGATTAATCATCCACTGTTTAAAGGGTAACACACAACATCAGTGGATGAGCAAAATATCACATCTACAGCTATATTCAAACTGTTTATATGACATTTTTGCCCCAAAATAGAATAAATTGATTTTTAGCTCACCTGAGCACATCGTGCTCAAGGTGAGCTTTTGGGATTGTTGAATGTCCGTCGTCCGTCGTCCTCCGTCAACAGTTTCTGTGATTACACTCAAGAGGCCACAAATATGATCCAATCTTTATGAAACTTGGTCAGAATGATTGTCAGGTCACAAGGATGAACCCTATTGAAAATGGAAAGGATCCATGCCATATAACAGGAAAAGGGGCCTTAAAGACAATTTTCTTGTTTACACTCTAGAGGCCACAAATATGGTCCAATCTTCATAAAACTTGGTCAGAATGATTATCAGGTCACAAGGATGATCCCTTTCGAAAATGGGAAGGATCCATTCCATATCACGGGAAAAGGGGCCTTAATGACAATTTTCTTGTTTACACTCTAGAGGCCACAAATATTGTCCAATCTTCATGAAACTTGGTCAGAATGATTGTCAGGTCACAAGGATGATCCCTATCGAAAATGGGAAGGATCCATGCCATATCACAGGAAAAGGGGCCTTAATGCCAATTTTCTTGTTTACACTCAGGAGGCCACAAATATTGTCCAATCTTCATAAAACTTGGTCAGAATGATTGTCAGGTCACAAGGATGAACCCTATTGAAAATGGGAAGGATCCATGCCATATCACGGGAAAAGGGGCCTTAATGACAATTTTCTTGTTTTCATTCTAGAGGCCACAAATATGGCTCAATCTTTATGAAACTTGGACAGAATGTTTGTCTGGTCACAAGAACGATCGCTTGTGAAAATGGGAAGAATCCATGCCATATCACGGGAAAAGGGGCCTTAATGACAATTTCCTTGTTTTCTCTCTGGAGGCCACAAATACAGTCCAATCTTCATGGAACTTGGTCATAATGTTTGCCAGGTCACAATGATGAACCCTATGGAAAATGGGAAGGATCAGTGCCATATCACTAAAAAAAAATTATGCCCTTTCAACCTCTTTCAAATAATCAATTTCAAAGTCAGTTGTTATTGGTTGTTAAACTTTTCAGAAACCCATATTCTATTGACTCTTTAAATCCATTGTCTAAAGCTATATTAAGTCTACACACATGTCACACTGATGGTTTTCATGTTTTTAGGATAATTTTATTAATTCTCTTGATACCTGTTTCTCTTTCTCACATTGTATGTATATTTTGAAAAGGGAGATAATATGTACATGAACTCGGGTACAAATTTTAGGGATAATCTCCCTTGACATTTCTGTTAAATTGTGCATTTACATTTTGGGCATTTCATTTTGTTCGCAAATTTACCTGATGATAAATCTCTAGACTTGAAGAGTGATGCTTACATTAATTTAAAGTGAGTTTAATTAGAAAAATAATAAGATAATTTAGGTCTGATAACATTCTTTGCTTAGGAGAAATAAATGCTGGTTGAAAGTACTGTACTTTTATCTACAAAAGATTTCTTCTGTAGGCCATATCTTAAGTGCAATAAAACCTTGAGAAATTATAATTATAACTTAATCTAGTCAAAATTTTCTGTGAAAAAAATCTTCTTCATTACTTCAGTTATTTGTTAGAAATTACCAGGGGATCTTGTTATAACATTGGCGGTGTTTCACTGATTTGCTACCTGTTGTATATTTTCATTATTATATCCTTTTAGATTAAGAGGTTGGTAATGCGTAATGGAAATTAAAGAAATTGCTTCTAACATGTAATTTGTTCATTTTCTATGATGTTTTCTACCTTCTGAGAGGAAAGATATTTAAAAATTTCATCAATTTAAATTTGTCAACTTCAACTTCATATAGCTTGGGACAAGTCTTTACTTCTTCATCTAGCAATTGGCTAGATTTTTTTGCTGCAACTTCTCCAAATATGAATCAGTGTGAAAAATTGTCAGAAAAATTGTCATTATACCCCTCTAAACTATGGTTGGATGGTATATAGGAGTCAGCTTGTGGGTTGGTCTGTCTGTCGATCCATCTGTCTGTAACATCTTCTTGTCTGCTCAATTTCTTGGCAACTAATGGGCAGACTTCATTGAAACTTGAGAGATGTGATCAGTATAAAGCAGAGATGTGCAAGTGATATTCTGGTTATAATCGATTGACTTGTGATAGAGTTATTGCCCTTTGATGGAATTGCCTTTCATCATTGACAAGCACTTGTAGGGGGGAATCAGTCTCCTTTGTGACAGTCTAGTTAATTTTGGGACTGATAACAGGGCTATATATCAGAGGGAGAGATCAAATCTAATCTGTTATTTCTAATCCAAACTCTATGCTTTGGGTACTCATTGGAATCGTCTTGATGAGACAATTCCAATGAGTACCTACAACATAGGATTTGATTTACATATAAAGGAATAATTCATTTTGAAAGCATAATTACTCCCTCTATCTGGGTCTCGGGTTAATATCTTGTGTTTTTTCACTGTGAAGCATCAGTAGCGGTGTGTGATCCCCATCTCATCAGTTTCTCTTGTTGAAAATTTATTTTCATTGTATTTTATTGATGTAAATATCATTGTCTGTACATAATGTAAGTATGAAATTAAGATATTAAAAGTGTAAATATTTATTTATGTTTTATGAAATTTCAAGGGAATTATTAATTTGTTTTGTGAATTGTCTGTTGGTTATCTGTAAGTTGCAAATATATTGCAAACTTTCTCATAATGTAATTCATCTTGATAAATTTAATTTGGAGCAATGATAAATATTTGATCCGTCATGCAAAATGGGACCATCAGGGAACTCTTTCAAATGAATACTTTAAAAAGATATTGGATCCAGCATAGATCAAACAGAGGACCCATTACAAAAATTCTTTCACAGGAAGGTAGATTGATCATTCTAGATTTAGAAAATAAGTGCAAAAAGTTTTGACCCTAGTCAAACTGTGCAATTTGCACAGCCTGACTAGGGTCAACACTTTACACAGGACCCAGATGGACTCTTTTCATGTGACGGGTCACACATATTTTCTTAATAACTGCTCTCTCTCCAAATTTTAGTAATGTGATTAATGCAAAAATGCATATGTGACCCATCAGACAAAAAGGGATCATTTGGGTAGTGTGTAAGGTGTCGACCCCTGTCAACTTAATGGACTGTGCACGATGACTAGTGATGAAACTTTTCGCAAATATGTATTTTCCTGAATCTAGAATGACCATTCTTCCTTCTGGTATAAGAATTTAGAAATGCAAACACAGATTGAGCATTACTGGAAGCAATCTCTTTTTCAAATTTTGTTGTTGCATAGTTTCCAATTGGTCCCTTTTCGTGTGACTGGACACAATTTAAAAAGAACATGTCACCTGAACTGATTGCTATAGTTCAATATAGTAATGGTAATTGGCAATTTATATGAATTTTTATAAATTGATCATTATTTTCCTTAGAGAACTGTATAAATGGTGATCAATTGATGAATTAATGAAATAATTTTCAAAATGGTGGAACATACCTTTCTGCTAGTAAAACTAGGTACTAGGCTTAAGCTTCATTACTAGGTTTTTCCAATAAGAAAAAAAAGTGGTTTTTACCAAGATTTCGTATCTACCTGTATTGAATTCAAGCACTATCAGACGTTAAGTACTAAACTGTTTTTAAGTAGTTTTGATAAGAATGTTTTCTTTATTCAATGCATGGTTAAATTTAGATGAAAACTAATACCATACTTTATAAAATCAATATGTTGTAATCCTTCCACTTGATTAACTTGAAAAGGATTTTGGGCACATACATTAGCTTCTTCAGAAACTCTTAGGCATTTAGCAAAATCCTGGAGCATAATGTGGAATCTATCATATTGCATACCTTTGAGAATATTTATCTCATATCTTTAAGGTTCTTTCTTTAGCCTAGTAAAACTTCTTTAAATGTTATATTGTTTTCTATGATATACATTTTTTTTAACCCCAATTCCGTGTGGTTACAGATATTTCTTGGGCAAGATTTTTGAGATAATCCATCAAAAGAATTTTGACAAAAAAACTTGACATATGTACAAATTCTAAACAGCACTAGAAACATCCCATTAAAATCTCAAAATTTCTAAATCAGATTAATTGTGAAAATGTACCTCGGGTTCAATAGCTAAGGGTTTTGTTTTCCATTGCTAAAAGGTGTTACCATATTATGTTATGTGGCAATTGTCTCTGGAATAGAATCATCTAGTCATGATATTGGGTTTTTATAAAGTGCTAAGCACGGAATTTTAATGCCTGACTTGTCTGACACAATATCTGGGCATCATATACATATACATATGTATATACATGTACATGTGAAATTGTTTCAAATTCAAGCACTGCCTCAAAAAAAAAAAAAAAAAAAAACACTCATTTTAAACTCCACTGGCAGCCAGCGAGCTATTGTCATGGTGTCGTGTCCGTTGTGCGTGGGTCAGTCTGTCTGTGTGTGTGTCCGTGCGCAATCTTTTTCTCTTAACATCTTCTCCCAAACCAATAGGCTGATTAACAAAACTTGGTAATAATGATCCTTGGGTGACCCTCTTCTTCATCAAAGAAATTTTGATTGACCCCCAAATATGGGCAGGGCATGGCATTTTTTCTCTTGAAAATCTTTAAAAATCATCACCTCCCAAAACTTTGGGCCAATTTCAATGAAACTTACATAGATATTACTTGGGTGACCCATTACCTTAATTGTTAAAAAAGAAAATTTGAAGGACCCCCAAGCATGATTGTGACAGGTTGGGGCTTATTTTCACTATAAAATCTTCCACTCCTAAATCAATAGGTGGATTTTAAATGAAACTTGGTAGGAATGATCCTTGGATGATCCTATTCTTCAAACGTCAAAGAAATTTTGATTGACCTCCAAATATGGGCATGGTGTGGCACTTTTTCTCTGGCAAATCTTTAAAAATCTTGCCCTTTGAACCATTGGGCCAATTTCAAAGAAACTTTGCATAGATGTTACTTGAGTAACCCTTTACCTTAATTGTTAAAAAAAAATGAATGGCCCCCAGACATGGGTGTGGCAGGGACTTATTTACACCATAAAATCTTCAAAAATCTTTTACTCCTAAATCAATAGGCGGATTTAAACGAAACTTGGTAGGAATGATCCTAGGGTGACTCTCTTCTTAAATTGTTAAAGAAATTTTGATTGACTTCCAAATATGGGCGTGGCATTTTTCACTTGAAAATCTTCACCTTCAAACCATTGGGTCATTTTCAATGAAACTTTGCATGGATGTTCCTTGGGTGACCCCTTCAAGTTATAGATACTTTGATTGACCCTCAAAATATTGGTGTGGCAGGGTGAGGCTTTTTGTACATTTAAATTCTTCTCCTCCCCTCTCTTAGGATCAATTTAAATTAAACCTGTCATGAATGTATAATAGTTTTACTTTTACTAAAATTGGTCGTGAAATGTTAATGTGTTGATGTGGCGCATAAATCTGGGTTTGACAGGGGGGGGGGGGGGGTAATTTTCACTTAAAGATCTCGAAAAAATCTTCCACTTCCAAGCAATTGGACTTATGCGATGAATCTTGGTATACATGTTCCATGAATGGCCCTTTACTAAAATTGTTCTACTTATGAGTGGTTTACTAATTGCAATCATCTTATTGTTTGTAATAAGATGGGTAAAGGGTATGCAGGTTAATGGTAATAGAGAATTTTGGTGCAATGTGGGCCAGACTTAGTTAATCATTATAAGATAGTTCAAAAGAGATTTCGAAAGTGTTGTTTTCAGACAAAGTAAGCTTCGTTAAATGAAAGGCTAGAGATGTTTAAGCCTGTGGAGAAATACAGGGCCTCTTGTTTACCAGAGGTATGTTACATGTATTTGTTAGATTTACCAATATATTAACATTGGGTACAATTAGTGCTATTGTTGTTTCATGACTTTTCATGATGAATTATCTCATTGTAGGTTATTTTGGGCACATCAATTGGTATTATTGACATTTCTGTTTTTCAAATTTAAAAAAGGAAAAATGATTTATTGAAGAAAATAAAGATATTGAAAATACAATTATTAGCTTTCTGTCTTTTATTAGCTAACCTGAGCACGAAATGCACCTGAGCAAGAAATGCTCAAGGTGAGCTTTTTGGATACTTGATTGTCCATTGTCCCTCAGCAACTATTCAGTGTTACTACTCTAAGGGTCACAATTTTGGCTCAATCTTTCTCAAACTTGCTCAGGATGTTTGTCTAGGCTAGAGGAAAATCCCTATTGATTTTGGTGACATTCGCTTATGTCAGGGAAACGATGCCTGAAAGACAATTTTCCTGTTACCACTCACAGGAAAAGGAGTTGTAATAGCAATTTTCTTGGAATTATTGGACTGATGTATGTACATTTATTTAGACATATAAGCTTGCAAAATATTCTAAGCATTTATCAATATGACTGCACATTAAGTTTTTATACGCCCGAAGGGTCGTATTATGTTATGGCCTCGGTCGTCCGTCCGTCTGTCCGTCTGTCTGTCCGTCCGTCTGTCCGTCTGTCCGTCCGTTAGCAATTTTTTGTGTGCGCAACTCCTCCTAAACTAACAATGGGAATAAGCTGAAACTACACACAATTGCTCCCTATGATGTCTAGTTGTGCATAAGACCTTTGAAATTCAAATCGCTCCAGTCATTACTGAGAAATCTTGAATTATCTGCCCTTTAATATAGCCAAAATCACTGTTTTTTTGTGTGCGCAACTCCTCCTAAACTATCAATGGGAATAAGCTGAAACTACACATTATTACTCCCTATGATGTCTAGTTGTGCATAAGACCTTTGAAATTCAAATCGCTCCAGTCATTCCTGAGAAATCTTGAATTATCTGCCCTTAAATATAACAAAATTCACTGTTTTTTGTGTGCGCAACTCCTCCTAAACTATCAATGGGAATAAGCTGAAACTACACAAAATTACTCCCTTTGATGTCTAATTGTGCATCAGACCTTTGAAATCTAAATTGCTCTCGTCATTCCTGAGAAATCTTGAATTATCTGCCCTTGATTTTAATGAAAATCACTGTTTTTTTTCTGCGCAACTCCTCCTAGACTATCAATGGGAAAGTGCTGAAATTACACACATTTACTCCCTTTGATGTCTAGTTGCGCATAAGACCTTTGAAATTCAAATCGCTCCAGTCAATCCCGAGAAATCTTGAATTATCTGCCCTTGAATTAAACGAAAATCACTGTATTTTTAAATGTTGTAATTAAAACATAATTATTTCTGAAAGAAGGCACTTGTCCAAATATTGAAAAAGAGATTGTAAGTTTAAAGTGTATTAGGTAACAACAATGATTTTGCTGAAAAGGTGGCCTTTAATGGACATCTTATAGTACAGGGTCAATTAGGAGACAAACATGAGCAAAATAGGACCACCATGGTCCTCTTGTTCTCTCAATGATGCTTTTATACCTATTGATATGTGTGGCTCATTGGTTAGAGCAGTGCATGGCTTTAATTGCCTTGATGAAAAGGGTTATGGGTTCACCACCCTGCAAAATCATCAGGAGAATTCGATTTTTCTGCATTTTAGCTCACCTGAGCATGAAGTACTCAAGGTGAGCTACTGTGAAGGTACAATGGATGGCATGCATCGTCCACAATTAGTTTAGGACACGTCCTTATCCTGCCACATGTGATGACCATTCTCTTGGTGAATTCTTACCTACAATCAGCTAAATACGAGTTCAGTAGGGTAGCCACTGTGCAATACATCAAACGTTGAGGCCTAATAGTTTGGTTGGATTCTTTTTTTATAAAAAAAATATCGCTGTTTCTTTAAGTTTCTAAGATTAGGTGTCATCCGACAGAACCCTTAAAGAAAACGATTAATTATTTCAACAACACTCGCCTGAAGTCACATGCAATATATCAAACCTTAAGGACTAATGGTTTTGTAGGAGAACAAATTTAAAGATTTCCGCAATTTTCGGCAATTCGATTATTAAACTTTTTGATCGAACTTAATTGTTTTTCCAACATTCGCAGAACTTCATAAACGGTACACTCGTATAAAATGTTAGCCTGGTTGGCACAGTTATGTCCGAAAGGATGTTGAAATAAATTGCGGGATGGACGGCAGACGAATGTCGGTGACTGAACAGAATCGCACACCTAGATAAATTTTAAAAATCGTAATCAAATGACTGATATGACTGTTTTCATTAATTTTCATATCTATCGTTTTGCTTTGATAAAATAAACATAGAACCGATTTTTTGCATGTACATATATAAGTGTACTGGGTTATGTAACTTTCAGTGCACTATTGCTACTAGATTTTATTGAACTGGTACAACAAACTTATTGTTTGTTTTATGATGAACTTTTCAAGTTAAAAGAAAATAAATAATCAAATTGATAGTCGTGAAAATGAGCTCATAGTATTTGAAATATGCGCAATATCCACGCCTTTTAAGCTCACCTGAACACAGCGTGCTGAAGGAGAGCTTTTAAGGTTCACCCCGAGTCCTTCATGTGTCGTCCGTCGTCAACAATTTAAAAAAATTCTTCTTCTCCTCAACCAATGGGCAGATTTCATCGAAACTCTACCAGAATGTTCATTGGTAGACCCTTGTCAAAAATTGTTCGCGAAATTTTGATTGGCCTATTAATATGGGCCTGGCTTATTTTGAGCACGAAATCTTTGAACAACATCTACTTCTGAACCACAGGGCCCTTAACCAGAATGTTTATTGTGTGATCCGTTTCAAAAATTATTCTCGAAATTTTGATTGGCCCCTAAATATGGGCGTGGCAGCGCGGGGATTATTTTGAGCCTGAAATCTTTTAATGAATCTTTCCTGACACTGAACCATTGGGCTGATTTCATTGAAACTTTACCAGATTGTTTCTTGGATGACATTTTTCAAAAATTGTTCGCAAAATTTTGATTGGCCCATTAATATGGGCGTGTTAGGGCGGGGCTTATTTTGATCCCGAAATCTACCTCTGAACAAATAAGCCGATTTCAATGAAACTTTGCCAGAATGTTTCTTGGGTGACCCTTTTTAAAAAAAAATGTTCTCGAAATTTTGATTGGCCTATTAACTCTGGGCGTGGTAGGGCGGGACTTTTTTTTTAGCCTAAACTCTTTGAAGGCATCTCCTTCTGGGCAACTGAACCAATTTCAATGAAACTTTACCAGAATGTTCCTTGGGTGACACTTTCAATAATTTTTGGCCAAATTCTTATTGGCCGATAAATATGGCCATGGCGGAGAGGGGCTTATTGTGAGCCCGAAATCTTTGATTGACTTCTCCTGAACCACTGGGAAGATTTCAATTAAACTTTACCAGATTTTTTATCGGATGAGCCTCTTCAAAATTTGTTCGCGAAATTTTGAATGGCCCATAAATATGAGCGTGGCAGGGCGGGGCTTATTTTCATCCCGAAATCTTTGAAGACATCTCCTCCTGAAGCTCAATGCCAATTTCAATGAAACTTTACTAGAATGTTCTTGGCCCCTAAATATGTGCGTGGCAGGTTGGGGCTTATTTGAGCCCGATATCTTTGAATGACATCTCCTCCTCGAACCACTGGGCCGATATCAATGAAACTTTACCAGATCGTTCATTTGGTGACCCTTTTTAAAACTTGTTCGCAAAAATTTGTTTGGCCCATTAATATGGGCTTGCCATGGATGGGCTTATTTCTAGCCCGGAATCTTAGAACGACGTCTCCTACAGGACAAATGGGCCGATTTCAATATAACTTGACATAAATTTTCTTTTGTTAGCCTTTTCAAAAATTGTTTATGAAATTTTGATTTGCTCATAAATCTGGGCGTGGCAGGGCAGGCTTATTTCGAGCTAAAAATGAATGGTTGGGTAGTATCTATTTTCACCTTTTAACAATTGTAATAACATATCCTCTTCACAAATAAGGCAAATGTGAATTTAAACTTCGCTAGAAAGTTATTGGATGAGATACACTTGACTAATAAAGTTCAGGTAAGCGGTATAGGGCCATTCTGGCTCTCTTGTAAAGTTTATCATCTTGCAAGTGATGGCAAACACAATTATATATTAATGTGTCTCACCTGGCCTTTATGTTCGATTACACAATTCTTGAAGGTTAAACTTTAATACGTAAGAAAAGTTCTGACATGAATGGCCGCCAAAATGGGTGAAAGGGAATATGATTCAAACAGGATGGATAGGCGATTAGTTTGGAGAGATGTGATTCAAAGTTATTCCATTTAATCACAAGTCAGGCAAGGTGACATTTGAAGGAATGTCAGTCATTTCACTATTGAGACGTTTCCTACTAGGGACGTTTCACTATTAGGCCATTTCACTTTTGGACGTTTCACTACTGTTTTGAAATTGTTTAGACATTTCACTACCCATTTTTATAGAGGGGTATTTTATGCCATTATTTTGTTTATTCATCTAATTTCATATTTCAAAACAAGTTATTTATGCTATTAATTATTTAGTTGATGAATCTTTACTTTAAATATGTAGCTTTAGGGTGTATTTCCCATCACCAATTCCAATGGGAATGATTTAAGCTTATAATGTTCACTTTAAAATCCTCCCACAAATTGGAAAAATATGTTGTCTGGATTATTTATCTGATTGTTGTTTTTTTTTAAAAATAAATATAAAATTGAAATAAACGTTATATGTATGCATATATACAGATTAAATATGGGCAATGAAGGGGGGTTACTAAATGAAGAAAAAAGATAATTCATAATTTTGTCCCAAATTAAAAGAAATGAGATTGAAAATAAGGAAAATTTGAGTAGACATATATGTGAGTAAAAAGCAGAGTTTCTCACGAATTTACCAGTATTTCAAGCCACAATCATATTTTTTTAACAGTATTTATTCTCTCTCATGGTCCATACCATTTATGCCTAGAGCACGGAGGGATCTAAAACCTATTATCACACATACTTAACAATTGAAAAAAGAATGATAATAGCTGAGAATGTGATGAAAAAGATAAACTGAAACTAACTTGAGAGTATTTTTTATTATTTTCCAAACAAAATATAGACATTTTATTAGTTTAACATTGTTTGGACGTTTCACTACCAAATAGTAGTGAAATGTCTTGGTAGGAAACGTCCAATAGTGAAACGTCTAAATAGTGAAATGACTGCCACCCCATTTGAATACATGCACTCCAATTTTGAATCTTTTTTGCAAGGCTTTTCAAAGGGGAGAAAAACCAAGGGTTCCATTCACCTATAGGGATCGCAAGCCACATTCCGACGAACTCACTTCAAAGGAAAAATTGTCGAACGGTATGCTCAATATATAGCGCTGTGTCCGCCAAAAACAACTATTTCCAAAGGTATAGATTACCACGCCCGGTACCGTTTTGCAGACAGGCACAACTCGCGTTTTAAAATTTTTAATTGGGTTGATTGGTTTGCTACTAGTCAGGCAATTTATCCATTCGATCATTCCGTCTAACACTCGCAGTAATGCTGTTTTTTCTAGGGGCACAAGCTCGTCGGCTCTTTCTTTCACATTGAATTGAATTCCACAAAGAGTTTGTATTCAACTGTGGGAACACAAGAAATCGATAGGGTCAATTTCTCCCTTTCCCACAATATGGTCCATCCCATACTCATACCCAGTTATTTTATTTAAATTTCTACCCTAGATATATATCAAATTACACTCATGTTGATTTATTGCCTGCAAGCCGTTCCAAGTTGGCCAAGTAGATAATTTTGTCGGATGTTTAATGTTCATGTAAAGTGTTTGAGACCCAATTCTAAGGGCACTTCATTTGCCAAGCAAAAGCAGAATGTCCAGGTATATTATATATCAAAATGAAGCTACATGTATTTATGAGCAAAAGCAGTTAAGCAACATAAAGAGTGCAATAGTTATAGCGGTATAGCCAAAACATTGTGGAAAAGGGTCATTTTGTACAGAATAAGCAACTGCATGACTGTTGGATAAAATTGGCTTTTATTATAACAATGTACAAAACGTAGTTATGCAAGCACTTTATTTTGTTCACAAAACGATAATTTTAAAGTGATTTATTATAGGTCATTGTATTAAAAAAAAATTGAAATAAATCGCAGAAAATATTTCACAATATTATGGTGTATTGTTGCACCATACATAACATCTATTTCAAAAACAGGCCAAACCGGTTTGACATTTATTTTGACAAAATAAATGGAAATTGTTTTTTTTTTCAAAATAGCCTTTTGAGACTGAGTTTTATATCTAGTGTTGTAGTGGTACCTAGTAGGAACATGTGTCTACATTCTCTACAAATTTTATCCAGCCGCAATGAAAATGTTGGTTTTGAACAAAATATCCCTTTACCATAATGGTATGGCTATTCTGTTATGATATGGGACCTCTAATATTGTGCAACTGCTTGTGCTTATCTACAGCTACTGTTATTTAGCCGGGCAAACTGTATTTTTTGTAAATAGAAACAGCATTAAATTTGGTTCAAAAACCCTTTATATGAACCTTAAACCACATTCGACAGTAATTATAAGACATAAAACAGGATGAAGTGTTCCGGCACTCCACCGCCACACAATGATTATAACATATCACGGAATGAAATAATTCCAAAAGTTAACGGCAGCCAAAATAGGACCAATTTGAACTGTACGGTTCACGGTTTCGAAAAGTTTAGCAAAAGATGCATTTTAAGTTTGGTTAACTTTATCTAACTCTTAGACGAATGACTAAAGGATTACTGAAATGTATTTACAACAAACCGTGATGTCAATTTCTAAAAACAACGAAAGTATCCTATCATTATTCTTAGGTCCTTAGAAACATGTCTATACTCTATGTACAGTCAAGGCTGTCCAAAGGTTTCGCGCTAGTAGTCACTGATATTCCTTTAGAATGTGCCTGAGCAACTGGGTATTTCAAACAAGAGGCCCAAGAGGGCCTGTATCGCTCCATTGGCTTTAAAATCTTCAGACTTTCATTAAATAAAGCTTACTTTAAATGAAAACATTAACACTGCGAAATCTCCTAGGACCTATTTTATAATAATTAACTGGTTCTGGTCCATATTGCACCAAAATACTCAATCACAATGAACCTGCGACCCTTTACCCATCTTATTAAAACATAAGTTTCAGAAGGAGAAGTCGTTCAAAGATTTTGGGCTCAAAATAGGCCCGCCTGCCACGCCCATATTTATGGACGAATCAAAATTTCTTGAACATGTTAAGTAAATAGTCACCAAAAAACATTCTGGTAAAGTTTCATTGAAATTGGCTGAGTGGTTCCAGAGGAGATATTGTTCAAAGATTTTGGCCCCTAAATAAGCCCCGGCCTGCCACACCCAAATTCATGGGCCAATCAAAATTTAGCAAATAATTTTTGAAAAGAGAGGAGCATTCTGATAAAGTTTCATTGAAATCAGCCAAGAGGTTCGGGAGAAAATGTCATTCAAAAATTTCAGGCTCAAAATAGGCCCCGCCCTACCACGCCCATATTAATGGACCAATCAAAATTAAGCAAACAATTCAAGAAAAGGGTCACCAAAGGAACATTCTGTTAAAGTTTCATTGAAATTGGCCCAGTGGTTCAGGAGGAGATGTCGTTCAAAGATTTCTGGCTCAAGCCCCACCCTGCCACGCCCATATGTATGGGCCAATCAAAATTTCTTGAACAGCGTAAGAAAAGGGTCACCCAAGGAATATCCATGCCAAGTTTCATTGAAATCGGCCCAATGGGAGGAGAAGATTTTTAAAGATTTCAAAATGAAAAAAATGCCACGCCCTGCCCCGCCCATATTTGAGGGCCAATCAAAAGTTTTTGAACAATTTAAGAAGAAGGCCACCAAAGGATTATTTCTACCAAGTTTCGTTAAAAATCCGCCTATTGGTTTGGGAGGAGAAGATGTTTAAAGAAAAAGTTTACGCACGGTCGGACGGACGCACGCACGCACGGACCCACGACGGACACTCCGCCATGACAATAGCTCTCTGGTCTTCGGCCAGTGGAGCTAAAAAATAATAATCCTGCATTATATACTTAAAGACAGATTATAATTTCACAGGGCAATCATGAACATTGTGAAAGTACAATGTGTACCTAATATGTAAAGGATAGAAAACGAGAGTCGTGGTATATCGGAAATAGACACGAGCGTAAGCGAGTGTCTATTTCCCATATACCGCGGCACGAGATTTTCTATCTGACTTAGACCACGATTTTTCTTACACTATCTGTATTTTTTTGCCGAACCTCTAAATAATGAAAAAGTGTAAACCTTGCTGTGATATTGTTGTAATTAAGTATGAATATGCTGAAATCACTTATGAATCTATGTCCGTTACCATTTTCAGATCTTTTGCACATTTACGGCTGTCGAAAGTGTTTACGAATAAAGAGCTGTATTAAATTCTCGCCATCTGTTTGAAATGATTTGGCCCCAAAAACCTGTCGAGATTCACGTGCAAGACACACTACAACCGTATATCTGTTAATGCAACGCCCGTAGTTTGTAAGAGTCGTGGGTGTCGAAAAGTCGTCTTAACTTTACCCCTTGCTAAATAACAACACCAAACACATATATAGCATTTACCAGGCAGACTGTATAGACCAGGCAGGTTATATTCTGTCGAGGACCGTTTACATTTACATAATAAACATTCTTTAACAATTTTTACTTGAGATAAGTTTCTTACGTTGTAAACTCAAATACATGCATGTTAAATACCGTAAGTGCCTGCCTATCGGCGGTTGACTCGCCCAGGCAAAACCAGAAAACTCTTTTTGAGAAATGCCCTGGAAACCTGTGTCCATTTGTCAAGTGTCAGACCGCAAGTGTTGGACCTCACTTTAAATCAAATTAGTAAATTAGTAAATTTAGAGCTTTTCCATACAAGTACAACTTTTAAAACTCTGTAAATTGAGTAAAAAATCGCGACTGCTTCTGTTGAGAGTGTCTGGTAGAATGACATGACTACATACAATCAACATATACAAAGCACGGATAGCCCGTGCAAACTAACTTATATCGACCCTTTATAAATATCGTATCGATAAGACAACTTTTTCTCGCTCTACTGCGTAACGCGAGAAAATATAAGTCTTAACTTTACCCCTTGCTAAATAACAACACCAAACACATATATAGCATTTACCAGGCAGACTGTATAGACTCAAAAGTAAGGGCAAGCGAAATTAGGAAAAAAGGGGGGCTTTTTTTTTTTTTTTTAACAATCGTTCAAATATATCACTTCGAAGCATGAAAGACATACAAACGAAACGCACCGCAATAAAACGTTGAGACTTCTGACTGCTTGAGATATAATAACTCATAGATTAAGACATTTAGACACCTCAAGTCTATTAGATATTGAGTCAGCGACATAACTATCTTTACTACTATCGGACTTCCACCGACCATGTCGTTTCCAGCAACGGTCATTTATACCAGTATTCGCCGCCGCAGTAGCGCCACCGGCCCTAAAAGAATGTAGACCTATGTTCAAATCTCTAGTAAACGGACGTAATCTACCCAAAATGCACTCCCTAGCTCTAGTGTAACTTAAAGGTTTGTCTACAGATATTAAATTACAAGTATTCCCGGATCTATAACATGGTCTAAATAAATGTTTAGTATCTGTTACCGACTGCCTGGTAAGCGACATATAACGCTTTAACATTTGATATGGACAAGCTACGGACTCTCCTTTTACAATAACGATATTGTTACCAAATCTATACTGATTATTCTTTGCTTTTCTTATTCTTAAAGACAAGTATGTATCATAAAAAATGACGTCATTACATCGTAAAGAACTAATTTCATCAAATCTCAAAAATCCTGAATAGCCTAGCAACATAAAGCACATGTCCCTGACTACCACGACGTCATTAGAATCTGTGTATTGAAGGCAAACGTTCTTTAGAATGTCGCTGTCAACTGGTTCCTTCTTTGTCACGGGTTTTGAGAGTGTACGTTTCGCTGATTCCACTAAAGACGTAACGAAGCTGTTATCTGTGGGATCTGCTAGACCTCTGATAGAGTGAGCCCACTTAACACTATATACGGTAGCGGATATTACACTAAATGAACACTTTTTATCTATCAATTCTGATAAGTAAAGAGACACATGAATAGGTGATGCTGGAATTGCGTTTCCGCCTTTAGACTCGATAAAGGATTTCCACTTGTTGAAATATGATAAATATTTGACGTTAGTACTATCACTTCTAGCGTAAGTTAGTTGTTCTGCCATTTTTCTGGGTAAATCTCCGAAGTTAATAGCCGGTAAACCTGCCTGTTCGATACTCTCTGTCACACTGCGTTCTATACCTAGGCCTGAAACAAAACAGACAATTAGCAAGTGCTATCCATTTTCAGGGCTAGAAGGCCAAATTTAAGGGGGCGTCCATCGAATATGCCATTTTTGCCTTTTCCCCGTCTAGTCAAAATACCCGTTCTAAACAAGTGGATATCCTTAACGTACCAGGCAATACTATTACCTTCTGGAAAAAGTATCGGCCAATACGGAGCAGACTTCCATTCCGGAATGACAAGAGTACATTTGCACTTTTCTGATAAAACTTTCTCGATAGTTCGACAAACCAATCTAGGTGGAGGCACTGCCCAGTTAATTTCATTTGACCAACTTTGCTTAAAAGCATCGATGCCACTGGTATGAGGACACCAAAACCTAGAATTAAATTTCATACACTTTGTATTGTAGTCAGAAGCAAACCGATCTACAGTATGCGGTCCCCATTTCTTATCTAGAAAACGAAATAACCAATCAAGAACTGACCAGTCATCGCTATCTGCACATCTACTTAAAAAGTCTGCTTCTTTATTTAATGACCTCGGTATCCATTTACAATCGATTGAAACACCCTTCTCTCTACAGAAATCATTTATCTTTAAACTAATTTGATTCAAGTGTGATTTTTTACTACCTTTGCTCAATATGCTACAGACGTTTTTATTATCCGTATTCAAAAGCACACGTCGTCCTTCTAGACTGCTTTCACAAGATCTCATTACCCTGTTCACGGCCTCCAATTCTCGCCAAGTAGAGCTTTTCTTGCTTTCTTCGACGGACCAATGTCCTATTACCTGATTCTCTAAATCATTGGTGATAAAACCACCGTAACCAAAATCGCTCGCATCAGTAAATATACTGTAATCTTGTAATCCAAAAGTCAAGCTAAAATCTGTCTGATTTAAGAATCTAACTTGTTCCTTCCAGAACAACATTTCATAGAGTGCATCTGCACTAACCCTTACAGGTGAATTCCAGGTTGCTCGCTGGTTCAAACATTCATACATGTAGTCCAAATATTTAGACGTCTACACATGCACCATTCTTTATTTGATATTCGCTATTGTGACATTTCATGTTTTACCTTTGTTATTGCAGTGTAACGTCTAAAAGTATCCTTAACTTTTCCCGTTAGCAAAAATCATTTCGCGATTTAAACAACTGTGACAGTGAACAACACGACAGATCAATAACATATAACTTCTGAATCAATTCTTACTTGTCGCTCGCCTTAATTTCCACCAAATGTGTCAATTTTCATGGAAAAAAGTTTTCGCTTTCACTTTCACAATGCATTTCCAATTGTTTTGTTCCAAAGCAGATTCGGGAAAATAAAAAATGGACGGCAACATAATTTTTAAACGAAAAAATAATGCGCGCAGAAACAGTTGATAAACATTTGTGATTTAAACTAAAATTTTTATTTGAGGCAATTTCATAGTAAAAGACATTTTTATTTTTGATTCTGTAAGGGAAAAAGCAAGTTTGAACGGAAAAAATATATCGACGGC
Organism: Fragum whitleyi; assembly: GCA_948146395.1. Taxonomy (NCBI): domain Eukaryota; kingdom Metazoa; phylum Mollusca; class Bivalvia; order Cardiida; family Cardiidae; genus Fragum; species Fragum whitleyi. Next base: position 48,600,718 of record OX411551.1, on the reverse strand, counting down.
CACGGGCCAAATCAGCCCATTTTAAATTATGCCTATGATAAAAATTTGCATCTAAACATTCTGCAACAATATACGGTATAATGTAATAAATAAATAAGTTGGTGCGGAGTATGTGCAGTAAACGATATCTTCATTAAAATATATTTTTCATGTTAAATTCGCTTTGTTTTAGTGATTTTTTAAAGTCCCCTTTTACGAGAAATTTCAAACACATGAACAAAGATATGTTCCTATCTCTATATAAAACTCTGGTAAGACCACACTTAGAATATGGAAGCCAAGTAATGACAATTGTCAATAAAAGAGAGGAAAAAACACTAGAAAACATTCAGAGGCGTGCCACTAAACTCTTACCCAGCATAAGACACTTGAGTTATCAAGAACGACTAAAAATCTTAGGTCTTCCATCCTTGCAATATAGGAGATTAAGATCAGACATGATCCAAGTATATAGAATATTCCAAAACTATGACAAAATTGATAAGGAAAAATTTTTTTGTATAAAGAAGAACATAACTAGAGGTCATAACCTTAAAATATTTAAGCAACATAATAGAGTCAATATTAGGATGTATAGCTTTAGTCAGAGAGTGGTAAACCACTGGAACACACTACCTACAACTACTGTCACAGCCAATAATGTAAATAGTTTTAAAAATCTTTTAAATAAACATTGGAGTAGTATGACAATCAAGTTTCATCCCAATTTTTACGGACCGGAAGCGGGGCAGAAATGTGAAGAAAACAATCAAGACGGATCAGAGAGGCAGATGCCTATTGAAGATCTCAAGACCAAGTAAGACCAAGTAAGTAAGAGAAATGTTCGTAGATCTACTGATTAGAACAGATTCAGACCTCAGATTGCATTGCTATTTTTAGACTGGTCGCATCCGAGTACAGAAACGATTGCAAATTTCTCGTGAGAAATTAGCGCAGGGATTCTCTCACACTTCAAATAATAGTTTCTTCACTGCTGTGGAAGAAGATACTTTGAAACTTAACTAGCGTTGTTATATCCTGATCGCCGACAATGTTGATTCACAGACACATTTTTTGTGACATTTGACACATACACACACAATATATGTTAAACTAGATTTTGGATTAGTTTGTTCGAAATGACAGTTTCCATACCCGATTTAGCGCGGCTACTTAGTTATGAACTCGGTTAACTTCTTTAAGTCGGGATTTACTCCGATAATATTGCAAACTTACTTGAACTTAAATCGTCAAGTAGTAGAAGGAGTAACATAGAATGTTCGAATTTCTGAACCGTTTTAATTATAAGCTAGAGTTCGTTATCTTTGAAAAAAAAATGTAACCGTGTGAGTCTGAAGCCCTGTGATTTTCGCGATATATTCAGTCTTCTATTGTTTCACTGACATAAATTGCGGGGAAAAAGCTCGTCGTTATTCGGTTAAGTTCGGAAATAAGTTCTGATGACACGGACGCGACCGAAGAAACCTAGATTTATCTGTTTAATAATATATTATAGGCGTCCGCGCTAGACGAGGTCTTAAACCTATAAGTACCTGTTTTATTTCGAAGGTTCGTCCTTTAGAATCTTTTTTATAAGATTTCAAAGATAACTTAAGATATTTTGGTTGAATTTTCTTGACGGTGTCAAGGCTGTTCGTTTATGCGACTAACTTACATCTGTTGGTAGAATAACGAGAATAGTGTAACTTTGTTTAAAATTTGATGACCATTAAGCAATTAAAGCCTATAATTTATTTATTCGTCAAACTTAATTTGTAAAACTTGAAAATTAAAAAAAAATGACAATATACATCAAAGAAAAATTATCAGAACAAGATCTTAAATCTCCAAGAAATAGTTTACCCCTTACATTTGTATGTCTCTATTTCAACCGTTTTCGAAATATCTCGCTAAGCCAAGTTAACATAACCCACGGACGCCGTACGATATCGCAGCTTATGTTTTTTTTTTTTAAATTTTGACACCTAACAATTTCATTGTCTACAGCGTATATGTTCACAAAATTGTGTGGTGTCCAAACGGATTGTATAACCCTTTCATCCATGAATCATTGTGTGCACGTGCAGCGATTTGAAGTCAATCGCAAAGATCGCAAAGTAATCGCGGTGACTGTATGATTTGTCATCTTATGTTAGATCTACTTTAGACCATGCGGCTCCTGTACTTTTTCCCAACGGTGCCTATGCGGGGATCGTAAAATAATTATGTGGTAAAGATTTCTAAGCATAAAGTCGACAGTGACCGTGCGATGTCCGTGTGGCGATTTTGTGATGCCTTAACGACGTGGTTGCGGGCCTCCATGCGATCTTGTGATTTAAAAAAAAATATAAAATCGTTGAGCTTTTTTTCTACAAAACGTAATGTCTTCAGCATCCTTAAAAACGTCCTATAACCACACGGAGATAATGGTCAAAATTATCAAAGTTGGCAAATACGGGAAATAAACACCATTTGTTTACAGATGCAATATGAAAACATAACCATACGCACCGAATACGCAGAAATTTTATTTAGTTGAGAGATGATGATAAAATAAAAGGTAATCTGGATAAGATAAGTTATATAAGAAAACACACAGTACTAAATTTAAATGTACTGAGAAATTACCTTTGAAGCGATTTCTTTTAATTTAACTAACAATACGGGACTAAATTTGTTCGCAAAAAGATACAAAACGTTTTCTATTGGGGAAAGAAATACCCCAGGACTAAAATATGTGCATATACCATTTTAAAATGCGATTTCGTAAATGATAAGAAACACCCCGGAACTTAATCAAGCATGGACTCTGTGATTCAAGTTCACAGAAGACGACTCCTCGCGTAAAAATAAACCGGGGCTGATTCTTAATGCATGAACGAGTTTTAAAAACGTTTTTTATAGGATAAAAACCTACAGGGCCATAATTTAAGAGCACAGAACACTAGCACAACGAAGCTATAGACTAGTTTCATTTTATGAAAATTGTAATAAATCGTAGTACAAGAAGATCATTCTACAAGTCTTTTTGGTCAGGAATTGTAACAGTCGGATAGATTCACAATCCAAGTATTCATTTTCTTACTGTATTAAGGTATTTTCTATAAATATACATGTAACACATTCAATATCAGGGAAAATTCTGAAGAAAGAAAAATGACGAAAACTAGCATAGACGTAACAAAGAGAAAATATTAGAATAAAACCTTAACTCAAATCAATTTTGGTAATTTTCATAAAAAAAGCTTTGGTAATTTGCGTAGAGATAATTGTTTTAAAAACTACACTTGGGTCGTTTTGACCGAATGCAAAATCAGAAATAGGCCCTTCTTACAGTTTTCAGGAACAGCTAATGGCCCTTTTAAACCAAACTACGGACCGTTTTTTACGGAATAACGGCCAGTTTAACTAGATACTAAAAGGAATTGTAGATCGGTAAGTTAAATAGAATTTAAACAACAGAGAATCTTATAGAAACAGACAGGTATTAAAGTTGCATTTTTTGTGCCCGAGGCATATATAATGGAATAGAACAGACGATGGATTTAAAAAAAATGGTTGATATTTTCTTTTCAACGCATTCAGCCCAAATTTAAATATTCTTTTTTCCTTTAATCGTGTTACTTTTACCTAATTTTGTGTGATACATAATGACTGTGTAGACTTTATTTTTAATACACATTTCGGTTGAAATAATTCCAATCAGTGGTTCCACTATTTCCACGTGCTGTTTTTGTTTACTTAATTGGAATGTTCGGCATTGTTCGACAGCGGAAAACATTATTTAGAGGGTTACTGAGTTTCAATAGGGATTAATTAATGATCTGGTAAGTTCACTTCTCATAAATTGTTGCATTCGACGCATATTTCATTGTTCCTTGTATAAATATATAGGTTGTTTGGCATTTCATTCTTAAAGCATGTGTATTTTGTGTCCAAACAGCGAACCGTTTTTTCATCGGGATTTGCACAAGGACACAAACAGGAAACTGATAAGACCCGACATACACGATAAAAGTCAAAATGTAAAATAACGTATGTCGGGTCTTATAAATAGGACTATCATACATGTAGCGCGTTTTAAGCTGAACTAAATCCCCGGCTACGCACTTCATAGAAACTAATTGACCGATTACTTTAGCCAATGATTTTGCCGGAAGCAAGCAGTTTCCGTTTTGAATCCGATCTATCATTTTTGAAACTGACATTTCGAAACTTGAAATTCGTCCTTCCGAAACCGATAATGTACCTTTAACGGTATCCCATAAATAGCCTAGCCATATTATTCTTTGTACGGGCAGCCAAATGCACTTATCATTCGCGAGTAAAAATCCGAAGTTTTCTAGATCATTTTTTACAAATAGCGCCAAAGCGTATGCTGCAGTAAAGGAATAGCTACCGCCTAATCCGTCATCCAAAAACATAACCTTATGACCCAAGGTTCGCCAACGTTTCACGACGAATCTTAACAATTTTGTAAAGAAGAATCCAGCAACACTTAGACCGAAAGCCAAGACGTTAAAAACGTAATACGTATGCTCACCGTTAATTGACCAAGAAAATCCAAGAAACATTCTGTGTGGTTCGTATATTTCAATGTGATGATATGCTGATTTAAGATCAAATGAAAAGAGAAAATAGCCCTTCGAGAAAAGATCCCTAGCCACGGACTGATCTTCAAATCTAACTTTTAATTTAAATAAGTGAGGATTTACATGCCTGCAATCTAATACAAGTCGCGGCTTGTCCGATTTGTTGTAAGCGACCGTTAATGGATTAACTACTTTAGGACATTCACCAACTCTACTTACACAGCGAATGTTTACAAGCTTTTCAATCTCACGCGTAACAAAATCAGGGTTATCCAAAGCTGATCTATTATTTTTAAGCATAACCGATGACGGAATTGTCTTAAGGGGAAGCTTATACCCGTTGGTCAAGATATCGAGTAAGATATCGTCTGCACCGCTGTTTCTCCAAAAATCTACCTTTGATTTTAGTCTTCCGACTGGTGAAACAACCTCAACCTCACTTTGAACCGAGCTTGCGCTGACCGTTTCAGACGAAATATTATCGATAAGCGACTTTTTCGAACTAAAAACTTTAGTACTTATCTGATTTGATCCGACTGTTTCATTCGTCGTATCGTTTACCCTAACTCGGCAGTCCTGTTGCCAATGCCCGGGTTTCCCGCACTTAAAGCATAAGCCTGGTTTTCTCCCTCCAAGTTGGGTACGCCCTTGCGCTTGGACCGTAGCGCTCGAAGTAACGACAGGTTGTGGTGTACTGTAAGGACTAAAACGACGTGTCCTAGCTTTTCTCTCCTGTCGAACATTTCTGTCTGCGTGAATTTGAGCCCTGAATATCTTCTTTTCGTCGTCCGAGTCCTCGGCTAGCGGATGAGCTTCGTATTCCTGAACGACACGCCAACCTAACTCTGAAGAATCGGCGAGTTTAATCATTTTTTGGCGATGCAAAATGGTGTTCATACCTTCCACCACCTTACGGCGTGCTTCTGAGACTGCAGGCGGAGCGGCCTGGGTAGCTATCTCAGCCAAGTGGGATTCAGCTTCTTTGAGACTATTCAGCACCTTCCTGTTACATTTGTACTGCTCCTCATTGCCCTTTCTGCGGAATTGGTAACCATCAGCCGTGCCGATATTAAGCTGTAGTTTAGTCAACTGCGATTCAGACAGTGCCCTCTGTGCGTCAACCATTCTACCTTCAAATGCTTCAAGGCGGCTGGAAACGAGCGACTCCATTTGCGTCAGTAGACGGTTCTGCTCGTCAGTGGAAGACATTCCTATAAGCACGCGGTCCTCTATAAACCAGAGTAAAAAATCGCGACTGCTTCTGTTGAGAGTGTCTGGTAGAATGACATGACTACATACAATCAACATATACAAAGCACGGATAGCCCGTGCAAACTAACTTATATCGACCCTTTATAAATATCGTATCGATAAGACAACTTTTTCTCGCTCTACTGCGTAACGCGAGAAAATATAAATATCATTACTTGAACTATTCCGAAATTAGAATTGCCCAGGGTTTCCGACTGGGTGTCCAAACTGTATCAACCACTAAGCGTTGGCGAGCGGCCGGGCTACAATCGGTCTTCTGTCGTTGACTTGTCGGTTTCATCGCAGACTTACTTTTTCTGGATTTGACATTTGACTTCCGTCAAAATTAAGGACGCCTCGCCGGCTTATCGGTGGATATTCGATGACTCGCTTCTTGGTAGAGATATTCAATTCCTGCCTCATCCTAATCGCTAGCCAAGTAAGAAGACATCTTCACGTCAGCGATTTAATAATTGTCATAATATTGCCGACTTCCGGTCAAGGCATCAAAAATCCTACGATATAGAGGAAAATCGGCATTTTCCAGTGTCGATCTATATTTAATTGGGTGAACAACAGAAGATATATTTTCAGAAGTGGCGGAGCCACGAGTGAAATTATAGCTTTTGTTTGTGGCGAAATGAATATTAATTTATCTTACCCGAAAAACAAACGATTACTCTATTTCTTTGATTAAAAGATTAGACAAAATTTTAAAATTTAATAACAAATTTTCTTAAAAAGCGTCATTTTGCATGCTTTTACAAGGCAACGTTATCTTGAAGTCATATATATTTGTTTATTTGGCAGTGATCTAATAACTTCAAATAGAGTGAAATGAACGAAAGCAGAGTAAAAATTTTTGTAACTTTACTTGTTTGCGGTGGGATTTTCATTTGATTCTCTATCGTTATTTCTTGATAAAACACTGAAAAGAAATAAGGCAATATGTTATTCTCGCATAATGCCGTACTGTGCTTACCCTTTGTTTTCATTTGTTCTTAGCTTTTTTCAACATACATCTTACGTTTCTCTAAAAGCTTTGTATACACCGACATCATGCTCTGTATTTAGGTTTAAACACATCCTGAAGATGCCCTCCATCATGATTGTTTGATTCTTATTTTTAATAAAAACTTACTAAATTCCTTCTTTTTTTCTACCCTTTTCAAAACATTTGATTGGTGAAAAAAATTTCAGACAAAGAAAAGGTAAACATTTGTAACAAAAGTAAGTTAATAATATAGCCAAATCAAGATTAAGAATTATTCTTTGGATAGTCAATATTTATTCAGAGTTTCAACTTTTGACTTCAGAGATACCATTGAAAGTTTGAAAAAAAAATCTTTACACGTGTCGGATTGAAAACGCAAGCAACGACGATGATACCTCGACATGGCTTTAACGATTACTCGAGTTTCCTTTAAAAATATGATCGCTTCAGTAGACTGACAAAAGCAGAAAGATCATTATCTAGTGCATTATGTCCTAATTGAAAGTATCGCAGTTGGTAGCGCGTCGGACTGTCAATCTAGAGGTCTCAGATTCGATCCCGGACTGCGACGCTCATCCTTTCGGACTATTTGCTTCTACCAATGGGTTGATAATCGTAGACCTATCTAGGATAGCAGCTGGAGGCTAGAAAAGGGTGTGATGGTGGTACTGGTGTTAGAAATACCAGGAATCCATTGATAGGCGCTATAGCCGCCGCGATATAACTTAACGATTGATGAAAGCGGCGTAAAATCCCATTCAAGTAAGCCTTATTGAAAGTATACAGGACAGTCTCGTCGAATGCAGGTTATTCAAATTATGTAGATTAATCTCCAAATGCGATACAATTTAACACAGCAGACCTATTAACTGCATAATTTTGAATACTTTAAAGGTGTTCTTTTCCATTAAAATAGGGACTGGTAAAAGACAATAATCATTCTTTATATGATATTGTAAAAATCAAATGTTTTCATGGGGTATTTGCTGGATTTAGTTCAATGTGCTGCGTTCGGTTCATCAAATGCAATTATGCGCTCATAGCGCACGGTTTCGAACTCTTTTATAGCGAGCAACTTATGTAAAATGCAACGCAAGCGCTCTCACAAAATAACAGGTTGCTAGGCAACAGGATCTGAGAAAAAGATCAAAGTTTTGACATTGCTCTCGAATGAAATGACCACTCTCAGTTGTCTCTTGAAATAGGCAAGCTGCATATAAAATATTAGCTTTAAAGTACTAAAGAAAAATGAGTTAACAGGTTCATAAGCTGATAGATAGATGGAAAGACAAACTGATATATCCACGTTGCAGTATAGAAATTACTTAACGTGGTTAGATAGATGCGCCCACACTTGAAATAGTAAAACAATATGCATGTCCGAAATTTTACTGGTTCTGGTACCTCCTAACTAACGAATCACACTCAAAAATATGATCAGAGACGTCATCCTTTTTTACAATCATGACGTATCAACGAATACAGTTTCTTTCATTTTGAGACGACCCCTCTAAGTCCGAAGTCAGACATCCGATGTACGAAGTCCACCTAAATGGATAATCTCTAATAATTGGGCAGTTATAACTGATAACTACATTTAAGAACCGCGTTTCTGTTTCCATTTTCACTGGTAGTGATTACTTAATATTTTAAATTATGATCATCGCAGTAGAGGCATGGTTCAGATTGTTCAAATTATATTATAAAGGGTGATAAAAAGTATCAATCCATCACTGTGTGGGTCCTATACAAAGCTCTAATAGATCTACAAAGCTGTCTGGTTTCCAATCACTTCAATGCCTGTCCGTTACAGAACCATCACGTACAAGATGTTCCCGGCCCATGAACTCAGACCACACATAGGCCTACCGTGATTAATAACCCACATTAAATGAATACCCAGGTTAAAGGATGGTATTCTACCATAATCAAAATCATGTCGGAAGACAAGATATGAGATTCTTTTATAGATCTAGTTCATATAGTTTACGAGGTCCGATAAAACCAGATAGGTTATATAGCTTGAACACTTTTATATGGCCCTTTTGAAATCGTTTTCCCTCATATTACTTCTTTGTCTGTCCATATTCTCTTGAAATCCATGAATTATCCTTGGCCTTCGTTATTTTAGTCGCGACTTTGCATATCACTTTCACCTTTTAGCTAATCACGTTGTTTATTACGGACTATTACGTTTTTATATATAATCTTAAAAAATTCTTTTGTATCGATTAAAAATGGATTTTTCTTGAGAAAAATACTACGATGACTGTTGATTGTTTTGTAAACAGTGATTATATTTAAGAAATTCACGCATATTGTGATTAATTACTTGAAAGCGTTTCTGCATATCGCCGTCAACGTTTAATTACGTAAAATTTGCTCTTCTCACACAGCACGTGCGCTTTCAGATATAATAGTAGTACTGAAAGTTCTTCATTATGATGCGAATGAAATGCCACTACTAACCCGTCTTAGGAATAAACGTCTTTGCGCAGATTTGAAATGAAATAAGTTTAAATGTACGGAGAAACAACGTCATAATGTTAAAGATCGCTTTAAGACAGGATTCATAAGACAAACCGTTGTAAATTACTTCGCTGTTTTGGGACACACTTTCTCCAACCTTTAGTATATGTTTTACATGACTCACTACTATATGTATAGAGCCAGATAAGTCTGACACGCAAAAACAACGTTCGTACATCAAGGCGAATACCAGCACGACGTTTGAGTTATTTCACTGCTACCGCAACCTCAGAGACATTCTTAAAATCTCCGGATTAGAAATTGTAGGACAAGATTCAAGAGGTCGGGCCACACTTTCGACGTAACGGTCTAATTCGACGTCACCAATTCAATTATTGAATCGGAAAGCTGTTATACTGTTTTAATTAGGTAGAAAGAAGCCTGAGATCGAACAACTTTGACTTACTGTAAATATGTAAAGCTATTTTTGTCCTTATCAAAATATGTAAAAAAATCAAAGAACTTTTTTGAAGAGTATATATATATATACTATATAAGCAATGAATTCCGTTTTTTATAGCTTTTGATAAAGTATATACTTAATATGTGTTGTTTTATTTTTCCATTTTTTATTATTTTTATTTTTTCTAATACTTGGTTTTTGTATATACGGTACATCATAGTAATGAATATTGTTTGAAAAACACAAATGGTATACATTTTTTCTTCCTTTTTTTCTTTTTTTTTTTCATTAATTTTGTCTAAGTTAAACAATCTTGATATGTAGCCTGGCTTCCAGGCTGTCAGTTAGTTTTAAAATTAATAAGGTAGACCACTCATGTGTAACTATTTTATTTCAAATTACCTCCCATATTCTCAAAAACTGATCGGCCAGACAGAAAATATAAGCTGATAAGAAATTGTCTTTCTCTAGTTGAATTTGGCTTATTTTTTCACAATACTTCAGATCAGTGGGACGGGAGCCAGTCTTTCTTGATATGTTACAAGTGCATTTAACAAGTTCTAATGTTCAGCGTTGGTGCTTCTGTTACTAACATTGGCAATGAATTCATTGCCAATGTTAGTAACTGAAGCACCAACGCTGAACTCTTTCAAAAGTAGACAAAATAAACATTGGTCAAAAGAAAACAAATTTGACCCCGATTGCTATAAGAATTAGAATCAGTTAAACCTAAATAAGTTAACTATAGATTTGCGATCCGTCCTTTTGTTCGTCTGTCCGTCTGTCTGTCCGTCCGTCCGTCTGTCAGTCCGGACATATCAGTTTTCCAGACTTTTTTCTTTACCCTGTGAGATATTGAGCTGATTTTTGGTATGTGAGTCCGCATCAATGAGATACAGAACAAGTTCGAGTTTGGTTCCGGTCCATTGGATTTTGAGGAAGATACGAATGCTGGACTTTGAAATATACCAGGAAATTTCAGTTTCCGGACTTTTTTTAACCCTTGGAGATATTGAGCTGATTTTTTGGTATACGAGTCCGCATCAATGAGTTACAGAACAAGTTCGAGTTTGGGTCCGGGTGGATATAAGTGCATTGTTCTGCTTGGTTAGTTCTTCCTGAATTAGAGTGAATAAGGTTCTGTTGTAGTCATATTTTGGACATCTTGTCGAACCAAGGGTTACGAACGTTTTACTTATCTTACAATGGGTAATTTCTGTACGCGTGACGTCACAGAACGGAAAACGAGGCGGACCAATCAGTAACCTTCTTACAAAAAGGTCCGACAGCGGGAGGTATGTTAGATCAATATACCCTGCGGCTACTTTCCAGATGTGAAATTAACCCTTAGAATTGCGCTTAACCCCTTCAGTTTTAGGTAATTGTGACACTTAGCGAGACTGAAATACACAATCACAAAAACTGATCGAAATTCCTATATCTGTTCAAATGACAACATATCTTTTTAATAATTTGATGGTACATTGAAAGGTTCTCAATTTCTTCTTTTTCTACCCTCGATGACAGTGTATTACGATTTTTAAATGTTTATTTGAATTTTCATGTTATTTAATCAATCAATACCTATTAGAGTTTTCAATGTTTTAGACCTTATCGATGGCATACTTCAATTTAGTAGAATGCATCTATATTGAAGTACGCGAAATTTAAAATTTGGAATAAATTCAACAATTAAGCCGTCTTATAAATAGAAATAATTTAGAAATGATAATTTACTTGAATTTTCATATGAATTCATTTATTCGAGAGTTTTTCTCCTTCTTTTCCAGCAGACTTTTCTTTAAACACATTTAATGACAAGAGTAGTAAAGAGAATAAAATATGAAAATAAATAAATAAAGAAAGAAAATAATAGAACAATTTTTAGTAAAAATCCTCTATCTGTGTAAAATAAATCTCGTGTGAGAATATTGTGGGAGCCGAAGAATTAATTAGTTTATTTGTTTATTGTTATAATTTGTCTTCATTACTTATTTATTTGTTTATTTATTTGAATTAATTTTAATTGGAAAAGTACCCATATTGCAGGTAGTCACAATGTTACGATAAATTTAAAACTTAGATTTGCTATGAAACAACTTATTCACGACGTTTAAAACAATGCAATCATGCGCAATGTCCAATCTAAATCGAATTACACATGTATTTGTAATTAAAAAGGGATTATTTGATGTTTATCTCTAATATATATGATATATACGTGTTTTAATGTGGGGTAGTCCAAAATAGAAATATATTTGCTTTCAATGAAAAAAAACAAAAAAAAACAAACTGACCATTAATTTTATTTATTTTTATTTCATATTTTTTTTATTTATTTATTTATTTATTTATTTATTTTATGGGGGAGGATGCTATCCAAAATGTTCTTCTGTGGAACAATATGGGGGATAGATTAACTCAAAATCATTTCATGTTATTTTTGTTAGTCGGCAAAAATACAAAACGTGTGAAAGATAATGTCTGAATTCCCAACTCAAATTTTTGATGTAATTTAAGGGGGGAGAGATTCGGAAACATTCACGGTGGACAATGAGGAAACTTTCGGCTTTATGGAAGCACTGGAGGGCAATTTTGACTTACTACTTGCGAGTTAGGACTACGGACTTCTGAGTTTTTAGTTATGACTTAGGTACTCCGTGGACTTTTTGACGCGAATTCTGATTACGTGTGTGAAAATGGCTGTCGGATTTGAAAGGAAATCAACATTAACATTTAAAAAAGGACAAGTTAAATAATGGTAAGTAATGGTAAGGGTTACGAACGACTTAAATTGTGGTTTAGGCCGTTCACTTCAAATAACACCATCATATCCACGAGAATATTCTCGGTCTGGGGAGATTCTTCCTGTCACTAGATGTCGAGGGTATTTTTGCTCACATGCTGTAGCGTAATATGATCTGGGATGTTGTATGTCCATGTGACCCAAGTAAGCCTTTTGTCATTGAAAAGGGGTGTCTCATGGGTATATGTATGGACAAATTTGGAGTGTTATGCTTTATTATTGCTGTTCAGCTACTTATGCTATATCTCTTTTTAATTATTATTTTAACTTTACAGATTACCAATTGACAGACAAGGAAATGATGCACTGAGTTGTGGTAGTATTTTGACATTGTTGGGAACTTTAGTCGGTGTGGTACCAACTCACATGCCTTCCACGTCCTCTCATGATGATAGAACCTCACTTATTGTTCATTATTTAAATCTCTTATTTAATCATTACAGGAAATTCCTGTGCTCATGTGGCATTGTAGATTGCTATCACTGTGTCAGTTGAAGAACATTCTACTAAAAAAGTTTAACCGGAGACATCGGGGTCTGCCTACGCACACTCCACTGAATAAAAATATTCAAATCATACACACGTAATGACTAGCGGGCTATCTGTTGGTTATAGATCGATGTGACAAAGGATAAGAGTAGAACATAACATGAAAGTAGAGGTATGGACGTCATGAATATAATAAAAGCGCTGGTACCAGATAGTGATGAGCTAAGATAAGTACATCGTCTCAAAAGGCGTACATTTTAGACAAAAGGGTCCCAACTATACATAGCATTCTGATGGCTACGACAAAATTAAACCCTTTGGATTTTGTATTCACGGTGCAGTTGATAGATTCAGTCGGAGGGTTAAATTGTTATGGGTCTGGGATACCAACAATAATCCAAAACTCGAAGTTTCATTTGGATTCACTCATATTGCGATATGATACGATATAATGCGATATGATCATTTTCCTGTAATGATTAAATAAGAGATTTAAATAATGAAGTCCCTTATTAAATTGGCAAAGGACGACAAAAGGGTCAAAAGAAGAAAATGCTGATAGTCAGTTTTTCTTTCTTTTTCCTCGATGTTTTTATGCCATATTGTACACAAATCTTATCTTTTATTAAATATCATTCAGCAACAGCTTTAAACTAGGACCTGTCTAAAATTGTGTCGTTAGGAAAAAGATTAAATTGAATATGGTAACGTTTATGGAGTGTGAAACTACTCACACAATGTCGTCACGTCTGATTTTCCACGTGTTAATTTACAGAACCACTGTGGGGAATCACGTCACACAACAATTTCAAAACGTAACAGATATTTCCAAAGAGGAAAGAAAATACTCCGGAATTTGTTGGATGAAGTAGATCTATTGAAACTCAACTGATAAAAAAGGTGTTGACAACCAAGTAAGCTTTAACTCGGTCGTCAATTACTTGTTTATTAATAAATGGAGAACAAGGAAGTGCGTGTGAACTTTTCTGCTAAGGCAACCAATAGCCAAATATATATACATATTGAACAATTGCGACATCTGTGGAAATGTATTTCAACCATCGTTGAACACCAATCACTTTGTGAAATCATGTCTCCATCTTCGGCGTTTTTTGATTCTGAAAATCCGGATAACCCTGTCAATCTCTGATGCCAGGGATAACGCGGTAGAAACCCGACATGTTTTATATCTAGTGGCGGATGGAAATAGTCTACGGACCGACGAAAGGATGGACAGACTGACGGACTTATTAATGGACTTACAAATTAAACCAATATATTTCCGTCTACTTCTTAATAGTTATCTAAACAGAACATAGACATTTGCGCACTTTCAATTTACAAAACGCTTTGATGGTGTCTTTCACGTTGATTTTTTTTTTATTTTATTTTTTTATCTTTGATTGAAAAAGTATAACTGTAGAAGACAGCAAACTATCAAGGTGACATGTGTTTCTGTTTGGAAACAAAAGGACGCGTAAATTTTTTTTTTTATCATTGAGCAAATACTTATAATTGTAGACAACTTGTCAGAAAAAATAACAACCAAAACCCACAATTCTGCTGTTGTTTTTTGTCATGTTCTATTGTCACAGAAAATATTGCGGCAAATGAAGATAATTTTGGTTATCAACCCTCTAAATTTTGCCGCGAATGGTCACTTTATGTAGCTGTAAGTAAAATATAATTCTAAAGTTGCAATTTTGCAATTAAAGCGCAAAAAGAGATCCCAATCAAGCTGAAAATTACACTCACCCAAAATCTTATGGTCACCTAATTCTGTCGTAGTTGTTGCTTGGCTTTTAGAGTGAAAACAAAGACGAAAACAACAATTTTGTCAAAACACATTGTATACAGCTCAGAAAAGGAGTATATGCTGTAGGCAGTAATCGTCCGAGATTAAACAGTCACAAACATTCTGTCAAAGTTTTATATTGTTTGGTCTATATTTTTCGCGTGGCTGTTTTCGGAGAAAACCCGAGGTATTGCTATAGCCTCTGTGTCGTCGTCGTTGTCGTCGTCGTCGTTGTCGTCGTCGTTGTCGTCGTCGTGCGAAAACTTTGACATTTTGTTATATCTCTGGTTCTACTGAAGGCCTTCACTTGAAACTTGGCACACAAGTTCACCATTAAAAGAGCAACCTATACTATCAAGGGGGATAACTCTAGATGCATTTTGTGCAAATTATTACCCTTTTTCAACTTAGATTTTTTCGCACCATCCAGCACTCGACAGCCGAGCGTAGGCACCCGTAGGCGGTGCTCTTGTTAGATAGTACATTATAAAAAAGTCATCAGAAATTTTGATATTGAATGAGAGATAACTCCGCACTTCCCGAACCCGACCAGACTCATCAATCAAACTTAGGATGATACGTGTTTATGACAAATTTTGGTCAAGTTTACCGTACATTCGTGGATTCTAGCGTATAAACACCAAATTGTGAAAAGACAGATACACGGCGAACAAATGGCAAAATGAGCACTCATATAGTGTACCGATTTGGCTAAAAGTTTTCAGTCATCGTCCGACGAATATCATTTTTCATCGATTAATGGTAATATGGTAAAATAAATATTGAAAATTCGTCAATTTTTATACAACAACTTTCTTCTCACGAAAGCTTGCCGCTGCTTTTATACAAAAACCTCGTATCTATAGCTTGCTGAAAGCTATAAATACGAGTTTTTTTTTAAAAAGCAATGTTATACTTTTAAGCCTTTAGAAACCCCTTGGCGCCCCGAAAGGATCAAACTTTCCGAATTTTCGTCAGACGAAAGTTATTCGACTGACGAAAAATGATAGGCCTATATATAAATACAATGAATATATAAATATATTTTATTCTATTTACATAAAGCATAACTATAAACTATACAGTAGAAGAGTAAATCACTTGTAACTTTTGAGTTTATGCAATTTGTGACTTATAACTTTTGAATCGTTACTTGTGACTTATAACTTTTGAATTGTTACTTGTGACTTATAATTTGCAACTTCAGAATTGTGATTTGTAACATGTGACGAACAACTTTTGATTTGTAACGTGTGACTTATAAATAACAACTTCAGGCTTGTGAATTAAAAGTTCGTCAGTAAACAATGTAAAAGAAAATAAAACAATCCATACCAAAACATAGAAGATTATTAAAAGGAACAAACAATTTAAAGTTGGTTCTTATTCACAGAATAATTGTATATTTATTATTATTGTTATCTATTCTTATTATTGTTGTGTCATGAGATTTCCTGTTCTGTAATATAGTGGTTATCAAAGGAATGAAGTCTCTGTCTCTGTCTTTTCCTAAACGGCTATAATCCGAATTGTTCCACTTTGAAATCTTTAGCTAGCGACAAAATCAATGTTGGTGAAGATACGATTTTAGTAGAATTCAAGTAGAAAGTAAGCTTTTTTTTCTCTATTTACAGGCACTTTCTGCTAATATGCCATCGTTTCTGTTTATAATACCATTCTCACCGGCCATCTCCTTGCCTACAGTGGCTTGTTTGTATGATAATTAATTGAAATGAATACTCCAAAAATGAACTCTGTGCTTTTTCTGTCTATCAGGCTTCTTATGGGCTGCTCGGTATAGCTCATCCTGCAATTTTGAAAATATTCAGAAATTGTGTAAAATTAAATTGTTTCAAACAAAAAAATGTCAAGCTCGTCATGTAGCTCTTGCAAACCAAAACTCAAAATTAATAAAATGTATTCATCTTATTGTTTTCTTATACAAAATTGAATGTTTTTTATAATATATGAATTGTTTAAATTCCTTAAATTAGACACCCCCATTAAAAGCTGATATATTTTTTCTGGCGAAAAGGCAAAACTCAACAAGATACTGTCACAAAAAGGGTAAAGCTTGTAAGTCAATGTTACAATGTCAAAGATCATGGTATCAAAATTCAAATTATGAAAGAAAATATTTCTGTATAAAATATAAATGCTTTCTCTCTTTACGACGATGTATGAAACGTAAGCCAGATACAATCCCAGAAAAGTAGGCCAAGCTGAAGGTCACACGGTTGAAGGTCATGGTCCCACATAAAAGATATTATCAGGGAGTATCCATGTATGATTGAAGGTTGCAATGTTAAAGGGCATTATCACAACGTAAAAGTCATGTCAGGCAGAATCTTTTTCTAAAAACCGCAATTACATCTCTAATATAGCAGTATAGATAGGTATGGTTATCATTTTTGAAAATAATGTCAAAATCCAAGGTGAATGTACCATTGTCAAAGTTCGTAGTGCCAAATGGAAGGTGTCAACAGGAGACATCTATGTGTAAAATAATTACGCTTTATCATTTACAATGCATGAGATATATAGGCAAGGTTAAAAATTTTGAAAAGTAGTTCAAACTCAAAGGTCAAGATCAAAGTCATGGTCCCAAATGAAAGCTCATGGTGGAAGGTTCCCATGTGTGAATGTGATGTACGCCATATTGTGGGCTGTGAATTTGCCTCCCTGGATATCCTATGACATAAAGTTCCTTTCTCTTAGAACACTTTAAACTGATGATTTATTAATTTTTCATAGTGGTAGGGTCAACTACATACACAGAGAAAAGGGAAGGGGAAGTTTTAGTACTTACAAATTGGCAAAAGGGGAGAGGACTAGGGAGAAATACCATCAAAAATTATAAAAGAGATAGCCAGAGAATATAACAAAACACTATAGAGAAGGGCTAGGAAGAGACCTTTAAAAAGAGAAAGCAGAGAATTAGAGAGAGAGATAGATAGATAGATAGATAGATAGATAGATAGATAGATAGATAGATAGATAGATAGATAGATAGATAGATAGATAGATAGATAGATAGATAGATAGATAGATAGATAGATAGATAGATAGATAGATAGATAGATAGATAGATAGAGAGAGAGAGAGAGAGAGAGAGAGAGAGGGAGAGTGAGAGAGAGAGAGAGAGAGAGAGAGAGAGAGAGAGAGAGAGAGAGAGAGATAGATAGAGAGAGAGACAGAGAGGGGAGAGAGAGAGAGGGAGAGCGAGAGAAAGAAAGACAGAAATGAGAGAGAGAGAGATGAAAAAGAGAAACAGAAAGACAGACGGATAGAAGGTCAAGCAGACAGCAAAAGAAAACAGTGAAAGACTATAGACAAGGACTACAGAGAAAGACTATCGAGAAAGCTTACAGAGAAATACTAAAGAGATAGACAGAGAAGGTCTACAAAATCGTACTATAGAGAAAGACTATAGAGAATTACAACTGATAAAGATTAATAAAAGGACTACTAGAAAAAAGCTTAAGAGAAGGACTCGGAGAAAGACGATAGAGACGAACTACAGAGATAGCTTATAGATTAGGACTATAAAGAGAAACAAAAGAGATTGACTACAGACAATGATTTTACAGAAGGACTATAGAGAAAGACAATAAAGAAGGCTTTCGAGAAGGACTATAGAGAATGGGTATAAAGAAAGACTATCAAGAAGGACAACAAAGGATTTCTATAGAGAAGGACCATAGAGAAAGACTACAGAGAAGGACTATAGAGAAGGACTATAGAGAAACTATAGAGAAAGACTATAAAGAAAAACTAAAGAGAACGGGACTACAGAAAAAGCCTTTAGAGAAAGACTACAGGGAAAGACTAAAGAAGAACTTAAAAAAAAGACTAGAAAGAAGGACTATAGAGAAGCTTTAAACAAAGACTAAATAAATGACATCCTATTTAATATTTAAGTAATTAACATCATGCTTTATTAAGTGGCCTACTTGATTACAGAGAAAAGTTGTAAGGGGTTAAATTTCAACCCTTTTCCTTACAGCAAAATTTAGACCGTTTCCTACATTAAATTAAAAGCTGTGGACAGCAAAAGACAAAGCATAGATTTAATTTTGCCGTTTATCTTACCCCCGGTGCCTCACTGTAAGTGACCAAGGCCTGCCTAGGTCTCAGATGCATGACTAGACAGAGGTCATTAAGCCTGACCTTCAACATTAAACTTCATGACAAACAGAAAGAGAAAGATATGGAGAGATTCGGAAAAAGACCAGAGGAACAGCAGAATTTGAAAAATCATCAAAAAATTATTCACACAAATCTACTTTAAATCGTTTTGTAGTAGACCTACAAGACCTACAATATATACCTATGAAGAACAGTGGAGAAAGCTTAAAGTGTTTATTAAATAGATAATGAATCTAGATCGATATTCCACGATATTTTTTTCAAAATTATTTATATACATTTGCTGCACAAGCACTAATTGAAAGCGAATTTCCACAAGAATAGCAGTGCCCTAGTAACTCCGCCCAAGATCTAGATTTACTGTCAACGAAGCTCAATTTCAAATTAGGAATAAATATTCAGCGGTTTGAAAAGAAATAAAAGTAAAATTATATAGTATACTTACATCGTTAGGGTCTTCTTCATTTCGTTTGCTGTCTCGGCCATTTTTGCACGTGTTGTAAAAATTCGCGCCACAAATCAAAGGAATGCCTAGGTCCTAATTTAGAACTCGCAAGTCACTAGTCCGAAGTCCTAAATCATTAGTTATAAGTCAAAATTGCCCTCCAGTGCTTCCATACGGCTTACTATTCCTATCATTCTGATAAAAAGGAACTGATTTATATTTTGTTGATTGGTTGATTTGTTGATTTTGTTGGGAGTTAATTGAATCGTGGTCAAGACAGGACGTGTTTTTAACGCTCTTAAAATTACGCATTTTATAGGAGTTTGATAATAGAGATTATTATAAGATTCTGTAAAGAGGCAGTCTATCATTGGAACTATCATTTGGAAAAGGAATTTTCACTCTTAGAACCTGAATTTGGAACAATTTGAAGCAGATTTTGGATTATATTGGGTTTTCGAGGACATTTTAAGTGAGTAAAGTGAACACATACCACACGCATTACCAGTATTGTAGAGCACTATAACGGTTAACTATTGTCAAATAACTTTACAAAGTCACGTGACTCTTATTAATGGTAATTCAGGTGCGTCACGAGTAAATGGGTCGTAATCGTAATCAGGGTAGCAATAACTCTGGTTTCAAACGTACGAAGGACGAGGCATCGCCAGAATCAGCAAGTGATCAACCTGCTAAAATACAAATCAAGGCTGAGCAAAAATCTAATGCCATGTCGAGCCCAGCCTCTACGCTAATACCACCCACAACTTCTGTTACACCCACTATACCAGCCAGTCAACCATCGGCTGGTTACCAGCGTAGCCCGATGACCGGACTTTACATGCCGCCTCATTTACAATTTTTGTCACAACCGGGACAACAACAACAACAGTATGCGTACGTACAGAGCCCACCTAATCAGGGTACACAATCGTTACCAAATGATGAATTACTCGCTCATATTTTGGGAAAATTAAACTCAATTGAAGAATGTCAAAAACAAATGACTATTGAATTATCAAAACTCGATAGAATTCAAAGTGAAGTACAGTCTATTTCAGTAAAAGTGTCAAAAGTTGAAAGTAAAGTTGTGTTGTTAGAAACCAAACTTACGGATACTGATACCAGGCTATTAGAATTAGAAAAGAGTCGAGAATTTGATAGTAATGCTGTCGATGATATTGTATCGGATTATGAGAACCTGAATAGAAATTTATCATCTCTTAAAAACCAAAACGCAGAGTTGAGCGAAAGCATTATTGGTCTACAATCTAGGTCTATGAGGGACAATTTATTGTTTTTTAATATTGATGAAGAGATATCCTGCGAAGATCGTCGATCTGAAAACTGTACAGCAAAGATCCTTGATTTCTGCGAACACACGTTAGAATTAACCGATGCAACCAACTCCATCAGACTTGATAGAGCGCACCGCATCGGTAAATACCAACATGGACAGAAAAGGCCAATAGTCGCGAAATTTAATTATTACGGTGATAAAATGGATGTTAAAGGGGCAGCACGTGAAAAAACTGAAAAACAGTCAATTTCGAGTTGGTGATCAGTTTCCAAAGCCAATTCAAGAACGCCGTAAAAAGTTGATTCCGTATCTAGTTGACGCAAAAAGCAAATCCCAAAAGGCATCTTTAAACTATGATACACTGATAATTGACGGGACTAAATACACACATGATCACCCCCCCCCCCCCCGGACCAGTACCGGAACTACCGCCACGTAATGGTCGTGCCGCCGATCGCCGGCAGCACGACACCGACGGTACCAATACTGACTTTAGATAGGGAGACGACCAGAAGCAGCTCTCATTTATATCCTGGAATGTTCAGGGACTGTGTAAAAAGTTAGATGATGAGGATTTTATCAATTATCTAAATATGATGTCGCTATATTGACTAAAACTTGGCATGCTGGTACCACAAACATTCGAATTAGTGGTTATGATTGTTTTTCCTGTTCACGCCCAAAGTATTGTAAAAAGGCTAAGCGCCATAGTGGTGGTGTTATTGTTTATTTTAGAAATCAAATTTCTAACAATATTGAATTTGTAAATGACGAGAGAGGTATTTTGTGGTTTAAACTAAAAAAAGACTCATTTGGTTTAGAAAATGATATTTATGTATGTTGTTGTTATATACCCCCAAGTGAATCTCCTAAATATACCAACATTATTTCACCATTGTTTGAATTTGACTTTTTTGAAAAGATTAATCAGGACATTAGAAATTATTCCCAACACAGTGATATTCTATTAGCCGGCGATTTCAATTCTCGGACAGGTAATAGATCAGACGTAATAGATAATATTAATCTTGATCGCTATATTGATTTACCAGAATATGATGTTCCCGTAGACAGTATCCCTGTCCGTGTCTCGACAGACAGACAGGTAAACTGTTTTGGAAACAAATTAGTTTCACTTTGCAAAGAAAATAACATTTTCTTTTTAAATGGTCGTTTAGAACAAGGTAACTTCACATGTTATAATACGTATAGAAATGTTTTAGCCGTTAGTACTGTTGACTATGTCTTTGTCAATTAGAATGTTTTTTCACGTATAGAGACATTTCAAGTACATGATATTAACGATTTCTCTGACCATTGCCCTCTAAGTTTTGCAATAAAGTGTAATGATTTCAATGATGATGAAATTTCTGGTTCTTTTGAAAAGATAATCTGGGATGACTGTAATCCAAATACATTCTCAAATCTTCTTGAAAACAATAAACATGTTTTTGAGCAAATAACCAATGACTTAACTTCAGGCATTGGCGATATAAATACTTGTATGGACAAATTTTCAAAATCTGTATACGATATTTCATTTCAGTTGAATGGTAAAACATTTAGAAAAAGTAATTACAAATGTAAAAAGGTCCAACATCGTAAAGCACCATGGTTTAATGAGAAATGTCGAGTTGCAAAAAACATTTTTTATAATAATAAAAGAAAGTTCAAAGCAAATGATTCGAATGAAAATCGATTAAATTTCTTAAAATCTTTATCGGAATTTCGCTTAATTAAAGGGGAAGCAAAGCGAAAATATTATACAAAGGAAAAAACGAATTTGGCTAAGCTTAGTAAATCAAAACCGCGCAAATTCTGGCGTTACATAAACAAATATAAAGGCAATGCTTCAACGAATGATAACAATATCAAATTCAACGAGTTTGTAGAACATTTCAAAAGAACCTCTAATACTCCACATCCAAGTTCCTTTAATGAAAGTGATTCTAATACAAGAGATTCTCCTTTACACATAGACGAACTTGATTGTCCATTCACCGAAGAAGAAATTAGAAGTACTATTGCCAATCTAAAACGCCATAAGAGTTGTGACCTTGATAGCAATGTTGCCGATTTCTTTATTGATTCACAAAACTTTATATCTCCATTTCTGACTATAATCTTTAATCATGTTTTTGATAACGAAGTATATCCCGATTCATGGCGCAAAGGAGCTGTTGTACCATTATTTAAGAAGGGCGATCGAAATAATCCGTCTAATTATAGAGGGATTACCCTTATCAATATTATTTCTAAAATATTTTCATTATGCCTTAGAAAACGAATAGACAAATGGTCAGAAAGAGAAAATGTTTACATTCCTAATCAATATGGGTTTCGAAATAACCGTAGTACAACAGACTGTATATTCATACTTCATAGTATTATACAAAATGTTCTTTCACAAAATTCTAAACCTAATTGCTGTTTCATTGATTACGAAAAAGCATTCGACACTATACAACATGAAGCTCTTTGGATAAAATTGATAGAATCTGGTATAAGCTGTAAAATGATAAAAATGATGCAAGTTATATATAGTAATGTAAAGTCATGTATTAAATGTTCCTCAAATTTGACGTATTTAGAATTCTATGACGTCACTTTAGGTTTAAAACAGGGTGAGCCGCTATCACCTTTATTATTCATTTTGTTCATAAATGACGTCAAAAGTATTCTTGACGTGAGTAATTAAAAAGAGTCTGACTTAAGACTTCTTAACGTGTTCCTACTCCTCTTCACTGATGACATAGCCCTTTTTACAACAGATCCGGTCAGTCTTCAAAACCAATTAGATGCAATCCAATCTTACTCGTTAAAATGGGGTCTTAAGATCAACACGAACAAGACAAAAATCTGTATTTTTGAGAAACGAAAATGTCGGAATGATTTTACTTGGCAAATTTGCGATGAACATTTAGAAGTCGTAGAAGATTTTTGTTATTTAGGAGTTAAATTCCACTATACTGGTTCTTTAAGATATGCGGTTAAAGCGCTCAATGATCAAGCACCGAAAGCCTATAACCATCTATTATCTATTTTTAGCCGCATCC
The DNA here is from genome assembly GCA_948146395.1 of Fragum whitleyi. NCBI lineage: Eukaryota > Metazoa > Mollusca > Bivalvia > Cardiida > Cardiidae > Fragum > Fragum whitleyi. Next base: position 48,576,930 of record OX411551.1, on the reverse strand, counting down.
ATTTAGACATCAAAACCAAACTATCTTTATTTGACTCTCTTGTAGCGCCAATTATACTGTACGCGTCCAAAATTTGGGGTGTTTATGACTATCAAGAAGTAGATAAACTCCATTTAAGATTTTGTAAGTATGTTTTAGGCGTTAAGCCACAAACACCAAGCGCAGCAGTGTTAGGCGAACTCGGTAGATTTCCTTTTTCAGTTTTAAGTAAAATTAGATAATTAAATTACTGGGTGAAAATAAAACAAAATAAGACTTCAATGATGCATGATGTATACCTTCCACAATTCAACCTATTGCAGAATCGAAATAATTATCTACAAAATTCCTATTGTTCATCAATAAAGCGCATCCTAGATCAACTTGGTTTTGGTGATATTTATACAAATTTTGACATTTACACAAATTACAAACCAGTTCTGACTCAAAGAATTAAAGATCAATATGTACAAACGTGGTTTGACAAAATTTCGCAACAACCAAAATTAGACTATTACAGATTATTCAAAACTGATTTCAAATTTGAAAAATATCTAGAAGTATTGAAAAATGATAAACAGCGATGTGAAATGTCTAGACTTCGATTAAGCTCACATAGTCTTAATATAGAAACAGACAGATATGAAAGAATTGAGAGACATGAAAGAATATGTAAATGCTGTTCCCAAAATATGTGCGAATCAGAATATCATTTTATGTTATGCTGCCCGGCTTATTCTGATCTCAGACGAAAGTATGAGATCAGAGCAAGCTGGCCTAGCATAGCAAAATTCAATTCATTAATGATGTCGGAAAATCCTCTTACTATCAAAAGAGTGTCTGCTTTTATCGACCATGCATTCAAAAAAAATGATATTATAAATTCTGGTGCTGCTTCTTAAGAAAATGTATATCCAATTACTTTCTGTTTGAAATGCCTTGTAATAATATATACATGCATGTATGTTATTTGTATTATGTACTGTCTTGACCATAATCTATTTTAATCTGTATTGTAAATGGTCAAAGGCAACTTGCCGATTTACCATTAAAGTTTCTAGTTTCTAGTTGATTTTATAAATCTATCTGTCGCCGAATAAAAACGTACTTAAAAGTTAGTGTCTTCGATGCGACGCATTTTCTTTATCCAAGAATGAAGGGTTATCTACACAGTCGTCGGAATACAACAGGTTGCCATAGGGATTAAAAGGTACCGATGTCGTTTTGTAAGAAGCTCTCTGATTGGCAGTCACAGAAATCGCGTTTGACCTTTTGATTGGTCGGCTAAAAATAAATCGTACAGAAAATACCTATTCATTCAGTCAAGGGGTATTCGAGAAGATCTTATCGATTCGATACCCCTTGACTCATGAAGATGTATTTTGAGGTGTTTGTTAATTCCTTTGAATTTTCAGTTATAAGCTGAAGGTTAAGATATCGTGATCACTTTTTCAAGACCTACATTATGAGAAATTGTTTGTATTGATTCTAAGTCAAGCAAACTATTCATTGCGCTGTAAGTTTCCCAGTTTATATTTTTATAATTAAAGTCTCCAGTCAGTAGCCTGCATATTGTTTATGCTTCATACTAATTGACTCTTTGATATCGCTTATCGTTTGAATATTTTCCTCTTCACTTTTGTTAAGAGATCTGTATATACATCCAAAGATTAAATTACATTGTTTCTTCAGATTAATGTTGATCCAAATTGCATCTCTGTATTTTAATTCATTATTGTAGATTTGAGTGGCTTTTAGTTGCTTACAATTTCTCGTCCATATTCACTATTTATGTACACATTGTAATTGTTGATCATTTAATGATTTTGTGGAACTACTGGTAAAAGAGGGTGTTTTGGAAATAATTCAGTAATTGCTATAATGTCGTAGTTATGTCTATCTGTAATGGTTTGTAGTTCTTCTTATTTATCCTTGCTTAATGTATCTGCATTAGTCACGGTAAAGAATCCTTACGTTGTTATTGGTTTTAATACTATGCTGACCCTGATTGCCTATATATGTGGGCTAAAACACATACGATTCACAAGTCTGATTTACGCTTTGAGATTAAATTTTAGTGCGAGTTATAAATCGACTTAAAAGATATTCTTTTAGTTATCAAGAAAGACCACCTTAATAATTTGACCGTGAATAATCTGACAAAGTAAATGTACCAAAAGGCTCCACCAAGCCTAGGCTGCTGATGCTGAGCAAATCGAGCAAGACTGGAACTTCTCGCTTCATATGCTCAAATCCATCTTGTCGAGCCAAGGGTTACGAACGTTTTACTTATCTTACCCTTGGCTGATTGAATGGGTATTTTCTGTACGCGTGACGTCACAGAACGGAAAACGCGGCGGACCAATCAGTAACCTTCTTACAAAAAGGTACGAAAGCGGGAGGTATGTTAGGTAAATATGCCCCGCGGTTACATGCCAGATGTGAATTTAACCCTTTGAATTGCGCTTAACCCCTTCAGTTTTAAGTGACACTTAGTAAGACTGAAATACACAATCAAAAAGGCTGTGCGAAATTCCTATATCTCGTCAAAGGACAACTAGTGTGACAATTTACTTTTTTTAATAATTTGATGGTACATTGAAAGGTTCTCAAATTCAGCTTTTTTGCCTGAGATGTATTACGGCTTTTCAATGTTTATTTGAAATTTTAAGTTATTTAATCCATCAATACCGGTTTAAGTTCGCACTGTATTTAAACCTCATCGAAAGGAAAGTCCAATAAAGCAGAATGTTTCTACATTGAAGTGCGCGAAATTTTGGAAATTGAATTGAATTCAATAATTAAGCCGTCTTAAAGAAATAATTTATAGAAATGATATTTAAGTTGAACTTTCATATTAATTCTTTATTTCAGAATATTCGCTCGTCTTTTCCATCAGGGTTTTCTTTAAGCACCTAAGAGAAATAAATAGAATTTATTATATATGTATTTATTTTTATTTGAAAGATACCTATGTTGTAAGTAGTCACAAGGTTTCGATAAATTTAAAATTCAAACTTGCTATGAAACAATTTATTCGCGACGTTTTAAACGAAGCAATACCGTGCAATGATCAATAAAAATCGAATTACACTTTTTTTCTAAAAAAAAGAATTATTTGATTTTCATTTCTTATATATTTGATACATTCGTGTATAGTGATTGCGCAGTCAAAAATCTCGTGGCTATAGCTTCTTCAAGTTATGATTAAGTAGTTTTGGTCGCCCGTTGACTATATTCTATATATTATGGAAATTTATTTGCTTTCAATGTAAAACAAAAAATTACAAACCAATTTTTCCTCATATTTTTATGTTATTAATTTTTTATAGGGGGTAGGGGGGTCAAACTTTTCTTCTGTAAAACAATTTTAAGATTTTTTATATTGCTGAAAATAGTTACTTGTTGCTTATTCCAAATTACTTCTTCAAATGTCGTAATGATTTTTTTTGGTTTTCTTACTCCCAAATATATTGCGGAATTTGATTTACGACACGGCGGAGTATTGGTGTGTATGTGGTGGTGTTGGTGGTGGAAATAGATAAACCATTTCATGTTATTTTAAAGTCGACAAAAATAGTATAGGGATTAAAAAACATCACCTAAAATTTCCTGTCTTCTTTTTTTGAAATTAGAGTGTGTTTAAAATTGAAACAGTGTAAGATTTTATCATCTAGTAGTGCCTTAACTTGACCGTTGGGAAGCGCACATATTTTATTTAAGTTTTGATAATAATGCACGACATTGATGACAGGTTGTGATTTAATAACAATACTTTCTTTTTTATATATTGCAAATAGAGTAATTTTAGTTTACATAGAAATATTATTTGAATTTCATTTTGTTGATTTTATAAATCAACCAGTCACCAAATAAAAACATACACAAAAAGAGCGACGCACTTTCTTTAAACCAGGAATAAAGGGATTATCTACACAGTCGTCGGTATACAAAAGGTTGCCATAGAGATTAAACGGTACAGATGCTGTTTGTAAGAAGCTCTCTGATTGGCAGGTACAGAAATCGCGTTTGACCTTTTGATTGGTCGGCTAGAAATAAATCGTACAGAAAATACATATTCATTCAGTCAAGGGGTATTCGAGAAGATCTTATCGATTCGATATCCCTTGACTCGTGAAGATGGCTCAAATCTGAAAAAAGTCCTATTTTGAAAAATATTATGGCAATTTGAAACCGTCTGTCCGAAAAAAGTCATGACCAAAAAGTCCTATACAAAGCGTGCGTCTACCGTACATTATGATCTTAGTCTGTGCTATCTGCTTACCAAAAGCGCGTTTTTCTTACATAATATCAAAATTTAATAAGCTTATTGTTGTAACTACAGCTTGGTTTAAAACTTTGTTCGAGGAGAACAATATTCTGAAATAGCTGTTCCATAAAGAAAAGAAACAAGCGCGGCCAGGAAGAAACTGGGGAGTGAACAAAATTTTCTTTGAAACATCTATGTTTTCCATCACCAACAGAGATTAACACAGGTAAAATATAAAAATTGGTTCTTTTTAAATCATATACTGTCTTTTTTATATAAACGCTACAAGGACAACCGTTATTTTGCCATATTATAGCCGACTGTCGGATTTCCCTATATTCCGGATACTACATATAAGCGGATAACCCTATAATTTGTTACAATTTTTAGCTCAACTAAAGTACACTCTACCGTATTTTCGCGAACGTCATATTTTTATATTAAACAAACCCTTAACATGTCTACCAGATAAAGACAGCCTTAGTTATAGGATTTATATAAAGGGGTAGTGTTGTAACGATTATCGGAAATAATCGATTAATTGTCGCTGAAGTCCGAGATCGGCGACAATCGATTCTTGCGTCGAAAAATCGATGTCGTTACTTATTTTCCTTTCCGGTAGTTTTCATCTGTTGTGTTTATTGAAAATAAAGGGACTTCACTCTTAAACTCAAATTGAAAATGGCAGACGATGGAAATAGTGCTTCTTTGTCGGATATTTTTCAATATCCAGTCATGGCGAGTGACCGTCAGACATGGCTGAAACGAAAACCCTGGGTCGGGTAAATTTTACCAGATTGTCAGTCCGAATGTCCGTCACTATTTTCTGGGCAAAATGCTTTTTAAACTGAAAATCTATTTTGATGTTTATGAAAACACTAAAAAGGTCAACTTTCTCACGAAAACCAAACATCAATCTTAAGATTTACAATCGGTTAACAGATTTTCTACGACTTTCGGCACAGCTAGAAAAAGCAAATTCTATTTTTAGACTAACAAGAAGTTAGTGAGAAATTAAGGTTTAAAAAATGGTAATTATCCTTCCTTTATTTAACTATCAAAGTGCATTAATCATCATTTTCTGAAACAAAAAAAAACACCAACTTGGAAGTAACTTGATACTTTGTTATCCCATCTTAGTATGATTGCTAAATGAGATTACATTACAGAACTTAAATTTGAAGGCTCTAATGATTTTCTGTCTCATATTTATTTCTCCCCAATATTTTTGATCTTTATTATTTACTTGTACAGTTGATTTGAATTCCATTTTTAGCTTGAATAACACTTACTGTTGATACTATAAAACAGATGACAAACTTGAGCCTTTGGAGGTACTAAACAACTGCATCAGACAACAAAGGAGTACTTATCTAACAAAAATGAAGTTTCGATTCTAAAATCGATAATTGAATCGAAAACAGTTTCCGATTCAATTCGATTATCGATTCTGATCTGAGTCCGATTTTACAACACTATAAAGGGGGTTTTGAACATACAAAGCAGGGGTTCCTTTTCCTAATTTTGTAAAAATTCAACCTTTATCTGTTTTATTATTTTAATTTGTTAAATAATATTCCTATCTTTTGGGCATATCAACGAGTCTGTCTAACAATTTTTGTCCCAAAAGTCAAAGAGAAGACAGGCAGTGTATGCTAAGACTGAGACTGCACAACTTTGCAGGCTGGTCTTAGGCTGTCCTGAAAACTCGGCCCGCGTAAAACTCAGCCTGTCAACTCGGCCTGAGACTTATATAGTGTTTAGCCTAGTAAACAGATATAGGATAAGCACACTTATCAGATAGTTAATTAATCTATGAAATGTACTTAAAGGAGGTGCAAATTCACAAATGATGACTAAAATCTACGATCTTCATATTTGATATGTATATTTGATAAGAATTTAATTATATCTATTTTATCTCATATTTACAAAAATGCCATATAATAGTAAATTTTTAAGGAGTGATTATTAATCTAAAAAAGCACATAAGGTCCCCAAAATATTTACATTGCATCGTCATACATGTACCTATATAATATAAAAAAACATGCCGAGTTGACGGCCCGAGTGAACGGCCCGAGTTGAGGGGTTGAGTTATTCACAGGCCGTGTTGACTGTGAACCCATCTTAATCTTTACTGTCTACCAAAATTCTGTTCACAACAGGGATATTTCTTGGAAAGTAGAAGGGTTAATTGAAATTTTGTATGACTTAAAATAATTGGGCTTAGGAGAGGGTTTGTTTGAACCTCCCAAACAACCCCTGAATCCGCCACTGAAAGAAGGTCAACAATGTCTTGAAATTTCTATATGACGTTGATAAAAATATGAATGCATTCAAAATGTTTTTTTGTATGTTCCATCATTCAGCCACCCCCTAAAAAGTTCCAAATTACCTCCATTTTCTTATTTTAAAAATGTTAACACAATGCAACTTTGTACGATACATGGCACATAGACACCATGGAATGTAAAAGAACAAGAAAATCCAATGCTGTTTTCGATAACCAATAGAGCTTCCTGCAACTAACCTTATATCCACCACAGATAGAAAGGGTATTTTGGATTTTAATTCAATTATATTTACAGCACGGCCCAATGTTGTTGGTACTCCTTGGAAGTATCCCGTGGAGACGATTCTAATGACAGGGGTGAGGAATTCCCATGCCTAGACTTGTCTGACACAAGCTTTTGAACTTGCGGACAAGTACATTCTAGGCTACTTGTCTTTGAACAAGTAAATACCAGAGCATATATTGGAAAAAGATCTAGATGAAAAGTCATCCTAATGTTTGTATCAAAGGGTATAAAGCATCTTTAATGAAGAAAATGCTGGGAAGAGCATTTTCTTGGTTACAAACAATGTTTTTTTCAACCTTCGCCATTCATTCTTTTTTTGAGGCCAAGTTCATTTTGATCCTTGACAAGTAAGATATCTACTTTTACTAGTCCATGGACAAGTGGACACCCCTGCTAATGAATACCCACAACGCAGGGTTTCTTTGAGAAATAGATATTTTAGACTGGATTGTACACCTTACACACCCCACTCCCCTTCTTATTGGTACATTGGCATCCACTTGTAGCAACTTTGCATTAATTCTAAATCAGAAAATGGTCATAGTTGATAATCTAATTTTCCAGATAAATCAGGATGGCTTCCATTTTGGACCAGTATGAGCAGTCGCAGACCACATATAAACCACCGGTGTCAAGGGCTGTGCAGGAACCAGTATGTATTTTGTTGCATTTAAGCCTATTTTTGCCTTTTCAAGCTTTTGCCATTTCATGTGTAACTTAAAAGTGTTAAAATGAAAAAAACAAAAACGGCACCCATCCTTTCCAACTATTTGACAATTGTAGAGTACTAGACTTATGTAGGAAAGAAGCTGGAGGATAAGGAAAGGATGTATTGGTGATACTGGTGTGAGAAAAATTCAAATACCAGGAACCCATTGTGAGGTGCTCCAGCTGCCATGATAAAAGTGAAAGATTGTAGAAAGCAGGTTTAAAACCCATTCAAAAAATATTCTAACAATTAATGGAAGAATATTTTATTTTTTTAGTAGTAAACATTTATAATATTTTGATGACATGGGATTTTTATGACTCTAAAAGGTCTTCAGTAATTCACTTATGTAAGGAACAAAAGTGGAGTTATAGAACAATTTCTTTGAAAAATTAGAATATGGATCCCTGCCATAACAAGTAGGGATTCCTGTGGACCCCCATTAAAAAACAATGTTGTCGCACTTATTAGCTGTTTCATTATGTTTTTAGCTCCTACCGGGTTTTATTGATGCGAGGTTCAATGAAATGGAAGTACCTATATTCAACAAAAAACATATTGAGTTTAGGTAAGATGTGTGATTGTTTAACTTAGAATTTATTATGGCCCCCCCCCCCCCCTCCCCCTCTCCAACTCCCCTTTGAAGAAGAGGGGTATATTGCTTTGCACTTATCGGTCAGTATTTTATTGGTCAGTTGGCCTCTTTTGTCTGGAGCATATCTCAAAAAGTATGCAAACAAAAATTATAAAACTTCACAGGTGGATAGATCTCATTGAGGAGAGTTGTAGTGCACAAGAACCATAACTGTACTTGTCATTTTTTTAAGTGATTACCCTTTGTTTGATTTATAAGCTGATTTTTGTCTGGAGCATATATCAAAAAGTATGCAAGATAGAATCATAGAACTGAACTGGTGTATAGATCTTAATGAGGAGAAGTGCAGTGCACAAGAACCATAACTTTTCTCATCATATTTTGTGAGTTACTGCACTTCATTAATTGTCAAAGAATATGCCATCAGAAATCTCGTGTAACATTTTAAAGGTACAGGTTTTTGTGGAAAAATTGAATTTCTTGTAGGTAGCATAGCCTTCTGCATAATTGGTAGAGGGGTTAGATTAGGAATTCATGGCCACTGCAGTTTCCCATTAGCCTGTAGGATTCTTAATCTTCCTTCGTGTGGGCATAGGTTTGATCCCAGGTGGAAACACATAACCTTTCTTTCAATCTGACTTTCCTTCCATCATAGATAAGTGTAGACCTATGTGGGATAGTAGCTGGAGACTATGAAAGGATGTAATGGTAGTACTGGTTGAAGAAATACCAGGCACTCCAGCCACCACCATTTGACTGAAAAACTGTTAAAAGCTGCTATGAAACCCATTCAAATCAAATCGTAAGATTCAAATATTTTGATTTGTTGTATTCAAAGTACTGACAATTGGTCCAGTTTTGTGAGAATTAATTTAAATGATCAGGTTCTTAGGTTATAAAACTTTTCTAATTCAGAACTGAGAATTTTCTCAAACTAAGACTTTAAATATTTTTTATTATGCCCCCGATAGGGAGGCATCATAAATTTGACTTGTCCGTCCGTCCGTCTGTCCGTCCGTCCGTCATTCCGTCCAAAAACTTTAACATTGGCCATAACTTCCTTATTACTTAACATATTCGCATCATACTTTACCACAACATTCCTTGGTACATTACCTTTCTGTAGGCACATACTTTGGTGACCTTGACCCCTGGATGACCTTGAACATAGATTGGCCATAATTTAAAATCAAAGCGGTGTCGGGGGCATTGTCATCTTACAGTGACAGCTCTTGTATTCATACATATATTACAGTGTTATTACAAAGTTACTGCTTTAATCTCAATTTAAAATCTACCGGTAAGTAAAATCTGATTTGATAATGAGAACAGTTTTATAACCTCTGGCCCTGCCTGTGATTACCCACAATTAACTGTATTGTGGAGAAATAAAGAACCATCTTTCCTTTTTATCAACTCATTAGGATATTTACAGGGCTTGTGCTACCTTTTTAGATTTGGGAGTCATTGACCCCTTGACCATAAAATCCTGGGGGTCAAAACTAGTTTTGAAGGGGCCATAAAGAGCAAATCATTAAAACTGATCAGTCTTTAAAGTAATCTAAAAAAAACTGAAACAACATAAACAATAAAGTGTAGACACACTTTATAGTTTATGTTGTTTCATTAAATCTATAAAAGTAAAGAAAACAATTGATTTATGATAATCTTTTGTATTGCATAGGGTGCATCAATGGAAATTTGGTTGGGTCAAAATGACCCCCTGCAGGAAACTTTTGAGGGTCAAAATGGGATTTTGGGGAGTCAACCCCCTTGTTTAAGGGTCAAACACGAGCCCTGATTTAATGGTTATACTGACAGAACACTAACAAAGTTCAAAATCAGACAGCCGGCTTTTTCCTTGGGCTTAAGCAGCAGAAGCCCATTTCAAGAAATGAAAGTGTCAGACTGATTCAAAGAAGATACAAAGGACACTTGAAACAAACTGAAAACAGAAAATGAACATTCTACATGGGGTTGAAAATGTATTGAGAAAGTAAAAAATGGCCCTTTCTGGGTGTAAATCTGATATGATACATAATTTTTCTTGGGCTTATTAAATAGCACTGTAGGGTCCCATTGATTAGCTTTACTCCCACTGTACAGGACAATTTTATGCTGTACAAAAAGCTTTGACAGACAGTGTAGACCAAGACTGGTGTGTAAAGATGTGCAGTCCAATCTTAGCCTACACTGCCTGCTTCCTACTTAATTATTGTTGAAAAACCTAAACCAATACTGGTTGAAATTGCCCCAAAACTCCCAATTTGTTTGAAACAAAAAATTAACGTCAGCAGGATAATGGTTCAGTTACCTCCCTTTAACCCTTGTCATGCTGAATAAAAATTCTTGACAAATTGCATAATGAATATGAAATCAAAATGCTTAAAGCACTGGATGCTCTTATAATTAGTCAGTTATAGAATAACAAATTCTTACCGTTGTTTATTGAAAATTTAACCACGCTTCTGAGTTCTAAGGCTCAATAAATAATCCACGAGAGCTTTAGCTCGAGTGGATTATTCTTGGGCCTTAGAACTCAGAAGCGTGGTTAAATTTTTGATAAATAACGGTAAGAATTTGTTATTATAATTCTATCATGACTAAATTTTCACTATTCCATGGGAAATAATCTGAAGATACCAAGTCTAACGTTACAACAACTGCGGATTAGTTTCATTTGATAATGCGAGCTATTCTTTTTCACCAAAGTAAGCGACGGTTAGCAATAATAAGCTCTTGATTCTTTTTAACTTGGCCCTCAATTTGAATAAGAAAAATGAACAAAATTACAAACATAATTATTCTTTATTCGATTTGTCAATATTAGCATACAAACACATGCATCTATCACGCTATCTTCAATCCAAAATTTTAAGTGGGCCAGGGATTCATTTTTACCGCATCAAGTGAACTTTATGTCGGGAGCAGGTAAGGGGCAGGATAAGGCCTTAATGCTAACGGCTAAGAACTTCAAATGCCTAAATAAGAAAGAGTATTTAACAATCAAATAAACTATCAAACGAAGTTAACATACCTTAAGAATTAAAAACAAATGCGATGGATTTCTTGTTGACCATCTCCATTTTATTTTCACGATTTCGTTGTTGTGAAGTTTAAAGCAAACATAAATTCAATGTCATCCTGGTTATTTATCACATAGATTATGGCTAGATTCAAAGTTTATGTCTCTAAAAATACTCCTCAGTCGGTTAAAGTACAATTTTTAATCTATCAATCCATCCGGATAAAGTTAAGTTATGTAAACAATACTCGTCATAATTTTTAAACTACGTCATGAACTACATCATCGATGTAGTATAATTCGCCCAAGATATTTTGAGAGTCTTGCAAAGTATAATACCGATACACTTATTTGACAGCCTTTTAATATTTTCGATATATAGACAAAAATGGAGGTAGCTTTTGTTGGATCAGGTTGTCTTGCCAACATTCTTTACCTTATGTGACATCAATAAAGATTTGTAAATTGGCGGAATGGAATAGCCACTCGGAACTTTTTTCGACCATTGGCACCCATTTAACCACGTTAAAACTGCGTGCTTTGTATATACATAAAATCACATGCCATGTTAGAATATTCTTTATTAAATGTTTCTGGTTTTAACAGGAAAATCAGGAAGTAAAGACAAAGATAAGACTTCACATATGTGCAGCCTGATCTCTGTCTTTATGTCCTGCCAAAGCAGGAATACTCCTGGTTCAGCTTGACAAGGGTTAATTATTTCATACCTATACATTTTTACAGACCTGATGCCCCCATCACCCATTTTACAGTGTGTAACAACTATCTAGTGATTGTGATGTCTAATGGTATTCTTTTGAGACAAGATTTGGAGCAGAGAGAGGAGCAAGATCGTAAGTATAGAATAAACAACTTGGGCTTGAATGAGACAAACAGATGGCTGAGACTATTACTAGGCAGCACATATATTCAAAACCTGTGTGTGAGATTTCCAACAATTTCAAATATTTCAAATAAGCGCAAAGCAAAGACACTGACAAGCCTGTGCACAGTCAGTCTGGCCAGAGTCTTCACTATACGCTTAGTAGATAGATAAGGTCTCAAAGTATCTGTAGACAATCAGGTAACTCTATATTCACAGTTTATAGCTGTCTATGCTGCTCAATATTTGTATCTCATTCACATTCCAAATTGTTGGAAATGTCACACACAGGTTCATTGTAAGAGAGAGAACATAATTGTTTGTTTTAGTGTAAGATAAATCTATACTTCATTGAGTGGACAGCAAAAGCTATATTTTCATGTGTGGTGGAACCCCAAGTGAATTTATAACTTTTTTTCTTCACAAAATGAAATATCAATTGATCTTACTCAAACAAACAAATGGTTATTCTATTTGTTTAATGCAAAAACTAGACAAAAAATGAAAATTGAATGACACATTTTCTTAAACAATGTCATTTTACACATTATTCTTATGCAATGTTCATGATGACTTCACTTATTGTGATCTGCTGAGATAACGACAGGGTGAAATGAACACAGTGTATAAGATTTTGATGATTTCACTGGTCAGGCGATGACTTTATCAAATGAGTTTTTCTGCCATTATTTCTCAATAATCCACTAAAATGAATTAAAGAAAAGATTGTCGTTGTTATCTTGAAATAATAATTATCAAGGTTTGGCTTGACAAACAAGGTTTAAGTAAAAAAAAAATTCTGTTGTTATTAAAGTCAAAATCAAGGTCATTATTTGAGGTCACATTTTTAGCTCGGCTGTTTTCAAAGAACCCTAGGTATTATGATCACCTTAGCATGGTTCGCGTTGTTGTTGTTCTTGGTGTTGATGTTGATGTTGGCTTTGGCGTGACTACCTTTAACCTTGGTCATAACTCACATGATCATTGCTTGGGACAAGACCTTTCTGTAGATACAAAATTCAAGGTCATCAGTCAGGGTCAAAATCATTTTTCAAGGTCATTTTTTTTTAAAAAAAATTAACCTTGGTCATAACTTTTTGAATGGTAAGGCTCTTTAGCCTTCATATTTTGCATGATCATTGCGTGGTACAAGACCTTTCTGTAGGTACCTAGTTCATATATTTGCATTTGCCTAAGAAATAATAAACAGCCGAGCGTTGGCACCCGCTTGCAGTGCTCTTGTTTAATTAACAATTGGTTAAGGCATTTATAATTTACAAACACATAGTTGATATTATCCAAGGGCCAACTTTTTTTAGGCCTGTTCGGGACACGTTATTGTTGCGGCCTGCATTCAAGCTGAAAAGATGTTTCAAGCCGTTTTCAGCTTTGCATGCAAGGGCACATGCTAAGCGGGATATAGCTTGAACCGTTTTGTCATCCTGAAAGCAGGCCTGGCTCATGGCTGAAAAAACAACAAGGTGTCCCAAACAGGCCATAAATATGTTGGTCCTATATCTTCATCCCAGACTCAAAATGTTGGAAGTAATGCTATTCTCAACAGCCTTATTAGAAATTTGACATTTCTATATTAGACAATTATATTTCTTTTTGTAGGTGTAGAAATATTCAAACAGGGAGAAGAACGAGTGCACAAGTTATTTTTAGATCCAACAGGCAGACATGTGATCATCAGTTTGGAGTCCACAGAAAATTTATATCTCTCTAGAAATTCAAGAAAACCAAAGGCAATAGGAAAACTTAAGGTAAAGTCATTTTTACCCTTGTAACACTAAACTCAGTATATTCTAGCCTTGGCAGGTAGTATAGTCAAAGATCAGTCTGCACATATGAGCAGTCTGGTCTAAGTCTAAAATACCTATTGTCCTTAGCAAACCTAAAAGTTTAAACATCATTTTTAGCTCAGCTGTTTTCAGAGGAAACCCTAGGTATTGCTATAGTCTTGGTGTCGCTGTTGTTGTTGTTGTCGTCATCATTGTGGTGCGAAAACTTTGACATTGTGTTATATCTCTGGTTCTACTGGAGGCATTCACTTGAAACTTGGCACACATATACACCATCAAAAGAGCAAACTAAACTATCAAGGGGGATAACTCTACATGCATTTTTTGCATTAAACACCCCTTTTTTGACTTAGATTTTTTCCACCATCCAGCACTCAACAGAAGAGCATAGGCACCTGTAGGCAGTGCTCTTGTTTCTTAGTAGATAATGTCTCGTAATTAGTGCATCCATTGCAAGGGCATTTTGATTTTAATGCAATTTTGCCTTGATTTTTATTCAGCAAGACAAGGGTGAAGTGAAATATAAAATGAGGCTGTGCGTGAGATTTCCAACAATATCAAATATACACAAAGCAAAGACTCTGACCAGCCTGTGCATTCGAACAGTCTGACCAGAGTCTTCAATATGCATTTTATAGATAGATAAGGTCCCGAATTATCTGTAGAACATTCAGTTACCCTATATCAACAGTTTGTGGCTGTCTACTCTGCTATAAAATTACACCTCACGGACATTTCAAATTGCTTGAAATGTCATGCACAGGCTCAAACATTGTTTGCTAAACACAAACTATTGTCATTGTACATAAAATATAGGACTGTCTTGATGGCAGATTAGTGTAAGGCTTTTGCTCTGCAGAATTATTATTTGAGCCCGGAAGTCACAGATGTGATTTATGTGCAAAACACTTAGAAGCTGCACCAGTTAATAATTTTTGGGTTGTACTGGTATAAGAAACAACAGGAAACCATGTTGGTGTAGATGTTGTTTACCTTGGTCATAGTTCTATTGTTTTTCAACATATCTTCATGAAACTTGGCATGTGTGTTCCCAATCACAAGAGCTATGCACACTGACAAGGGAGATAACTCTGAAAGCAATTTTGTGAGAGTTATACCCATTCTTCAACATAAGATTTTTTGCATTATCTAGCACCTGCAACAAAGCATAGGCACCTGTAGGCATGGCTTTAGTATTGTTTTGACGGTGTTAACAATAGTTTTGACCCCTAAAAATTCATAGCTAAGGGTTAATTAATTGAATTTGAAAAGCAAGCTCAAGACTTGAACCTGTATCTATTGTAGGGCCATCATATAGACAGTGTAGGCTGGAACTGGCAGAATACTAATGAGGGAACAACAGGGGCTATATTGGTGGGCACTAGTAAAGGTAGGAGAACATCTTCTTTAGTAATGATTATTAAGTCCATGCAGGATTGAGAAGATAATAAAGAAATACCCTACTATCATTGCTCACTACCAAACAACCTTTTTGATATGAATAATATGAATAATAAAACAACATCCAAATTGTTCTTTTCTTCAGACTGTCACTGCACTTTGAAAATACATGCTGTAGTTTATTTTTTGTTGATACATTCTATTGCTCCTCTCTTTATGTGCATGTAATATCTGACATGAGGCAAAATTACAATTAAAATAAAGAGTTTAACTCTTTAATAGGTTATCCTCAAGTTAAAAAGATATAAAAATGTAAAGGGGAGTGCTTAACTTTACTTCAATACTGTCATTATTATGCCCACCTTCGAAGAAGAGGGGGTGTATTGCTTTGAACTTGTAGGTCAGTGCGTCAGTCAGATGGTCTGTCTGTCTGTCTGTATACCGTTTTTTATCTTATAACTATACAAGTATCCGTATGATAACAACCCGTATGATATTTTTTATGATATCACATAGTTATTTTTAGAACAATAATATCATACAGTTATTTTTAGAAACTAGCATTTAAGTTAGAAACATCGACTAAAACAAGACAAAAAGAGGTTATAAGATAAATATAATACGTACTAAGTGTATTGTATGAAAAAATATCTAACTCGGTTGTGAGAATTGGTAATTGTCTCGGCAGAGCCTCGACAATGATCAATTCTCCCAACCTCGTTAGATATTTTTTTCCATACAAAACACTAAGTACGTATTATATATTTGTCCTGGGCATATCTCAAAAAGTATGCAAGCTAGAACCATGAAACATCACAGGTGGATAGATCTGATTGCGGAAAAGTGCAGTGCACAAGAACAATACTTTACTCATCATATTTTGTGAATTATTGCCCTTTGTCGATTGAAAAAGAATTGGCTATTGACCTGCTTTTATGGGGGGCATAAATGTTTTACAAACATCTCTTGTTTTGTTAAGCTGCTATTTGCTGCCCTTAAATGATCATCTTATATTTAGGCTATTTTTTTCATACCTTAACTACTATAACCTCTAATAAACCCCCATCCCCTTGTAATAGAAAAATGATGATTCTAATAAACCCTAGGGTTGTATCAGAGCTTTTACGGTACTTTAGCAGCTATTTGCCATCTTTCTATGATATATAAACTCCTTAATAGGTTATCCTCAAATGAAGAAAATATCTAAGTGTAAAGGAAAGCACCAAATTTAACTTCTATACTGTCTAATTTTTTTTATGCTCCTGTATCGAGAGATCAGGGGCATATTGTTTTACTCATGTCCGTCTGTCCGGCGGTCTGTCTGTCCGTCTGTCTGTCCGTCTGTCTGTCCGTCCGAAAACTTAACCCCAAAACTTAACCTTACCAATATCTTCAAGCCTATTTAAGATACAAAACTAATATTTGGCATGATGATAGATCTCAATGATCCGCATCCACTAGTACCGAAGTCAAGGTCATGTGACAAGGTCAAAATTTGAAAAAAAATGCCGTGGCATTCGTGTTTCACAAACACATCTTGTTTATCAGTTATTTGCTGCTTTTAAATGATTATCTTATAGTCTTTCAACATCCACACCAACCACATCTTTCTTGTATATTGTAGGACTTATATTTGAGACAGAGCTAGCAGCAAATGAAGATACCAAGTTCTGGCAGGGAAACCTAGATCAATATTTAAAACAGGTAGGTCGGGGATCATTGGGGGCTGAGATAACTTATAGAGAATAACATGTTAGTAGTTTAAACATTGTCATGCCGAATAAATTTTGGCTTAAAATTTTCATCGAAATCAAAGGGCAAGAAGACTTGAATACACCATCTGTAGGTCAATTTTAATTCGAAAAACTAAATCTATTGACATACTAGTTTGAAAGTGAGAAACAGGTGGTGGAGACTAACATCAGACTGCACATATGTGCAGGCTGATGTTTGTCTATAGCTCCTGTCAAAGGAGGAATATTCCGGGTTCAGCATGTCAATGGTTAAAATATCAATATAATAAGGTCAAGGTTGGGAGAATTTATCATGACGAGGCTTTGCCGAGTCATGATTGTTTCCCATCCTGAGACCAGATAACATTAATATTTCAAGACACTTACATGTTATTCTATTTATCATGCAACCTTTTTTTGCGCTTAAATATGATAAACCCTAACAGATCAAAGAAATTCAGGTAAAAGTGTATGCAATTTGTTTCTAAGAATAGACTGTTTGATATCAGGCCATGTTATCAGACAGGTGTTATCAGGTCAATACAGGCTTCATTGCATGATATAAAAACTTTTTTGTACTCAACCGAAAATGTTCTCAAACTTGTCATGAATATTTATTTAAGAAATTGTACCACGATGTTTTACATTTGATTATTTGTTAGAGCTTATCAATAACATCTTTTAGGTCATACATCTCTTATGGTATTACAACAGAATTTCAGCTTTAATCTCAAGCTGAAGTTTGAGTAAATTCTTTCTTGAGCATGAAAGAAAAATCATAATCTCCGCCAAGATGATACAATTATCCTTATCAAGTATCCTTGCTTCAATGAATTAGTTTGTGGGATATGAGGTAATGAGATCCTTACAAACTAAGTGACCTAGAATCATGAAATGTAATAAAATTGTTGCCCATTAACCAAGGAAGTGCCTAATCGTTTTTTGGTCACGAAACTCAAAAGTTGAGACCACATTTGAACTTTATCTGAAAATTGTTTCTGGAACTGTGACAAAATGCTTGTGGGGTGTATTAGCAAGCTTAAATGCAGCTCTAGTCATAATTTCTAAGAACTCTATATGAGATATTTTGAAAATGGATAAGATCCAGCTAAAAATAAAAAAAACATCAGTTTTCAAAACTAAGACAGAAAGGTAGAATGACCTATCTTCATTCAGAAAATCTGCACAGGCTAATAACTGGTCATTTTTCACACTTACCTGATTGTCCAGTTTTGAGTGACAGCTCAAGTTACTCAAAATATAAAATGAGCCTGTGTGTGAGATTTCCAACAATTTCAAATATGAGCAAAGCAAAGACTCTGACCAGTCTGTGCATCCGCACAGTCTGTCCAGAGTCTTCACCATGCGTTTAATAAGTAGATAAAGTCTCAAACTATCTGTAGACCATCAGGTTACTTTATATTTACAGTATGTGGCTTTCTACGCTACTCAATGTTTGCATCACACGAACATTTCAAATTGTTGGAAATGTCACACATAGGCTCAAATGATATTTTTTATCACTGGTAAATTCAATTGTGTTCTGGGTGATGATGTGTCTTATCTCAGTCAAGTACTTGTACTCATCAAAAGAAACTCTTTGCAAATTTTGATATCTTAAAAACACAGAAAATTCCATACAATCAAAGTGCCTAAAGCACTGAATGTATGAATCCCGAGTCAGTATATTTTAAAAAATACATGTTTATTATGTCCCGTCATTGAGAGATTGAGCATAGAATTTAGCTCGGCTTTTTTTGAGAAAAAACTGAGGCATTGCTATAGCCTTGGGTGTCATCATCTTCATCATTGTTATACTATCAAGGGGGATAACTCTTGATCATGCATTTTGTTCAAATTATGCCCCTTTTTGGAATTACATTTTTTCACTATCCAGCATTCAACGGAGCATAGGCACCTGTGGGCGGTGCCCTTGTTGTCCTGTCTGTTTGTCAATTTGTCTGTCTTGGTAAAACTTAAACATTGGCTAGACTCTATAACGGGTTGGTAAGTGATGGAGCCTTCGTATTTCACATTGTGTACAGTGAAGGTCAAGGTCAGATAAATGTAAAAGAAAAACTTCAACTTTTGGCAATGGTGATATAGCCTTTAATTTCACATGAGTATTACAAATGGGAAAGTCTTTCTGTTTATACCAAAGTTAAGATTATCTGTGAAGGTCTTATTCTCAAGTTCACTGAATTTAAACATACATTTTTATACGCCGCCGGAGGCGGACGTATATTGGCGTCATCTTCTCCGTCTGTCCGTCCGTCCGTCCATCCATCCATCCGTCCGTCCGTCCGTACGTCCGTCCACTTTTCTTGTCAACGCAACTCCTCCTAAACTACTGGCTGGATCTTCTTGAAACTTGGTCAATGTTATCACCTCAATTGGTAGACGTGCATGAAGGAAGGATTTTACGGTTTGTTGATTTTTGCCTGAGTTATGCCCCTTGATAACTTAGTTTCTGGGTCCACTTTTCTTGTCAACGCAACTCCTCCTAAACTACTGGCTGGATCTTCTTGAAACTTGGTCAATGTTATCACCTCAATTGGTAGATGTGCATGAAGGAAGGATTTTATGGTTCGTTGATTTTTGCCTGAGTTATGCACCTTTATAACTTAGTCTCTGGGTCCACTTTTCTTGTCAACGCAACTCCTCCTAAGTTTCTGGCTGGATCTTCTTGAAACTTTGTCAATGTTATCACCTCAATTGGTAGATGTGCATGAATGAAGGATTTTACGGTTCGTTGATTTTTGCCTGAGTTATGCCCCTTGATAACTTAGTTTCTGGGTCCACTTTTCTTGTCAACGCAACTCCTCCTAAACTACTGGCTGGATCTTCTTGAAACTTGGTCAATGTTATCACCTCAATTGGTAGATGTGCATGAAGGAAGGATTTTATGGTTCGTTGATTTTTGCCTGAGTTATGCACCTTTATAACTTAGTCTCTGGGTCCACTTTTCTTGTCAACGCAACTCCTCCTAAGTTTCTGGCTGGATCTTCTTGAAACTTGGTCAATGTTATCACCTCAATTGGTAGATGTGCATGAATGAAGGATTTTACGGTTCGTTGATTTTTGCCTGAGTTATGCCCCTTGATAACTTAGTTTCTGGGTCCACTTTTCTTGTCAACGCAACTCCTCCTAAACTACTGGCTGGATCTTCTTGAAACTTGGTCAATGTTATCACCTCAATTGGTAGATGTGCATGATGGAAGGATTTTACAGT
Source organism: Fragum whitleyi (assembly GCA_948146395.1). Classification (NCBI taxonomy): domain Eukaryota; kingdom Metazoa; phylum Mollusca; class Bivalvia; order Cardiida; family Cardiidae; genus Fragum; species Fragum whitleyi. The sequence goes on along the minus strand of OX411551.1, from coordinate 48,556,716 downwards.
TCGTTGATTTTTGCCTGAGTTATGCGCCTTGATAACTTAGTCTCTGGGTCCACTTTTCTTGTCAACGCAACTTCTCCTAAGTTTCTGGCTGGATCTTCTTGAAACTTGGTCAATGTTATCACCTCAATTGGTAGGTGTGCGTGAAGGAAGGATTTTATGGTTCATTAATTTTACCGTAAATTATGCTCCCTTAAAACTTAGTAGCTAGGGCTTATTGAAATTGCAGCCTTTTGAACACAACTCCTCCTTACTTTTTTGTCTTTATTTAAATGAAACTTGGTCAATGTCATCACCATAATTTGTAGATGTACATGGATCAAGGATTTAATGGCTCATTTATTTCCCTGAATTATGCCCCCTTAAAACTTAGTGCCTGGGGCTTATTGAAATTGCAGCCTTGTGAAGGCAACTCCTCCAAACTTTTTGTCTTGATTTAAATGAAACTTGGTCATTTTCAATTTGGTTCTGTCAAAATAAGTAGTGTCTGCAATTATTTTCGTGAAACAGCAGCAAAGTGGCGGCGTATTTTGTGACGATGGCACTCTTGTTAACATTTGCTATATCTTTTGATTGATATGTGATAGAGCTTTCATATTTTACATGTTAATGAAGTGTGATACAGATATCATTTGTACCAACTTCAAGGTCATCAGTCTATGTCAAAGTCATTTTTCAAGGTCAAACTTGTGTAAAATTAAAACATCACTGGCTATTAGTTTGGAATGCTAATTGGTACAGCCTTCATATTTCACATGAATATTGCAAATGGCAAGACCTTCCAGGTTGCAACAGGATCAAAGTTATCTGTTGATGTCATATTCTTAAAGTCACTGATTTCAACATAAACACTTTGCTATTGGCAATTTCTTTTAATTGGTAACTGATACTAGAAACCTTCATAATTCACACTTTATTGTATGACAACACCTTTCAGGGATACCAAAGTCAAGCTCATTAAACCCCCCACCTACGAAGTAGAGGGGGGTATATTGGTTTCACCATGTCTGTCTGTCTGTCCATCTGTCCGTCTGTCCGTCCGTCCATCCATCCATCCGTCCGTCCGTAGACCTTTTCGTTTCTGGACTCTAACTCAAGAACCAAATGACCTACAATCATGAAATTTTATACAAATGTTCCTTATGACCCAAGGAAGTGCCCTATTGTTTTTGGGTCATGTAGGTCAAAGGTCAAGGTCACAGTCAGCCTTTGTTCAATTTTTGTTTCCGGACTCTAACTCAAGAACCAAGTGGCCTACAATCATGAAACTTGATAAAAAAATGTTCCTTATGACCCAAGGAAGTGCCCTATTGTTTTGGGGTTACATAGGTCAAAGGTCAAGGTCACAGTAAATTTTTGTTCAATTTTCGTTTCCAGACTCTAACTCGAGAACCAAGTGACCTTCAAGCATGAAACTTTATGCAAATTTTGCTTATGATCCAAGGAAGTGCCCTATTGTTTTTGGGTCATATAGGTCAAAGGTCAAGGTCACAGTGAATTTCTGTTCGATTTTCATTTCTGGACTCTTAACTCGAAAACCAAGCAACCTAGAATCATGAAACTTCTTGCAAATGCTACATATGACCTCAATATTAGTTACAAACACATCCTGCACTAATAGCACTTACATTCTGACAAAGCGCTTGTGGGGGGTATTAGTCTGCTCTGCGACAGTTCTAGTTGGTCAAGGTCAAGGTTGTATTCTCACAATTACTATTTTACAAAATGAAACCTTTGACATTGACTATATCTTTTGAATGTGAAGTGAAAGAGTTTTGATATTTCCCACATGATTTTCACTGTGTCAAGGTCTTGTTTTGTCCACATCTTCTAGGCAATCAATCAAGGTCAAATGTGGTTTAAAACAAGTGTTATGTACAAAAAATACAATCAAGAGACTCAAACTAAGGTAGGGTCAGGTTTTTGAATAACTGAAAGGGTCAAGTTTTTTTTATAACTGATAGCTAAATTTGTATATCTATTTGTTTCTGAAAAAAGGCTGTTGTGTGTGTGTGTGGGGGGGGGGGGCATTTTTATTTAAATACACATCTTGTTAAAACATTTCCTGTTTGAAAAAAACATCATGAGGTATAGACTGGATCGGACTGCACATATGTGCAGGCTGATCTTTGTCCATACCTCTTGCCAAAGCAGGAATAATCTAGTTATATCAATACAAAATTAAAAAGATAGACTTCACAATTTTGGAATACACTTTCTTTTGTAAATAACAGGTTTAACCAGTATAAGGATATTTGGTCAATTCAAATTTTAAGTGATTCTATATTAAGAAAAGAATAAATACAATGGCAAATTGAGGGGTCAGTGCAACACTATTTAAAGTGTCTAAAAATAGATAGGCACTTACAATAGTCTTGCTCTAACCCCTGGATTAATATCTTGTTCTCTTTTTACTCAAGCTTCGAATTAACAAACCAGTTGAGGTGATTTGTCAATGTTGTAACTAGTGTATTTTATTTGGATGTTTTGTGTAAATTATTCAAACGCAGATTGTTTTTATAATCACTTGTTTTATTTTGTTGTTTCTGATTGAATAAATGACCTGGCAGTCACAAATAGATTTTAAATATGGTTGTTTTAGAATGATATTTTTATGCTCCCCGAAGGGAGAGCATATAGCCGCCGCTTTGTCTGTCCGTCCGTCCGTCCGTCCGTAATTCCGTCCGTCCGTCCATCCGTCCCCACCTATTTCTCCATAACCCCTGGGCCAAATTGAATGAAACTTACCATGTGAACTCCCTATGATATAGTGATGATGCATCTGTGACGGTTTTCGGATTTTAGGCCTCGTCACGGGAAAAGGGGACTTAGGATAAAAAACAGTTTTTCCCAAATTTCTCCTAGTGTAACTGTCAGAATTTAGTGAAATTTCATATTTGTGTAGCAAATCAGATGACCTTTACTATAAACAATTTGAAATTAACGTAAAAAAAAATATATCATGGAAAAAGGGGGCTTAATGTTTGTTACCTTTACGTAAGCAGTCCGTCCGTCCGTCCGTCCGTCCGTCCCCACCTATTTCTCCATAACCCCTGGGCCAAATTGAATGAAACTTACCATGTGAACTCCCTATGATATAGCGATGATGCATCTGTGACGGTTTTTTGATTTGAGGCCTCGTCACGGGAAAAGAGGACTTAGGGTAAAAAACAGTTTTTCCCAAATTTCTCCTAGTCTAACTGTCAGAATTTAGTGAAATTTCATATTTGTGAAGCAAATCAGATGCCCTTTACTATAAACAATTTGAAATTAACGTAAAAAAAAATATATCATGGAAAAAGGGGGCTTAATGTTTGTTACCTTTACGTAAGCGCGTAAATTACAGTTATTCTTTCATTTCTCCTAGTCTTATGCTCAGAATTTGATGAAATTTCACATTTGAGTAGCAAATCAGATGCTCTTTACCCTAAACTATTTGAAATTTGTGTCTTAAAATATGTCATGCAAAAAGGGGGTTTAATGTTTGTTACCTTTATGTTAGCTGTATAAGATAACAGCTTATTTGAGTCTTTGAAATCTGACCACAGAGCATATCTCCTAAAGTATAATAGCTATCAACTTGAAACTTTATGGGTGGATAGACCTTATGGAGGAGAAGTGCAGTGCACAAGAACTACAACTCTTGCTTGCATAATTTTGGAGTTATTGCCCTTTGTTATTTTTGATACTTAGATTATGTCTGGAGCATATCTCCTAAAGTAAAATAGCTATCGACTTGAAACTTTATGGGTGGATTGATCTCATGGAGGAAAAGTGCTATGCACAAGGACTTCAACTCTTGCCTGCATAATTTTGGAGTTACTGCCCTTTGTTATTTTTGATACTTAGATTATATCTGGAGCGTATCTCCTTAAGTATAATAGCTATCAACTTGAAACTTTATGGGTGGATAGATCTCATGGAGGAGAAGTGCAATACACCAGAACTTTAACTCTTGCTTGCATAATTTTGGAGTTATCGCCCTTCGTTATTTTTAATACATTTAATAGGAGGTAAATCTCTGACAGTACAAAAGAATCTTTTATTTATTAGGCTTCAGTTTACTATCATGCTTTTGTGGCGGGAGATGTCCATGTCCAACAGGGCTCTTGTTTTTGTGACAATGCCTTATTCGGGGAGCATAATCCGTCTCTGACGGCTCTTGTATTGTTATTGTTGTGGAAAATCTATTTTTAGTTTTACTGTTTTAGGAGAAAACACCGGCAATAGCGCAGTTGGTAGCGGGCCGGTCTTCTAATCCAGGGGTCTTTATTCTCACGGGTTCGAACCCCGGCCGCGGCACTTATCCTTTCCGACATTTGTCTTCCACCAATGGGTAGATAATCGTAAACCTATGTGGAATAGCAACTGGAGGCTAGGAAAGGGATGTGGTGGTAGTACTGGTGTGAGAAATACCAGGAATCCATCGTTAGGTGCTCCAGTTGTCGTGATATAACTGAAAGATCGTTGAAAGCGACGTAAAACCCCAATTCAAATCAAATTCAAATTAGGAGAAAACACTATGTATTATGATCACCTTGATGTGGTTGGTGTAGTCATGAAAAACTTTAACCCTGATCATATCTCTGTTGTTACTATAGAAACTTTGAATGTGCGTTCACCATCATAAATGCCCCTTTTTTGTCTTAGAAATTTTGCACTGTCCAGCACCTGCAGCCAAGTGTTGCACGGGTAGGTAGTGCTCCTGGGAGACTTTTCTTACTAGTGCTCTTTGCTTTATACTTGTACCCTTTTTTGGTTATTTGCATAAGATTAAAATTTATTGTTGTAAAGAACAGCCCTGTGTTCAGAATGACAAAATGATACAAACTGTTTGCAAATTATACCTGGCCTTACATGCAAGTATGTATGCAAAAATGGTATAATTTGCAAACAGTTAGCATTGTTTTAGCATCCTGAACGCAGGACTAGTTAAAGATTGAAGGAAGATAAAGTCAAAAATACTAGGTGTGTTTCAAAATTTTGTAAAATATAGACAGAAGAGGAGAAATTGCTTCCATTGTTGCTGTGCTTCATAGGTTTACACACTTGATTGACTTCAGCATTGTTGCTGTGCTTCATAGGTTTACACACTTGATTGACTTCAGCATTGTTGCTGTGCTTCATAGGTTTACACACTTGATTGACTTCAGCATTGTTGCTGTGCTTCATAGGTTTACACACTTGATTGACTTCAGCATTGTTGCTGTGCTTCATAGGTTTACACACTTGATTGACTTCAGCATTGTTGCTGTGCTTCATAGGTTTACACACTTGATTGACTTCAGCATTGTTGCTGTGCTTCATAGGTTTACACACTTGATTGACTTCAGCATTGTTGCTGTGCTTCATAGGTTTACACACTTGATTGACTTCAGCATTGTTGCTGTGCTTCATAGGTTTACACACTTGATTGACTTCAGCATTGTTGCTGTGCTTCATAGGTTTACACACTTGATTGACTTCAGCATTGTTGCTGTGCTTCATAGGTTTACACACTTGATTGACTTCAGCATTGTTGCTGTGCTTCATAGGTTTACACACTTGATTGACTTCAGCATTGTTGCTTTTCCTTAATAGGTTTACACATTTGATTGACTTCAGCATTGTTGCTTTTCCTTTTATAGGTTTACACACTTGATTGACTTCAGCATTGTTGCTTTTCTTAATAGGTTTACACACTTGATTGACTTCAGCATTGTTCCTTTTCTTAATAGGTTTACACACTTGATTGACTTCAGCATTGTTGCTTTTCTTAATAGGTTTACACACTTGATTCACTTCAGCATTGTTGCTTTTTTTAATAGGTTTACACACTTGATTGACTTTAGCATGACAGATTTGTGTAATCTGTGACAAAGCTAGATAAAATATTTTGTGTTTCTTAAAGTGGTTTTGTCTTATATTTAGGGGCATTTATGTATTGTAAATGTAGCTTCAATATTCTCTTTTCGATAAGAATTAGGGGCTTATTGTTTTACCAGTGTCCATGTGTCTGTCTGTGAAACTTTAACCATAAAGTTTTATTACCAATTTGTCTAAGCCTATTTGAGATACAGTGCTGATATTTGGCATGTTGATAGATTTCATTTGTAAGCATCTGTTAATACCAAGGTCAAGATCATCTGGGCCCGAGGTTATAAAACTTTTCTCAGGCTCAGGCTCAATTTTCTAAAATTTCAAATTAAAATATATGTATGAAAATAAAAGATAATATTAATAAGTTATTATTTAAAACAACTTAGTAATATCATCTTCTATGTTTGTACATTTAAATGAATAATGAAACAGAATTACAGCTTTAATCCAAACTGAAATTTGAGAAAATTGAGCCTGAGCCTGAGAAAAGTTTTATAACCTCGGGCCCTGATCAGGTTTTGTCTCAAGGTCAATCAAGGAAGAAATTGCTTTTTCAGGAGAAATATTGCTTCATAAACACATCTTGTTTATTTCAATTTTGTGCCTTAAATCTTTAGTTATTTGTTAAAAAATGAATTTTGTTTACCTAAAATTTTGAATTAATAAAATTTAATCAATATTAAACTCTGATGTTAGTAATATTGCTCAGAATACTATCAAGCTTTCATTGCGAGGGATGGCCATGTCCGACATGGCTCTAAAAGGAGCACTTTCAAGACTTCCTGTATTATGGTCCTAGTTTTATAAAAAAAAATATTGTGAAATACACAGCTTTGATATTTTTGGTATAACTGTTTCGTTTTTAAGTCCATAACAACTCTTTGCTTTTACCATCAAACTAAAATAAATAAGTATACTCTAAATGTTTGATATAAAAGGGTAACTTTTGGATTTGAAATTTTATATCTTACAAAAGAAGGAATTATACAATACTTCCAGTTCGTTTGACTACCATAGAAGAGCCATTGATTAAAAAGTTGAATTTGTAGTTAAAGGCGAACTTTCTTACAATTACTACCATTTAATTTACAGGTTTACAATTTAGGAAGAGATACAATAGAACCTGTAACAGGCATAGAGTTTGACAGAATGCCATCAGAGTCAATGACAGAATATCAATATTATATACTGGCCACAACACCTGGGTAAGTATTTGGTCACCATGATTGCAGAGGTACATATAAGAGTGGTATTGCCAGCTTCAATTCTTTATTATACCCCCCTTAACTATATTTGGGGGTATATAGCTTGTCAGTCAGTCTGTCGGTCCGTTCATCTGTAGCATTTTCTCATCCGCTCAATTTCTCAGCAACTAATGTACAGATATTATTGAAACTTTACAGATGTGGTCAGTATCAGTCAGAGATGTGCAAGTGATATTTTGGTATGATCCATTGACTTTTGACAGAGTATTGCCCTTTGATGGAAAATTGCTTTTCATCGTTGACAAGCACTTGTACGGTGGTATTAGTCCGCATTGTGACAGTCTAGTTTCTAATTGGAAGTCCATGTTGTTGGTACTCATTAAATATTCTTTTTGAGACGATTCCAATGACTACCAATGGTATAGGATATCAATGGCTCAGTGCAAAGCAGTTGTAACTATCTATAAACATATAGGCATTTACAACTGTTTTGTGCTAAGCCATCGATATGTGCAATTACTGTTAAGATATATATAATACGTACTTAGTGTATTATATGAAAAAAAATATCTAACGAGGTTGGGAGAATTGATCATTGTCGAGGCTCTGCCGAGACAATTATCTATTCTCACAACCGAGTTAGATATTTTTTTCATACAATACACTAAGTACGTATTATATTTATCTTATAACCCTTTTTTGTCTTGTTTTCGTTGATGTTTCTAACTGAAATGCAAGTTTCTAAAAATAACTGCATGATATTATTGTTCTAAAAATAACTATGTGATATCATAAAAATATCATACGGGATGTTATCACATGGATATTTGTATTGTTATAAGATAAAATTTAATATGAAATCCAAAATACCCCCTCTAAGTGTAGATCAGTGATTTTGACGCTTAATTCTGAGTAAGGAGGACATCACACTCCTTTCTGATGAAATCAAGGAGTAAATTTTTAAATATGGCTTCACTCATTTTTATGCCCCCGATAGGGAGGCATCATAAATTTGACTTGTCCGTCCGTCCGTCTGTCCGTCCGTCTGTCCGTCCGTCCGTCCGTCATTCCGTCCAAAAACTTTAACATTGGCCATAACTTCCTTATTACTTAACATATTCGCATCATACTTTACCACAACATTCCTTGGTACATTACCTTTCTGTAGGCACATACTTTGGTGACCTTGACCCCTGGATGACCTTGACCTTCAACATAGATTGGCCATAATTTAAAATCAAAGCGGTGTCGGGGGCATTGTCATCTTACAGTGACAGCTCTTGTTTCTGACTATTTGTCTCCCACCAATGGGTCAATAAATAGTAGACCTATGTGAGATAGCGCAGCTGGAGGCTTGGAGAGGATGTAATGGTAGTACTGGTGTGAGAAATACCGGTAATCTATTTTAAGGTGCTCCAGCCCCTGTGATATAACTGAAAAATGGTTGAAAGTGGCTTTAAACCCCATTCAAACAAACAAACCAATTCTTATTATTTGGAGAACATTGTGGTGAAGAAGAAGTTGCTTTGTTACAATGTAACAATTTCTTCTTTGCCTACAAGTTCCTCCATCCCCTCTGTCTATTTTTGTCTGGAGCATATATTAAAAAGTAAGCTAGCTAGAATCATGGAATCTCAGGTGGATAGATCTCATTGAGGATAAGTGCAGTGTATAAAAACCATAACTCTACTTATCATATTTTGTGAGTTATTGCCCTGAAATGATTGACAAAGAAGGGGCCATCAACCTTCTCTAATGGGGGCATGAATGTTTTTGTAAAGTGATGACAGTTTCAATACATGTACATTTATATTTAAATTTTAATATTTATTTCATATGCATTTCTGAAAAAATAAATATAAATCTTAAGGCACTTTAAGTAATAGTTTCAGATATTTTATTTGGTTTGTACAACAAATTTCAAATAACCCCCTCCTTTAGAAAATACCTGAAAGTTGGTATTATTTTCATGCTAATATTTGGATTTATAGAGGCAAAAGGGCTGAAAAAAGAACAATCTGAAGTTCATACACTAAATATTTATATATTTGTAGGAGACTGTACCAGTTTATAGGATCTGTGTCTAAAACAGCTGAAGCACCCATGTTTTTACCTCTCTTTCAACAATTTGAAGGGGAGCAAGGTAAATATATTTTGTAGTATTATGAATAATGGATTCTTTTTATAAAAAAGCAAACAGGCCATTCAACGAGAGATAAAGAAATATATATATGCAGAAATCTCTTGTAAGTTACATTAATGCTCCAAAGCAGAGAAATTGGTATTGTAAACTGTTTGAAATAAATTCAAGTAGATTTATCTTAATGTCATTTACAAAACCTTCATTTGGTGAAAAAGTTAACATGGGAATCGAAAAATCATTGAAAGAACTATAAAATTGGGAATAACAATAGGAATGATACAACAGTGGCAACTCCCAAACAAGAATCGTGACTATTCTGTAGAAACTGGATTTTACTTATCCGATGAAAATGATTGATGAATGAAAAGCATCCGAAAAAAACAAAAATTGCATTTTATGTCCACCATAATCAGCGCGATACTAGGTCAGCTAAGGCTTTGATTTTGCTAGATGGCATAAGAAAGGCTATATTTTCTTTGTTAATGATACAAATAAGAAATGATTGAAGAAAAATGAACAATTATGAAACTTTAAATAGAGTTTCTCAGGCAAATTATTGAGACTTATTTACCTTAGCAGTCAGTACTAAAAAGATTGTAACAGATTTTTAAAGTACTATCTGTTTATATATAATTATGTCTCTATATTAATTTCTCATCTTTTCAGTTCAATTTCAAGAACTCCCTGGTAATTTTGGTTACAGTGAGCTGCGGATATTTTCTCCCAGATTCAGAGAGATGGCTAAATCATTTGCTTGGATGACAGGTAAGGGCTGAGAAAGGCTTCATATTTGGCCTATTGGTTAGTTTTAGTGGCAGCAGAAACATCCTAGCATTCTTTGGGTAATGTTACGGGGTTAAAGCTTGGCCTTCTCTTAGGGTCGCCATTTTCACCAAATGTAAAAATGAAATGAATTTGGCAATAAAAAAATGAAATTTGGCGAAATGACTGGCGACAAAAAAATCTGAACTTTGACGCATCAGCAATTATTCATTTTGACACTGGCTGAGAGGATAAAATGTAGACACGCTCACAAGTGATTGGCAATTAATTGAGGCAAAAGGCAGGTGTGTGAATTAGTAACCTCTTGGTTACTCATAACACTTCCTGATTGTTTACAAAAAAAAAAACTGTCAATGAAAAATTAATTGACATTTTAATACCCCCCCCCCCCCCCCCCCTTGGCCATGAGCAATATAAAAGGAACATAAGATTTATCAAGCACAACTTTAAGAAAAATGGCTCCAAATTTGGCTCCTTAAATCCAAATTTGGCTCCATTTTTCTTGAAAATGTTCGAGAAAAGATATTTCAGTCCAGAGAAGGCCCTGGGACACAGGTTTCTGGAGTCTGAGACCCACAAATGGCTGGACTCTTAAAACTTACTTATTGGAGTCCCATGGACCCTCTGCAGATTAATTTTAGAATAAAAACTCTTACAGAGTTTCAATTTGCTCCTAACTTGAGTCCCTATGTTGTATATACCAGTCCAATACGTCATTTACGTTTAATCAAAGAAAAGCTCAAAATGAAATAAAATGGAATGAAAAACTGAGAGCAAAAGAGAATTAGTCTTCATTTAGATATGCAACCTCAAGCAAAGACTCCTGTCATTCTAATTATTATGCCCCCCTTCAAAGAAGAGCGGGTATATTGCTTTGCATTTGTCGGTCTGTTGGTCTGTCCTTCAGTAGACCATTTTTTGTCCTGAGCATATCTCAAAAAGTATGCATGTAAGAATCATGAAACTTCACAGTTGAAAGATCTCAATGACGAGAAGTGCAGTGCATAAAAAGCATAACTTTACTCATTATTATTTTTAAGATATTGCTGTTTTTTAATTGACATAGGACCAAGTATATTTTAAGGAAGTACAGTCACTACCAACCATAAACTCATGAAATATTTATTGTTAATCTTTATATAGGACCAGGTGTGTATTATGGAAGTATAGATACATCAGGCAAGTTGGGGCCTTATACTGTAACCACCAACCACAAACTCATGAAATATCCCAAGGAGGGCAATGAGAGAATTACCATTAATCCATTTGCCATGGTTCTTACAGAGTTTCATTGTTTGTTGTTGTTTCCTGACAAGTAAGTGATTTTCTGTGCTTCAGGCCTGAGGGGGGCACTCATTCTCTCTGACTATTTGTCTCTCACCAATAGGTTGATAATCTTAGACCTATGTGAGATAGCAGCTGGAGGCTAGGAAAGGATGTGATGGTTGTACTAGTGAGAGAAAGGTATTCCAGCCGCCGCCATATAACTGAAAAAATGTTGAAAGTGGTGTAAAAACTTCATCCAATCAATTAATCTGTGTTTCAGGATGACAAAACAGTACAAACTTTTGCAGAATATACTTTGTTTTGCACATGCACTTGCATGCAAAGCATGGTATAATTTGCAAACAGTTTGCACCATTTTGTTATCTTGAATGCCGGGCTTGTATACCTTTCTACTCTTCCTGCATAACTAGAAAGTTTAAAAAACAAAGCCTACTACAACTTATAGTGTGTCCTTACATGTTATTGTATTGGGATTGTGTCCTTTTTAGAGGTCTGTACAAAGAATGGTAAAAATACAGATTTCATGAGAAATTCTTCATGTTTTTTAATGTAAAACATGTTCCTATAGCACTTACTCACTATCTCTTTTAACAACTTCACAGCTTTATATCTTCTTAGACTATCACACAAATGGACAAATGTATCAACAGCAACAATAAATAATATAATCTGCTATCCAGGAAAACCAATCTTAATGAAATAAAATTGATAATTGGCTTGATAGATTGCCCCTGATTGTCACTTTCAAGGGGTCAGTGCAACACTATTTTAAGTGCCAATGTATTTATAGGCACTTACAAGATTGTTGCACTGATCTCTTGAAATCAATTATATACCATTACCATTGTTTTTATTACCAACTTTGTAGAAAACTGATTGCACTGAAGAAACCAAAGAGGAGAAGGAGAATTTGTTTGTTTCCAGCAATTTATCCCATTTTCTCAACATTTTCTGCAATATATTGCAGTATTTATTCAGCTTCAACATAAATTAATTTGAGACTAAAATTCTTTTAATATGGATAAGACTAAAGGTAGAAAACAAGGGGTATTATGATCACTTTGGCATTGTTTAGATTGGTGTTTGCTGTGGTGTTTGTGTGACAAACTTTAACCTTTGTCATGTCTCTAATGTTATTGAAGATATCTTCATACAATTTGGCATGTGAGTTCACCAGCATAAGAGCTACCCAGACCTAAAAGGGGTATAACTCTGGAAGCATTTTGTAAGAGTAATGCCCCTTTTTATGCCCCCGATAGGGAGGCATCATAAATTTGACTTGTCCGTCCGTCCGTCCGTCTGTGCGTCTGTCCGTCTGTCCGTCCATCCGTCCGTCATTCCGTCCAAAAACTTTAACATTGGCCATAACTTCTAAATCAAAGCGGTGTCGGGGGCATTGTCATCTTACAGTGACAGCTCTTGTTTGACTTAGGATATTTGCAATATCCAACACCTACAGCTGAGTTTTGAACCCCTAGGCGTTGCCCGTGTTTATGTTTTTATAATAATCTACGTAAAACAGCTGAATAATAAGGGATCAAATATACTTGGTGGATAGTTGAAGACTTCTCCTTCATCCAACATAAACACTTTGATTTATTTCAGGTTAAAGGCATTCTGTCTCCTTAATGAACAACAGATTTTTGATGACTTTTTCTCAGATGTAAGTTGTTGAAGGAATTTCATATTTGTCTCTATTTTACCCTTCCACCTTACCAGCTCTTACAGGGAAGAGAGTTTTTAATTCGAGACAATTGAGCTGTGGGTGACATTTCCAACAATTTGATATATGTGTGAGGCGCAAAAATTGAGTAGCCTTGACAGTCATGTAATGCAATTAAAACTGCTGCACTCATCCTTTCTGACTATTTGTGTCTCACCAATGGGTTGATAATCAAAGACCTATGTGATATAGCAACTGGAGGCTAGGAAAGGATGTGATGGTAGTATTGGTGGGAGAAATACGAAGAATCCATTGTTTGGTGCTCCAGCCGCCTCGATATAACTGAAAGATTGTTGAAAGCGCTGTAAAATCCAATTCAGACAAACAAATCTGAAGACACTCTAAGAAATTATCTTTCAATAAAGCCCATAGTGAAGACTCTGGCCAGACTGTGCAGATGCACAGGCTGACTAGAATCTTTACTATGCACACAATTGAAATTGTTGGAAATGTCACACACAGGCTCAAATGATATGTTAACAATCCTCGACAATTAACAGATCGCTGCTTTTAATAAAAATGGTTGGCTAATAAAAACATTTTTGTATAATGGGATGATTGTTGAACTATTACATTTTCCGCCATTCCCTTTGTTTCAGTTCATAGATGGACAACTAAAATGTTGTTAGCTGTAGTTATTTTTACCTTGCCCTCCAATGAATTGCTGTTTATTTAATGTTCATTAGTGTATAATCTGCATGTAAATAGAGGATACTGAATGAGTGTTCATTGAATACCAAAATAAACAGGTAAAAACAAAGCTGCGCCATTTTTTTATTTGTTCTAGATGACAAGTTTAATAAGTTTGGTATTTTAATGCCCCCGATAGGGAGGCATCATAAATTTGACTTGTCCGTCCGTCCGTCTGTCCGTCCGTCTGTCCGTCCGTCCGTCTGTCCGTCCGTCCGTCATTCCGTCCAAAAACTTTAACATTGGCCATAACTTCTAAATCAAAGCGGTGTCGGGGGCATTGTCATCTTACAGTGACAGCTCTTGTTTGAACACAACTTTGATATTGTAAAAACAATATAACCTGAATTTTTGCAATAAATCGACGAAATTTCAGAAATTTATTGATTTGAGTTATTCTGCAAAACATATAACACCGTTTCTGAAATGACGTCAGCAATTGCATTAGGATTATTTTCACAATGAAAATAAAAATAAAACGGTGCTATATGTTCTTAGCTCATTTGCATAGTTATCCCACTAGTGTAATAACACTCATGTAATAACAAAAATATGCAACCAAAGAGGGTCCCATACCACACATAAATGGACGAACCCAGCATTCTGACACCAGTAAAGTAAAAATTCTGCCAAACATAGGACTCGTACCAGCAACTCCTGGAACATCAGAAAAGTGGGCTACTGACTTTGCTTACCAGGTACATGGTGGTGATTCTACTCACTGTTAGCTAATAAAAAACCTTTCCACTTCATTATTATTTAGATTATCCTTTGAATTAAATATTTATTTATATTATGTAAATTTTACATTTCCAGAGGTTTGGAAAGCTGTTAGGTTTAGTGAAAGATCCATTAAAGGGCTCCATATTTGTATATACCTCACAAAATGTATTCAAGTATAAAGTTACCAGAGAATCAAGGTAGGTTAGTAAAAGGAAGACAATTGAGCCTGTGGGTGACATTTACAACAATTTCTCATGTGTGCAACAGTAAAACTCGGTTCAGTCAGTGTGGCCGCGCAGTCTGATCAGAGTCTTCACATTGTGCTCAATAGATGGCTACGGACTTAAAATTTATATTCACTACCCAAAATTAATTTTACTACACTGCATGAGTGTCCAGGCTACTCAACGTCTTTCCATCAGGCACACATGAAATTGCTGGAAATGTCACCCCCAGGCTAAATTGTTTATTTGGTAAGATGGATTTTCTCACTTTACTACCCTCGTCTTAAGAGCAATAAGAGATATTTTTGTCTTACACATGTGTAAGATCATATTCTAGATTACGTCTTTACGACGTCAAGTAATTCACATTAAAATGGAATATTTGGCGTGTTGTTGTTTGAAAAATTAGATTTTAATGATCAAAAAAGTTATGAGAAAAATAACCTGTTACTTGATCTTGTTTCAGACAAGCCGGTCTTTTCCTCATCTAGAAAAGAAAAGTTATTAAGCTATCCAAGGCTTGCTTAAGGTAGTGGACCCGTAATAGTTCTGCAACGTTTAGGTAGTCATGCACTTTATCAGTGTTAACTGAGGTTTCCTAATGACTTCCATTAGGAAACTTTGGTAAATACTGCTAAAGATCATTGTTCCGAAATGTTGCGGAACAATTATGGGTCCACTACCTTCATAATATTTCAATTGTAAACTCGGTAAAGATCAGCTTGTATCAAACGAAATCTCTTTAAGAGATTTTTTATATCTGTCTTTGGGTGAACAGCTGGCTATGTTTGTGGGTCATTGTGGGTCAAACATGTTGATTTAAAAATTTCGGTCCCTAACATATTGATACTTGTAAACATGTTGAAAATAAATTCATTTTATTGTGCCATTAAGCAGGAGTGTTGAAGATAGAATGTTAAATTAAAGTAAAGGAAGTTAAGAAATGTTATCATGTTGCGTAATGCTAAACTTTGGGAATCACTTGTTTCAATTTTTGGTATATACTCAGGAATTTTATGTGTGCATCAAACCATCATTGCTGATTATATTTATATTGTCTATATTGTAGGGATGTATGGCAGATGTACTTAGATAAAGGTGATTTTGAACTAGCAAAAGAGTACTGCCAGGTGAGAGATTTACAATTGTTTATTTGCTTGTTTGAATGGGGTTTAACACTGCTTTCAACAATCTTTTTGTTATATTTGTAGCAGCTGGAGCACCTAACAATGGAGTCCTGGTATTTCTCACACCAGTACTACCATTGCATCCTTTCCTATCCTCCAGCTGCTATCCCACATAGCTCTAAGATTATTAACCCTTTCATGGAAGACAAATAGTCGGGAAAGATGAGTGCTGCCGCCGGGAAACAAATCTGGGACCTCTAGATTGACAGTCTGATGTGCTACCAACTGCACTATGAGGGCGGCAGGCTTGTTACAAACAATCACTTATAATGCTCAGGCATTATTAAGAATGGGAGCAAATTGTTTACCTTTACCCATCTCCCTGTCAATCCATCTGTTTGTCCTTTGTCTATTTGTCTTCAAAACTTAACAAAAAAACTTAGTATTACCATCAAATTAAGCACTATATAAGGTACCATGTCCATCCATCTGTCTGACCGTTCGCCTGTTTCTCCATCTGTTTTCAAAAACTTTACCAAAAGGCTAACCAAAACTATTTATATAAAATATTCAAATCTGGCATGATAAAATCTTGATGAAACACATCTGCAGATACCAAAGTCAAGGTCATCATTGACAGAGTCTAGGTCAGGTGTCAAGGGCAAAGTGGATTAAACAATCTTTGTGTAAATAGAGGATATTGAATGAGTGGTCATTGAATATTGAATTTATTAAACAAGTCATCTATAAACAGATAAAAACGAGGCTGCAGCTGTTTAAGATGACAAGTTTAATAAATTCTGTATTTTATGAGCACAAATTTTAAATTCTGTTTATAATATGACCCGAATTTTAGCGAAAAATCGTCAAAATTCTTGAAATTCAACGTTTCTATTTTCCACAAAACTTATAAAGCCGTTTCAAAAATGACGTCACAAAACATAGATTATGACGTCATTTTCGTGGTAACAATATAGCGTTGAGCTCATTTGCATAGTTATTCCAGTAGTGTAATTTCACCCCGTCGACGTCGGTCATATTATTAAAAAGGATATTAAATTTTAAGCTCTGTAGATTCAAAGAATAAATTCCTGGCTAAACTTTATCATCCAATTTTCTTAGAAAAAAATGACAAGGCAAACATACACATGTATCATGCTTGATATTTAAAGCAATATCATTACAGTGAGATATATAGGTTTGGTCATGAGATTTTGTTTAGCACGCTGATCTTTATTGGGTCTAAAAGAGAAGCTAGCCTTGGCAAGCCTAATAACTTTTCTATTCTAGAACCAGGATAAGATAAGCTTTTCTCACTTTATAAGCTCCCCTTGTCATATATGATCAACAGCTGTCAGAGATATAGAGGATATTGAATGAGTGTTCATTGAATACCGAATTTATTAAACGAGTCATCTATAAACAGATAAAAACAAGGCTGTGCCGAGTTTTTATCTGTTTTAGATGACGAGTTTAATATATTCGATACTTTATGAGCACAAATTGGATATTCTATTTATAATATGACCCGAATTTTTGAGAAAAATCATTGGAAATCTTGATATTCAACATTTCAATTTTCTGCGAAACCTAAAACGCTGTTTAAAAATGACTTCACAATATATACATTATGACCTCATTTTCGCCGTCACAAATAGCGTTGTTATTCGTTCTGAGCTCATTTGCATGGTTATTCCACTAGTGTAATAACACCCGTGTAATATCAAAAATATTCAACAAGGTAATTTCACTCCCGCGACGTAGGTCATATTATAAAACCTTGTCTTACACATGTGTAGGATCATATCTAAATGATGTCTTCACAACGTCATCTAAATTTTCACAGTATTTATTTCTTCATAGCATTTCAAAAAATTGGGTTTTAACAATATATTTGTGAGAAAAAAAAATCTGTTACTCAATTTTTACTGCAGACAAGCTTATCTTAACCAAGTCTAGAATGGGTATGCAATTAAGCCAGCCTTGGCAAGCTTAATATTTCTATTCTAAACTAGGTTCAAATAAAATCTGATAACAGATCCTATATGTCTTAAACAAAATTGAGTTATAGATTCATTTTCTCAATTTATACCAGTTCTTTACGTCAAATCCCAGGATGTAGCTCTACTGTTTTTAGCTCACCTGAGCACGAAGAGCTAAAGGTGAGCTATTGGGATTGTAGAATGTCCGTTGTCCGTCGTCAGTCGTGCGTTGTGCGTCGTCCTCGTCCACAATTTCTTTAAACATCTTCTCCTCCTAAACCAGTGGGCCAATCTTGATGAAACTTGGCAGGGATGTTCCTTGGGCCAAGCTCTACCAAAGTTGTTCAAATAAATGAAATCCACCCTTAACTTTCCCTTTACCCTTAACAAAAAGGGTGAAAATATGAAAATCTTTCAAAATTTTCTTCTCTGAAACCAGAAGGCAGACAGCTTTCATATTTGGTATGTAGCATCATCTAGAAGACCTCTACCAAGTTTGTTCATATCAAGACCCTGGGGTCATATTTGGGCTTTGCCCAGGCCCAACCCTTTTTACATGGAATCAAAGTACAAAAATCTTTAAAATCTTCTTCTCTGTAACCAGATGGCAGACAGCTTTAATATTTGTTGTGTAGCATCACCTAGTGGGCCTCTACCAAGTTTGTTAATATCAAGACCCTTGGGTCATATTTGGGCTTTGCACGGGTGCATCCCTTTATCTCTTATGAGCAAAAAGGGTAAAAAAAAGAAAATCTTCAAAAATCTTCATCTATGAAACCAGAAGGCAGACAGCTTTCATATTTGGTATGTAGCATGATCTAGTGGACCTCTACCAAGTTTGTTCATATCAAGACCCTTGGGTCATATTTTGGCTTTGCCCAGGCTTAACCCTTTTTACATGGAATCAAAGAGCGAAAATCTTTAAAAATCTTCTTCTCTGTAACAAGATGGCAGACAGCTTTAATATTTGGTATGTAGCATCACCTAGTGGGCCTCTACCAAATTTATTCATTTCAAGACCCTGGGGTCATATTTGGGCTTTGCACAGGTGCATCCCTTTATCTCTTATGAGCACGAAGGGTAAAAAATGAAAATCTTCAAAAATCTTCTGCTATGAAACCAGAAGGCAGACAGCTTTCATATTTGGTATGTAGCATCATCTAGTGGACCTCTACCAAGTTTGTTCATATCAAGACCCTAGGATCATATTTGGGCTCCACCCGGGCGCATCCCTTTTTACATAGAATCAAAGAGCGAAAATCTTTTAAAATCTTCTTTAATCGAAACCAGAGGGCACACTGCTTTCATTTGTGGTATGTAGCACCATCTTGTGGGCCCCTACCAAGTTTGTTCATATCAAGACCCTTGGGTCATATTTGGGCTCCACCCAGGCGCATCCCTTTTAACTCATCTGAGCACGATGGGTGAAAATAAGAAAACCTTCAAAAATCTTCTTCTCGGAAACCAGAATGCAGATAGCTTTCATATTTAGTATATAGCATCATCTTATGGACCTCTTCCAAGTTTGTTCATATCAAGACCCTGGGGTCACATTTGGGGTCCACCCGAGTGCACCCCTTTTTACATAGAATCAAAGAGTAAAAAGGCATATCTGTCTTGCTCTTCGCTGAAAACATTCCATGGTATTTATCTTAGGCAATTATCTTCTTTTTGATATCTGCCTATCTAATTAATGTGATGTCCCAGGGGTCAAGGAGACTCAGGTGAGCGATCTAGGACCATCTTGGTCTTCTTGTTAGAGAAAACCTGAGGTATTATGATCACTTTAGCATCATTTGCGTTGGCATTGATGTTGATATTGGTGGTTTTATTGGTGTTATAAAATTTAACCTTGGTCATATCTCTGTTGTTTTTAAAGATATCTTCATGAAACTTGGCATGTGTGTTTACCATCACAAGAGCTACCGTTTGTAAGCTCACATGAGCACACAGTGCTCAAGGTGAGCTATTGTGATTGTACAATGTCTGTCGTCAGTTGTCTGTCGTGCGTCGTGCGTCGTCCACAATTTCTTTAAACATCTTCTACTCCTAAACCTGTGAGCCAATCTTTGATGAAACTTGGCAGGGATGTTCCTTGGGCTAAGCTCTACCAAAGTTGTTCAAATAAATGAAATCCACCCTTAACTTTCCCTTTACCCTTAACATAAAGGGTGAAAATATGAAAATCTTTCAAAATTTTCTTCTCTGAAACCAGAAGGCAGACAGCTTTCATATTTGGTATGTAGCATCATCTAGTGGGCCTCTTCCCAGTTTGTTCATATCAAGCCCCTGGGGTCACATTTGGGCTCCACCTGGGTGCATCCCTTTTTACATAGAATCAAAGAGTGAAATGGCATATCCTTCTAGCTATTGGCTGAAAACATTCCAGGGTATTGATAATATGTAGAAATAACACCTTGTTGACATCTGCCTATTTTATTAATGTGATGTCCCAGGGATCAAAGAGACTCAGGTGATCGATCTAGGACCATCATGGTCTTCTTGTAATCAATTTTAATCACACTTGATATTCTATGAAGTCTTCACATACTTGATTTGAATGCGCCTGGTCACTATTCATATGATTGGTTTGAAAAAACATTGACCCATGTCATGCTGAACAAAAGGCTTTGCAAAATGTCTAAAAACAAAGTGCTGAAAGCTCATTGACTGCACTTATTGCAAATCATTATTTGTTTTGAAAATATAATGTTTTAAACAACTTGGACTTGAAAGGGAAACTAGGGGTACAAACTAACATCAGCCTAGACAAAGGTTCAGCATGACAAGGGTTAATATTTCTGTTATCATTTTCCTCAGGATAATCCAGTGTCCCTGAATAAAGTGGTAACCAAGCAGGCAGAATATTTGTTTGATGAGAGAAGGTATTGTCTGATTTATTCTGTAAAACTTGTATTGAACAACCTCATTGTAAAATTTAAAAAAAAACCATCAAATATTGGTTGCTTAGGGAAATCATATTTTCAGCTAATTTGAAGCAACATGAGAAACTGATTAATATGTTATTGGCTTATGCATGATCCACCAAACTTAACCCTGTTTATCTGCATATGTATTGACCCCACTTCATGGATGTTTTCTTTAAATAGCTACAGTAACAGGAATAACAGACGAAAATTAATTTTTCTCTTGTTGATATTGGTGAACTGTTATAAAAACTCTAAAGAGAGATATTTTTAATTATGCAGGGTTTTAAGTCTTCAATTCTTTCCTGAAGTTGAGCACCAAATATCAATATACTTCTATCAATTTCTTAATCTTTAACAAGGGAATAGATCTAAATCTACAAATTTCAAGATTGGTGTCCTAAAAGAAATGGTTTATTACTAAAGCAGGGGCTTCCTAAATTTCAGAAAGGACCCCTAAGATCCCAATATTCTAGTCCTTTGGACCCTATTTTGTTGATGTTTGACTAAAACCCATTTATGTTTGTCCAATGAAAATATAAGCAAATATAAAAGATAGTAATAGATTCCGCCTTGATAACATATCCACAAATTTTTACGCACAAAAGGAATATTCTTTGAAACAAAATGTAAAAATGGAGCAGAGCTACAAATTGAGGGGGTATTTTGGTTTTCCAATTTTAATATTTCTTGAGTCTCTGCTCAAACCGTATTTTGTGGGTACTCATTTGAATCGTCTTATTGAGAAGATTAAAATGAGAACCCACAACATGGGACTCCTATTTAAATTATAGATTTTTAACCAGTGTTACCCCCTCTTATCTGTACTTCTGAAGGAGAAATTGTTTCAATGAGTTATGTCTGTTGTCTCTGAACTTTTATTGCTTAATAGGGAACTTTTCATTTCAATTAAAGCATTTTGAATTTTCTTCTCCATAATTTTAGAAAAGTCCAATTTTTAATCAACCTGTTACAAGTTGAATAATTTTATATTTTGTAGGTATCTAGAGAGTGCTGAACTGTATGCCCAAACACAGAATTCCTTTGAAGAAGTTGCATTGAGGTTTATACGACTAGACAATAAAGATGCCCTGAGGAAGTTCTTACACAAGAAACTAGAAAGCCTCAGACCACAGGTAAACTGAATTTAATAAAGAGATGAAGAGAATGTTTGTTGATTTCATGGAAGTTTGAAACTAAAAAAAAACAATCACACTTTATGAATACTTGAAGCTTATTTGTTTGGAGCAGAACTCTGTCATCTTGGCTGTTATGATTCATGATTATTTTAGCTCTGCTGTTGGCAAAAACCCAGTTGTATTTCTATAGCATTGGTGTTGTCATCATCGTTTTCGAAAACGTTAACATTTTGAATATCTCTGGTTCTATTGAAGGCATTCACTTGAATAATGGCACACATGTTCACCATCAAAAGGGCAACCTATAGGGGGATAATTCTAGGTGCATTTTTTGCAAATAATGCCACTTCATTGACTTAGATTTTTTTTCTACCATCCAGCTCTCAACAGCCAAGCATAGGCACCCATAGGCTGTCTCTTGATTGAGTTATTGCCTTCGTTGTTTTTCATCCAGCAGTTTGAAGACATATCTTATGAAGATTAAACACCTTGTTATTATTCTAAAAATGTCAAAGACTCACAACTTAACAGATCAAATGGGAACAAATGTACATCATAGACTCATGGGTTAATTCTGATACAACTAAATAGAATCTGCACAACATGAGCATAAACCTTTTAGTTCTAGTTTCAGTGATATAAGGGTAATTAAATACAATAGATGATTATGTCTGAAAAAAGCCTTAACCTATTACTTTTCCAACAAAGAAGGCCTCACCAGTACTAGTCAGCTGTATTGTGATACAATATACCATACTGAGCAAAAAGTTTAGACTGATTACAGGATATTAAATGAGTGGTCATGGAATACCGAATTTATTAAACAAGTAATCTATAAACCTATAAAACTGAGGCTGTAGCGAGTTTTTATCTATTTCAGATGACGAATTTAATAAATACGTTTTTTAAGAGCATAAATTTCATATTCTATTTATAATATGATATGAATTTTTGCAAGAAAATTACGATATTTATTGATTCAAGTAAATCTGCAAAACATATAATGCTGTTTACGAAATGACGTCAGCATATGCATTTTGACTTCATTTACACAACAACAAAAATAACATTGCCGTACGTTTTTAGCTCATTTTCATAATTATTATACTATTGTAATAACACCTGTGTACTTTCAAAAATATTCAACAGGGTAATTACACTCCCGCAATGTAGGTCATCTTATAAAAACAATTGAATTTGTTATACACTCATTTGCATAGTTAATGCACTAGTGTAATAACACCTGTGTTATATGAAAATATTCAACAGTGTTATTTCACTCCCTTTACATGTTTCTTCAAATGAGATGAAGAGACCTGCTGAAGCAAAAGCACTGCCTGCAGGTCCTTGCGCTCGTCACTTTGGTGCTGGATGGTGGATAAAAATCTAAGTAATAAAGGGGGCATAATTTGCTCAAATCCATCTAGAATTATCCTTGAAATTATAGGGTGCTTTTTTGATGGGGGCCATGTGTACCAAGTTTTAATAATATCAGAGATGTCGCAAAGCGTCGATGTTTTGCATGTCAAGGACAACAAAAAGGTCAATAACGCAGAGGATTAAGCAATACCTTCTGGCTCTCTGAGAACAGACAAGCTTATAAACATACAATGATGTAAACACCAATATTTTTCCGATATTTTTCAGGACAAGACCCAGATGACAATGTTAGTAACCTGGTTGATAGAGATTTATCTGAACCAGTTAGGAGAGTTGAAGGAACAGCAAATGGATGGAAGTGCCACATTTAAAAGTCTACAGAAAGAATTCCAGACATTTCTTACACAGACTAGAGTTAAGGTGGGTTGCTTTTAATTGAGAGAATTCCTAAAGTGTTGTCTGCAACCTCTTTGAAATTGGATCAGTCTAAAATGTTGTCATCAACAGCAAATGGATGGAAGTGCCACATTTAAGAGTCTACGGAAAGAATTCCAGACATTTTTTACACAGACAAGGGTTAAGGTGGGTGAATTTCCTTATGGAATTATAATTTAATTTTAGTTGTGTCCATCAATATTCCTACATTCTGGCTGAAAAGTTGGCTTTATTCCACAAAGAAAATAATTTTGAGTATGCAGCTGTTTTGTAAGCTTCCACGAAAAGTAGTTCCGTAAAAATCTGTTTCTTAATTGTAAATATTTATATTTTTGCTTCATGATATTAAATTAATTCTCAAAAATTCTTAAATCAATAATACTTCATTGCCTAGAAGACCAAGAAAGATTTAACCAATTCTGTTTGAAGCCTGTGATAAGGCTTTGGAAACCACTGTAGATTTTAGTTTCAGTCCAACCTGGGCTTTTTATGCCCCCGTATTGAGAGATGGGGGGCATATTGTTTTACTCATGTCCGTCTGTCTGTCCGTCTGTCTGTCTGTCCATCTGTCCATCCGTCGGTTTGTCCGAAAACTTAACCCGAAAACTTAACCTTTGCCTTTTCTCCAAAAGTATTTGACATACAAAGCTGTACACCAAAGTCAAGGTCATGTGACAAGGTCAAGGTCATGTGACAAGGTCAAGGTCATCTGTCAAGGTCAAACTTAAAAAAAAAATGCTGTTACGGGGGCATTTGTGTTTCACAAACACATCTTGTTTTATGGGGAAATTGTTAGTATTGTGCTAGTATTGTGTGAGAGAAAGTAAACTGTGTGAATCTCTTGTTCTTAATATTGAAAATAATTTTTATTGAAAAATGAGCCAGTGCGTGACATTTCCAACAATTTCACATGTGCACAACATTGAGACCCAGATCAGTATGTGCAGCTGCACAGTCTGATCAGAGTCTTAACTATGCGCTCAATAGATGGCTACTGACCTAAAATCACTTATCACAATCCAAAATCAATTTTCATGCACTGCTCTATTGTCCAAGCTACTCAACATCTTTCCATCACACACTCATGAAATTGTTGGAAATGTCACGCACAGGCTCCAATAACCCCTGTATATTTTCATGTAGGAATGTGTAGGCCACAACAAGAAAGTAGTGTATGATCTCATAGCTAGCCACGGGGATGTGGAAGATTTGGTCTTCTTTGCTGTTCTCATGAAAGGTAGGTCTAGGACTGTGATTTGTTATACCCAGCACTAGAAATTTACTGTGAGGGGTTGGTGCAAATCGAATGTAAATCAAGGGGTCAGTGTAACACTATTGTAAGTGCCTATGAATATATAGGCACTTACAAAAGTGTTGCACTGACCCTTCTAAATGCCTATGTTATTTTACAATCCCACATATATTTATATATATACTACATGTTATTCTACTAAAATTAAACATCTCCTGTATAAACATTATTTTTTATCAAAATGGTGGAATATAAAACAAACTTTAAAATGTAACTAACTATTACTAAAAATGTAAACTTGATTAATCATTGTTTGAAAAATTAAATGGATATATGCAGAAATTGCTTAATAATTTTGAAATAAGTGTGAAGAAATTAAATTGGAAAAAAATAATAATACTAAATGTTTTAGAATGTATTTTAGAATAAAGAGGTAAAAGTACATAAAGTTATTGTTTGTTTTATTGAATGAACAAAAACTTAATGTAAATGACAGTTAATGTAAAATACCACTGATTTGACAAAAATGTTTTAAGGTGCAATGTTTTGCAAGTGACTTATATGGCAGCGTGTACGCACATCTTTGAGCCACAGTTATAGGGCAATTGGTAGCATGTTACTTTTACTTCAATAGCTAATGTTGGCACTCATCCATTCTAACAATTTGTCTCCCATCAATGGGTTGATAATTGTTAACCTATATGAGATAGCAGCTGGAGGCTAGAAGGGGATGTTATGAAGGTACTGATTCATTATTAGGACTCCAGCCACTATATGACTGAAAAATTGTGATAAGGGATGATACACCTATACAAACCAAAAAAAATTCTTTTGCCTGAAGTGAATGAAATAAGGGATAGGTCTATAAATAGAGAGATTTTATTATTTTTATGCTCCCCGAAGGGAGAGCATATAGCCGCCTCTTCGTCTGTCCGTCCGTCCGTCCGTCCGTCCATCCGTCCGTCCGTCCGTCCGTCCATTTCCACCTATTTCTCCATAACCCTTGGGCCAAATCAAATGAAACTTACCATGTGAACTCCCTATGATATAGTGATGATGCATCTGTGATGGTTTTTGGATTTGAGGCCTCGTCATGGGAAAAGGGGACTTAGGGTAAAAAAAAGTTTTTCCCAAATTTCTCCTAGTCCAACAGTCAGAATTTAGTGAAATTTCATATTTGAGTAGCAAATCAGATGCCCTTTACTATAAATGATTTGAAATTAACGTAAAAAAAAAATATCATGGAAAAAGGGGGCTAAATGTTTGTTACCTTACGTTAGCATGTAAAATAGTAATTCCGTCCCTCCGTCCGTCCATTTCCACCTATTTCTCCATAACCCTTGGGCCAAATCAAATGAAACTTACCATGTGAACTCCCTATGATATAGTGATGATGCTTCTGTGATGGTTTTTGGATTTGAGGCCTCGTCACGGGAAAAGGGGACTTAGGGTAAAAAACAGTTTTTCCCAAATTTCTCCTGGTCTAACAGTCAGAATTTAGTGAAATTTCATATTTGAGTAGCAAATCAGATGCCCTTTACTAAAAACAATTTGAAATTAACGTAAAAAAAAAATATCATGGAAAAAGGGGGCTAAATGTTTGTTACCTTTACGCTAGCGCGTAAAATACAGTTATTTTTTCATTTCTCCTAGTCTCATGCTCAGAATTTGATGAAATTTCACATTTCAGTAGCAAATCAGATGCCCTTTACCATAAGGTATTTGATATTTGTGTCTAAAAATATGTCATGCAAAAAGGGAGTTTAATGTTTGTTACCTTTATGTTTGCTGTATAAGATAACATCTTATTTGAGTCCTTGCAATCTGACCACAGAGCATATCTCCTAAAGTATAATAGCTATCAACTTGAAACTTAATGGGTAGATAGATCTCATAGAGGAGAAGTGCAGTGTACAACTGCAACTCTTGCTTGCATAATTTTGGAGTTATTGCCCTTTGTTATTTTTGATACTTAGATTTTGTCTGGAGCATATCTCCTAAAGTATAATAGCTATCAACTTGAATCTGTATGGGTAGATAGATCTCATAGAGGAGAAGTGCAATACACCTGAACTACAACTCTTGCTTGCATAATTTTGGAGTTATTTCCCTTTGTTATTTTTATTACTTTGACAGTACATAGAATCTTTTATCTATTAGGCTTCAGTTTACTATCAAGCTTTCTTGGCGGGGGATGTCCATGTCCAACATGGCTCTTGTTTTTGTGACAATGCCTTATTCGGGGAGCATAATCCGTCTCTGACGGCTCTTGTTTAAAAAGAATTTCACTATTGTGTTGTAGTTTTTATAAGTGATCTTTGAGAAAATGAAAATGCCATTTATCAAATTTTCCAGATTATGAGAAAGTAATCAGCCATTATATTCAGTATGATGACTATCAGAGGGCTTTATTACAACTCACTAAACAGGTTGGTAGAATTTGACAAATAATTTAGAATTAAACACTTCTCATATTTTGCAACTACATGAAATTGACAACCAAATTGTATGATATTTCAATTACGGTAGAAAGCGCGTTAGGTGACCACTTATGGGACAACCAAAAACAGGTCGTTTAAGAGAATAGTCTTTTAGTACACATTTTGTTTACAAATTATAAGCATCATTTTGATTGTTTATGAAATTGTGCATTTCTCAATTATACTATATTTTTAAAACTCAACAGAATCGTCTCACTGAGACGATTGTAATGAGTGTTAACAACATAGGATTCATTGACAATGATTTTTTGACCAAATGAATTACTTGCACTTTTAAGATATATTGAATAAAGAATTATGTATTGAGTACAGTTGCTAAATGAAAAAATGGTTGCTTAATAGACTTTGTTGCTCAAGCAAGATATACAATAGTATGATATCTCATTTTTTGTCTACAAAATGATGTGTCTGAAACCTTTTAGATGAAACAAATTAGCTTTTCCTTTTCAACCCTTAAGATTATATGTCCCTATGATTTTATATACAGTCAAACTTCGGTCTCTCGAACAGGGGTATTCTCGAACACTAGGGAAAATTCGAACAAGGATCTCAGTCCCGGCAAATTTCGCTCATAATTCATAGTGTTCGACCTTGGAAAACTCGTACACCAGGACGGTCGAACTCTCGAACACATTCTTCAGTCCGGAAGCTAAAAATGCTTATATAATTCACCTGGAAAAATTCGAACAAAGGGTCTACAGCTAATAACAAGCTGTCATATTTAGGTGATTTTCACACTTTTCAACTCGTAATCCTTTTTTGACACCTTATTGTCAATTTCGCACCGTACGTAATAATTACCCATTCCGTGAAAAGTACAATGTTTTATTAAATTGAATTAAGTTGTTGTTTGGCCATCTGCTGTTTACATTCATTACTGTAAAATGTCTCTTTTTGATATTTCGGCGACTAGTTAACTTAGCAATGTCAGAAAATATACAGATACGTAACGTCTGCTTGAAAGTATGACGAGAAGGGTTCGAACAAGTGACTCGTAAAGAAATTGGGGTTTTAAATTTAGATGGATATACCTTTTCTCAAAGACTGGCGTAAATTTGTTAACTCGACAAGCCTTTAAAGTTCAACATTTGAACGGTGTTTAAATTTGACTTTAATAAATTTTTCACTTGCAATTTAGGCCGTGTACGTAACAAGAATAATAATAAGGTAGCCTTTCTGTAAACAAAGGGAATGCGACACTAAGACTCTTTAGTCGAAAGTTATTTCATCATTTTATCGAGAGATCGGGGGCATATTGTTTTACTCATATCCGTCTGTCTGTCCGTCCGTCTGTCTGTACGTCCGTCCGTCTGTCCGAAAACTTAACCCGAAAACTTAACCTTGCCAATATTTTCAAGCCTATTAATGATACAAAGCTAATATTTGGCATGATGATGGTCTCAATGATCCTCATCCGCTGGTACCAAAGTCAAGGTCATGTGACAAGGTCAAGGTCATCTGTCAAGGTCAAAATTTGAAAAAAAATGCCGTTACGGGGGCATTCGTGTTTCACAAATGCATCTTGTTTTCTTATTCATTTTCAAAAACAAATCCCGTGGTTCAATCATAAGAAACCTAAAAACCAGTGAATTAAAATGTTGAATTGAAGAGCCAAATAAGTATACGTATATTCGGATACGATGTATTACTGGATGTGGCGCATTCGCATCTTCTGGAACCTTAATAGTTCTTTGGATTGGTCGAACAACTGATCTCTCGAACAATTTATCAAGTCCCCAAGGTGTTCGAGCCACTGAAGTTTAACTGTATCTGATTATTTATGCTAAAAGGCATCCCTGGATACCCCAGGGTCTCCCTATTTGCTACGCTATATCGATAAAGCGTAGCAAATAGGGAGACCCAGGGTATTCTAGGATGGCTAAAAGGGACCAAAAAATAAATATTTGGAAAATTGACTGGATCTTGAATGGGTCACCAGAAGTCGTATCTCAGAAAAATCATAGTAAGATGGTATAATCATTCTAGAATCAGAAAATTTGTTATTTGGAAAAAATGTTGACCATGGTCAGACTGGGCGAACTCCTTAGACTGTCAAGGGTTGAAACTTTTTGCACTTCCCAAATAGTCCTCTTTCACATGAAGAGCCACATATTAGCAAACAATGTGGGAAAAAATGCTTGCAATAAGCAATTTCATTGTTGTCTTTTCAATTTAACTTGAAAAATGATATAGCTCTAACATTGTGAAGACTTTCATATTGCATACTGATTTGTATAACTTTAGTTTATACTAATTTATTTTAGTTCAATTGCGATGAAAGCTTAAGCTTAAAGAACCACTCTCGTACACTCAATCCTGATTGTTTCACGTCCTTGAGAGAGAGGTAGTGGTTTAAACCCACTGCTACCCAATTTTACTGCTGTGTCAACCGGGGCTGGCTCTTAAGTGTTTTGCCCATAAACACACCTTGGCAACAGTGGGGCTCGAACCATGGACCTCCAGGTCATGGGTCAAGTGCATGTACCTCTGGGCCACCGAGGCAGTCAGTTGTATAACTTTTAACATCAATATTATTTAGAAGAAGAACTAAATAGCCAAGATTTAATATTTTGTTTTTTGCAGCAAGATGTAGACCTGTACTACAAATTTTCTCCATTATTAATTCAATACATTCCAAAAGACACGGTATCAGCGTGGATAAAGCAGGAAAAAAGACTGGATCCAAAACGATTAATACCAGCACTAGTACAGTATGATCATAATAAATATAAAGAACAGGTATGGTTTGTTTAAATTACCCATGTTAACATGCTTATTATAGTATGAAGTATGAGTGTATTGGTTTCAATATGTCTGTCTGTCTGTTCATTCATCCATCTTTCTGTCAGTCTGTAGACATTTTCATTACCAGACTAACTCAAGAACGAAGTGACCAAGAATCATGAAACTATATCATTTGTTGCCCATGATCCAATGAAGTGTATACATCAGCATCAGGACTTGGTAAAACTTTATTTAGCTTTAAAATGTTTTTTTTTAAGAATATAAATATGGCAAACCTTAGAGATACCATAAAAGCTCTAATAGAACCCCGGGGTTCCATAAGAATAATCATATTTCCTTTAGACAGGGATGGGTTTTTGTTAGAGACTACGCTACATATCTCATGGCTCAGTACCAAAAAGTTGTTACTGCCTATATACATATAGGCAGTTTCAACTTTTTCGTGCTGAGCTATTGATATAAGTTAAGAGAATGAAAAAGATAGCATATAATACTATGTATTTATCAGTACTTAGTCATCACCGAAACCAAAGGAGAAAAATGCAGAAATACAACCATTTTTCTCTATCAGGAGCCTATAATAATAAACAATCTGTTGAAAGATGTTTACATTTGATGGGGGAAAAATGCATAAATCCTCTGTTGAATTTGTTATGACCTTGATTTTGAGGGGATGGGCCTTTATTAGAGGCGTCAAAATTTTGTATAATCATATCAAATATGGTCCTTTCAACTTCCAAAAAGTGGTATGGGGTTTTATTATAGCATGGGGCTCAATTTGAATTGTATTGTGGTAATAGTTTTCAAGGCTTTGGTGTAGTAAGGAACTGATAGTGCTTTTATGTAATGCACATTACAGTACAATTAGAAAATCACTACTACAATGTGCGCTTCCCTTGAAACCAATTTGTAAAAAGGATAAAAGGCTAACTTAACTGTGCCATTTAGTATACAGTCAATATTGCTTGAGCGACCACGTGTATTCAGCGACCTTTTCTGTTAAGCGACCACTTTGAGGTCCTCCCGTAGGCTTTTACTATAAAGTGTTGCTCTATTAAGCGACTATTGTCCAACGCGACCGGTCGCTAACATTTTTGGGTCAATTTCGTCTATTTGACAGTGTATTAAGCGACCATAAGATGATATCTCAATTCATAACCTGTCATAAACATGTGAAAATCATTGATAAATACTAGCATGACAATACAAACTGAATAATTGTTGATAATCCTCTATTTTTCACACTTTCTCGCCGGAAGATAAAATGAAACTGTCAATAGACATTCTGGATTGAAAGCTTTGAAGTACTCCAGTTTAATTTTCAGCGGCAATCTATAACATCTGTAATTTATATCATTTAATTTTTCTTTTTAGTAGCTATGTCTTTAAAAAGCTGCAAATATGCTGAAAACACGTCAAAAACATTAAAATATGTTTACAACTGTTTTGGATGATGAGTTTAATAATTACCAATTTCTCGTTCGATTAAGAAGTGAAACTGAGATACGAATCAAACATGTACGTAAATGTAGGTCAAGTCAACACTGAACATGTAAACAAATCAGTAGACTCACGATCTTTTTTAGGTGATGTAAAAGATAAATGGCCTAGCTTTAATGAGTTACAATTTGTTAATGATTGTGTGAGTAATATCACTTTCTCTCAGTTACAAAAACTTTTGAAATATTTTTAAGGAGAATGATGGGGGGTTGGGGTGTCTTCGAATTCCGAACTTCCGAGAATTTGTTTTTTTTAATGTTTTGTATTCAACGACCATTTTATTAAGCGACCATTTTTATGATGTCCCTTGAGTGGTCGTTTAAGACAAGATTGACTGTATGTGAGTCCAAACTTTTTCCAGAGAATAGCTAAGTACTGATCTCACCTCAACGAATACAATGTGGGCTTCCCTTGAAACCAATTTGTAAAAAGGATAAAAGGCTAACTTAACTGTGCCATTTAGTATATGCCAGTCCAAACTTTTTCCAGAGAATAGCTAAGTACTGATCTCACCTCAACGAATACAATTTATAATAAATGATTTCTTAAAAAACATTAGTAGCTTGGCTGTTTTGGATCAAAACTTAAGCAACTTTCATCACCCTAGTATCCTTGGTGTGAGTGTTGGCAAAGGCTGGACAAACTAAGCCTTGGTCATAACTAAATTCTTACTGAAGATATTTACTTGAAACTTGACATGTGTGTTCAAAATTGCCAGAATAATTTATTCTTTCAAGGAACAATATGTGATTCTCTTCTTTATTTTTTTTGATAGGTAAGAAATTTCTAGTCTGAAAGGCTCCAGGTAAAGGTCAGATAACAAAATATATGTGTTCCATCTATCTTGGTTAAACATTTGTACCAACGGCAGCACTCATTCTTTCTGACTTGTCTCCCACCAATGGGTCAGTAACCATAGACCTATGTGGGATAGCAGCTGGAGGCTAGGAAAGGATGTAATGGTGATACTGGTTTGAGAAATACTAGGAATCCATTGTTAGGTACTCCAGCCTCTGCGATATAACTTGATTGTTGAAAGTGATGTTAAACTCCATCCAAATAAACAAATAAACATTTGTATATTTTGATGTTTGTTTTGCAGGGCAATGAAGTGATCCGATATCTAGAGTTTTGTATCAATGAAATGAAGAACAAAGACCAAGCTATACATAACTACCTTCTGTCTTTATACGCCAAATTAAAACCTGAGTCTTTGATGGACTATTTGTTGGATCAAGATAAGGTAATTCAGGTTGTGAAAATACAGATTTTCTATTTGTCCAGAATCCAAATTAACTTGTCCACAAAAAAGGAGAAAAGACAGATTTTGAGAAAATATTGTTTTTAAAGAAGAAAATGCTAGAGTTCAGCATTTTCTTCATTGAAAACAATGTTTCTTCACGTCTTTGCTACAAACATTAGGCTCATTAATCTCTAAGATGTAATAGTACCATTTCAAGATTTTCCCTTGTACAGTGGTCTCGCGATAGCTCAAACACACACGGGACCGACCAATTTGCCCGAGTCATTGCATGATTCGAGTTAATGCCAGTAAGCAAAATTATCATCTATGAAGACGTTTCACTTCTTTTTAAACCTACCTTTGCATAGTTTGCCTTCAAATTACGCAGTACACATGTAAAATACTCCTCGAGGAATAGTTTTACAGAGTTTTACTCTGATTTAAAACAATTTGTAAACTCAGGCAATTGGTTATGGTCAAATCGTATGGGTTCAAAAGAGAAAAATCTACAAAAATTGATGATCGATGAAAACCGCGTCAAAATTGTAGTGTCTGTTCTCAGCATAAGGCCATTGAAATGACAAAATGTTAAATTTGGCAATTTAAATTAGAGGCTCTATACAAGCTTATTTATTCTTCCCCATCTTAAAATTTGATATCTGGACTGAGATTGCTGCTCGAGCGATCGAGCAATCGCGAATTCGAGTTAATGCAGTAATAACCAACAAGAAAGCAGAGAAAATACACGTCGGGACCGGAAGGCGAGCTAGAGCTTTCGCATTAATTCAAGATTTCGCCCTCTCGAGGTAACGCGAGGCCACTGTATTTACTTGTCCTTAGACTAGTGGCCTCTTAAAATGTACTTTTCCTTCGGTAAAAAAGGTTGGTGTTGGACAAATCAGGCTTGGGAATTCCACACCCTTGGGTAAGTTTTGGTGACAGAATTTTTATTAGACTCCTTCTCCCTGAAGAATTGAAAAAATGATTGCAGATTTTGCTGAGATGCTGTAATCTACATGATTCTTAACTTACAATGCAAGAATGTTTTATTTCTTCTCTCAGTCCTTGAATCCCTGTCATTTATTACAATGGTGACTTCAAAATGAATTTTATGCAAATAATTACAGAGTTAGAATTTCTCGTTAGAGTTAATGTCTGTACTTTTGTTTCCGTTTTTCTCCTGAAACTTGTTTTGAATAAAGAATGATATTTGATTTGAAATATCATAGTTTTGTTACAAAATTATTTGGACTAAAATGTTATATTAATCCCAACAACTGTGCTTGCGTTATAAAAGGATTATTTAAACATTATCTGAATTAAGAATACTGTAAAAACTCTAATAGAACCCAGGGTGTCTATTGGAATCATCGCATTTGGATTAGAAAGGGATGAGCTTTTGTTAGAGACTATGCTACATATAGATGGCTCAGTGAAAAACAGTTGTAACTGCCTACAAACATATAGGTTGTTACATTCTGTTTTGCGCTGAGCTATCAATATTTGTTTAGACGATGAAAAAATGGCAAAAAAAACCACAACATAATCTTTGGAAAAATATAATCATTTGATTGAGGAACAGGTGCATTAAACTGTGATTGAATTTATATTGACCTTGAGTTTGTGGTAATGGGCCTTTATTGGAATTTTAAGATGTTGTAAAATCACTTCAAAAATGGTTGATTATAACCTCTGAAAAGGGGGATTGGGTTTTATTAGAGTATGTGGCTCTATTAGAAATTTTAGGGTTTATATTTCAGGAACTAGAGAGAAATGGTGAGCTATGTTATGACCTGAAGTATGCCCTGAGATTATGTTCAGAGCACAGCCATAAAAAAGAATGTGTTCATATTTATTCATTGATGAATTTGTTTGAAGAAGCAGTGGATTTGGCTCTTACAGTGAGTTTATCATTTGAGCCTGTGTGTGACATTTCCAACAATTTCGCTCAAAAATTTCGCAACAGTTTTCACTCTGCGGCTTAGACAAACAACACAATGCAACTAGAATACTAACTGTCTGTCTGAAGAGGGAATAGGACCTTATCTTTCTTATCAACACATAACAAAGACTCTGGGCAGACTGTGCGGCTGCATAGGCTGGCGAGAGACTATGCTTTGCACTCATATGAAACTGTTGGAAATGTCAAGCACAGGCTCATTTAGCTTATTTCATTATTATACAAACCCTTGATGAGAACTCTGAGGCATAATAATTATTGAATCATTCTTTAAATGAAAAGACAATTTAGGCCCTCAATTGTACCTGTTGAATAACAAAATATACTTTTTTTAAGTGTTGTCAAACTTCTCATAGGTTTGAACTGCTGAAAAATTGTTATCTTGAAAAGGTAAAGGGTATCAGATGGCATAATGATTTTACAAATCATGTTTACTTTTTCAATTTCAATCCTAGATATTAATGATTTTCAAAATGATTTGTACTTCAGAAATTAAGTCCTGACTGAAATAGTGTTC
Organism: Fragum whitleyi; assembly: GCA_948146395.1. Taxonomy (NCBI): domain Eukaryota; kingdom Metazoa; phylum Mollusca; class Bivalvia; order Cardiida; family Cardiidae; genus Fragum; species Fragum whitleyi. Next base: position 48,521,374 of record OX411551.1, on the reverse strand, counting down.
TAGGTTGTTTTTATTTACATAAACAATTTGAAAATATTATTATATAGAACTCCTTTATTAAAAGGTTGTGAGGATAAGGTTCCTTTTAGTTCAGAATAATGGATAGCTTCTTACTTTTGACATTCAGTGATATGTTCAAAATAAAACATAGCTTCTTACTTTTGACATTCAGCAATTCATTTAGGTATACGGAACTAAAAATCAAGTCATTAAACAAGTAAATCAGTGGTTTATTTGTAAAATCTAGTAACTACAGCTTTAATCAAGCTGTAGTTACAAAATTTTAGAATTAAACTGAATTAATAACTTGTAAAAAATGAATAGATGACTCAAGTCTGAGTAATAAAAAGTATTTTTTTTTGTAAACATGACCCTTAGTTTAAGTGGGGAAAAATGATTTATTATGGAAAAAGCATTTTTAAGAAAAAAATTCTCTGAGGGGAGGGGGGTGTGCCTGTAAACGGCCCCAGTTTCTACGTTAAAAAAGACCCATGCATAAATTTCAGTTTGATGTAGAATTAGCTAAGACAGAGGCCAACAAGCCTGATGAAGATGAAGAAAAAGACTTACGGAAAAAACTCTGGCTCAGAATAGGTAAGTTGAGATGTATGGAAAAAGCTTTGGCTTAGGAAAGGTAGGTTGAGATTTGTGTAAAAAAACTCTGGCTTTAAATTGGAAAGTTGAGAAATACCAAAAGATTTCTGGTTAAGAACAGATAATTAAGATTTACAGATAAAACTCAGGCTCAGAATAGGTAAGGTCAGATTTAGGGAAAAAACTTTGGCTTAAAATAGGTAAGTTGAGATTTACAGTAAAATCTCTGGCTTACAAAAGTAAGAGTAAGATTTACGGAAAAAGAATAGGAATTGGAGGATTTCTGGAAAATCTGGCTCCAGATAGTTAAGCAAGGGTGTGGAAATAATGATTTTCTCTACTTGTCCCTGGACAAGTAAAACATGATTTTCTATTTGTCAAGGTCAAAATGAACTTGTCCACAAAAAGTAAATAGATAATTTTTTATTAAACATTGTCTTTAATGAAGAAAATGCTGAAACCTAGAATTTCTTCACCTTAATCAATGTTTTCTACCCATGATGTAAACTTTTGGATAGTTCTTCTCATAGATCTATTTAGCACTGTTCTTTAAATTACTCTGGTATTTACTTGTCCATGGACAAGTGTTCTAGAACACCATACCCTTTAGGTTAGTTAAGATGTTTATTCATGAGAATATATTAAATAAGAAAAGGTATCATATGTCAACCCATGGGTCATTATATCCCTACTTTGTAGAAGAGGAGGTATTCTGGTTTACCCCTGTCTGTCCATCTTTCAATCAAATTATCCATAATTAAAACCTTTGTTGCACTTTAACTTGCAACTATGAATTATGGCAAAATTAATTTTGGTATGGTGTATCAAACATTGCTTACTGAATTGAGGTCTGCCTATATCTATTTTCTGTTATACTACTAAGTTTATAGTAATAATGAGTTTCAATGGTAAATTTGAAAAAAAAAAAGTTTTAAATAAATCTTTAGGCATTTACAAAAGGCTTTCCCTAACCTTACGAAATGTCTCTTTTCAAAAAAATTCAGGTCTGTGTGATATCTATGTCCTGTTTAACAACATAATTCAGTTACGGACATAGCATGGTAGTGGGAAATTTTGGTTGGCATATTTTTTAGCAGCATTGAATCATAGAAATTTCAATCTTCTCTTGGTTCATCAGCTAGAGGTTTATATGTTGCTTACTGCATTAAGGCTTGTCACATATATATACTTCCTGTACTATCTTCCTAAATACTTCCAAAACTATCTTTTGTACATGAAACTGTAAAATAGAAATTTTCTTTGCCCTTTTTATCCCTGAGAACTATGAACCACAGTAACTTATTTTCTAATAATTATTTGTTTTTCGTTAAAGATTGATGAACCTTCCTTTGAGTGAAAAACAAAAGCTATATTTTCATTTCATGAAAATATAGCTTTTGTTGTTTACCCAATGAAAGATAAATAAATCTTACAATGGAACAAGTGCCACCGTCATAGCGCAGTTGGAAGCGTGTCGGACTGTCAATCTAGAGGTCCAGGTTTGATCCCAAACGGCGGCACTCATTCTTTCCGACTATTTGTCTCTCACCAATTGGTTGATAATTGTAGACCTATGTGAGAATGTAGGAGGCTAGGAAAGGATGTAATGGTTGTACAATACCAGGAATCCATTGTAAGGTACTCCAGCCGCCGCGATATAACTAAAAAAATGTTGAAAGCTGTGTTAAACTCCATTCAATCAATCAATACATTGAAACAAACAATTATCCTCTATAACTTTTGTCCATTGACAATTATTTTTTCTTATATTTACTGTTTTTCCTATTCTTACAGCCAGACATGTTGTAGAGAAGGAACAAGATGTTAAAAGAGCTATGGAATTCTTACATGAATGTGATCTCCTCAAGATTGAAGATGTTCTGCCATTCTTTCCAGATTTTGTTACCATTGATCATTTTAAAGTAAGTATGATATTAATAGATGTAAATCTAATGTTGGTGTAAAAAACCAATCAAGGCTTAAAGGTCATAATGATGGCTCAGCACGAAACAATTGTAACTCCCTATATGTTTATAGGGAGTTTCAACTGTTTTGAGCTAAGCCATTGAGAGTGCCTATATCTATTTAGACAATTGCAGATTTTATACCCCCAATCTACAAAGTTGAGAGGGGGGCTATATTTGTTTTACCATGTCTGTTGTTCTGTCTGTCTATCAATCAGATCATCTGTTGGTCCGTCCTTAGACCTTTTTAGGTTTCAGGGCTCTAACTCAAGAGCAAAATGACGTAGGATCATGAATTTTTACACAATTGTTGCCCACAACCAAAAGAAGTGTCATATTATTTTGGTTCATGAAGGTCTAAGTTAGAGGTCACAATTGAACTTTATCTGAAAACCATTTACTTAACTGGGGCAAAGCACTGGTGGCAGGTAAAAGTCCACTGTGAGATAGATCTTGTTAGTATGTGAATAATGAAAATTTGATTAAAGCCTCATTTTTCAGTAATAGAGTCTCAAATTTAAGAAAGACATGACAAATTCCCTTAAGATCTCAACTAAAAACGTGTTACCAAATTAAACTGAAGCAGGTACATCTAAAATAAAAAGAAAAATAGTCAAAGAACGTGAAGTTTGAAGGGCAAGCTATTCCATATTAAGAATATTTTGCAAGATTTTTCAATCGATTACTATATGATCACTATAGAAGAATACAAGCTTACATTCTTTAAGTACAAAAAGAAATTTATTACAATTGCAGGATGCCATTATTTCCTCATTAGAAGACTATAACCAACATATAGACACACTTAAAGAAGAAATGGATGAGGCTACAGGCAGCGCTGAAGAGATTAGAAAAGAAATTCAGGGATTCAGAAACAGGTATAGAAATCATTGTCTTGCTTATATTGAAGCAACATATCATATTTCTCCTATTAAACTCTCCTGGGAGCTATACATAACATGGTCTTGGAGCTTTTATTAAGTATGCATTTTCTGATTTAAAAAATCATTAAAATTGATGTTTTTGTGGCACATTTCGCTTTAATTTGAGGCGAATTTCCGCTAAACAATAAAAGATTGTTTAGAGGAAATTCATCACAAATTAGAGAAGAAGTCTCAAAAGGTTCCTAAAATTTAGACATTTGAAGTATACTATTAGGGAAGGTGCTATTATTAGAGAAAATACGGTAGTTGACATATTCTGAAAAATAAAAAAAAGAGATTTGAATAAAAATGTGAGGGACATACATAAAATTTCTTCTTTCATTTCGAAGATTGCAATTTCAAAATCCATAATACAATTATTATATAATTATAATATAATAATTTTCTGATAAAATCCCAGACAATTATTTAATCAGTTCAAATAATAGAAAGTGTTAGAAACATGACAAAAGGAATTTTGGTCACAGACAAATGGTTTTTACTTAAAACAATTTTATTGAAGTTTTGATGATAAAAAGTTTAAAATTTGTATAAAATATTTCAAATTAAAAATCTATCATGTTTGAATCATGGTTAATGTGTTCATTGTTTGTTGAAATCTGCTTCTTTTCTCTATCAGATATGCCCAAGTAATTGCCCAGGATAAATGTTCTAAGTGTGGTTTTCCATTGATGTCTCGAGCTTTCTACCTATTTCCATGTCAACACAAGTTTCATTCAGATTGTCTTATTGAAGAGGTAAGATTTATTCCCTTCTCAAATAAATGATAATTTTTCCCTGCATTGATTGGGTGCATAATGTTTTAGTAGTATCCCTGTGTCAATTTATCTGTACAGACAAAATGTTGCAAAAAAACTTTACATTCCTTTTTACTTCAAGCATATATACTTTTCAAGAAAAGTTCTCTGAAAATCACTTTATAATGGACTTTTTCTTAAATAAGACCAAAACTTTTAATACAGCTTATTTATGTCCACAGTGATTGTAATATATAGAGGATAATTATTCATTTCAGTGTAATATTGATTTATATTTCATTGAGTGAACAACAAAAGCTATATTTTCATGAGTGGCAGAGCCACGAGTGAAATATTGCTTTTGTTGTTCATGAAATAAAATTTTAATCGACCTTACTCGTAAAACAAACAATTATTGTATTTCTTTATTGCAAAAATGAGACAAATTGTGAAATGTCTAGGGCATATTTTCGTAAAGTGCGTCATTTTGCACGTGATTGCTATGCAACGTTCATTGTGACGTCACTTATTTCGCTCCGCATAGATGATGTCAGATAGGGTGACTTACACAAAAGCAGGGTGTAAGTTTTTGATAATTTCACTGCTTTTGCGGTTAGATTATCAAGTGATAATCTACCGTTATTTCTCAATAAACCACCAAAAAGCATTAAAGAAAAGAAATTCATGCATACTGCAATGAATTTAATGACATCAATGTGTAATCATGCAAAATCTGCCCTTCTCAAATAGCACATTCATTTTCAGATTCATAATGAAGTCCAGAAAGTGCTTCATTTTGTTGGGAATTAAATACCATCACTTAATATACTCCCGAAAATTATGTTTGGGGGTATATAGGAGTCAGCTTGTCGGCCTGCTTTTCCCTTCATCCATCCTTCGGTCCATTTATAACATTTCCTGTCTGCTCAATTTAGGGGGATTTCATTGAAACTTCACAGATGTGTTCAGTATGAAGTAAGGATGTGCAAGTGATATTTGGGTTACAATCCATGGACTTTTGATAGAGTTATGGCCTTGTGATGGAAAATGGTTTTCATTATTGACAAGCACTTGTAGGGGGATATTAGTCCACTTTGAGACAGTCAAGTTGTCTTGAGAATTAACTGTCTTTGCTTTGATTTGAAATGAAAAATGGTCAAATTTATGGAAAAACAAAATAATGCTTTATGTTGCCATTAGGCAGGGTTCATAACACAAGCCTTTTCAAATGCCCATGTTGTTTCGGAACACACTATCTCCAGTCTCTGGCTTCACTTTAATGTGACTCACTTCTTTATGTACAGAATCAGATAAGTCTGACAGGTAAATACAACAATAATCCAGCACAACAAATACCGTAATAATTTTGGGGTAATTTCACTCTGACCAAAACTTCAAAAAGAATTTTAGTCTAAAGACGCCATAGAATCTTTGGTAAAGGTCAGGCTTGCTACGCTTTCAAGATAATGGTTATAATCCAAGTCACCAATGCAAATCTTGGATCAGAAAACAGTTATTCTGTTTAGATTTAATGAAAAGACGCTTGAGGTCCACCTTTTTCAATTATCTTTAAATATATAGATGTAATTTTGTCTTCATTAAAATATGTATTGAATGTCAAAGAACATTTTTTAAAGAGTATAGAACATTTTTGAGGAGTATATAAGATACAATGTTCACATCTTGTATGATAATAGATCTGATTTATATGCATCTGCAGATCCCAATATTAAGTCTTTAGACATTAACAATCTTTCAAGGCATTGAAAGATCCTTGAGTGTCACTCAAGAATTTTGAGTTTACCCCAAATATGGGCAAGGCAGGGCAGGGCTGATATTTTCATTATATAAATCTTTCAAAATCTTCTTCCCTAAAATTTTGATCTGATAACAATGAAACTTGACATGAGTGATCCTTAGTTGACCCTCTTCTAAAGTTGTTCAAGTAATTTTGATTGAACCCCCAAATATGGCTGTGGCAGGGCAGGGCTTATTTTCACAATATAACCATTGGCCAATTTTCAATAAAACTTGGCAATAATGATCCTTGAGTGACCCCCTTTTCTAAAGTTGTTCAAGACATGTAGATTGACACCCAAATACGGGTGTGGCAGGGCAGGCTCATTTTCAAAAAAATCTTCTCCCAAACCATTGGACCGAGTTCAATGAAACTTTGGATGAATGTTCCTTGGGTGGCCCTCTGTTGAATCCCATGATAAGTAGTGATCTTTAGTTGGGTGAGCAGCTAGTGGCTCGGATGAAATGTGGTGGTTGTAATGGTGTGAGAAGCAACAGAATGCCATGAATAGGTATACCAGCTGAAAGAGTAATATTCCATCGTAGACTTTTCTTTATTCAACATCTTTAGCTGAGCATTACATCTGAATGGCCTTTATTGAAATATGATTATTTCATTGTCAATATGATTTGCTAAATTGAAATTAGAGAAGCTTTAATACTGCTATGTAAAAGGATATTGAAATTTATTACCCTGTTTGCAGATTCTACCCAATATGACTGGTAAAAGAGGTGCTAAGGTGAAAGAATTACAGAAAAAGTTGGCAGAGAGAGAAGATTCTAGAACAAACTCTGTGGGAAAAGAGAATACTAATGCACCATCCAAACAAGCTTTAAAGGTAATATAGAAAGTATAAAATGGAGCTTGTATAGAGGAACTGATTCAGCTTTTCTAATGCAAACTTTTAATAATTTGTCAATCAGTCAATTTTGTAGTTACTTTATGGAATTTCTTGACGATGCAATTCAGGAGAGTGTGCATGATAAAGAGATTTGTGTCTAGCGTCCAGTTGTCTGTCAACATCTTGCATGCACAAGAGGTGCCCAAATATCTTGAAACTTTCACATTTCACATGATCATTGCTTTGGACAAGACCTTTCTGTAGGTACCAAGTTAAAGGTCATCAGTCAAGGTCATTTTTAAAGGTCAAATTTCTTTAAAATATTTAATCTTGGTCATAACTTTTGACTGGTAAGTTGTAGAGCCTTCATTTTTTGCATGACCATTGCTTTGGATAATACCTTTCTGTAGGTTTTTCACATGATCATGCTTGGGACATTTTATTAACTTTCTGTAGGTGCCAAGTTGAAGGTCATCAGTCAAGGTCATTTCTAAATGTCAAATTTCTTTAAAAAACTTAATCTTGGTCATAACTTTTGAATGGTAAGTCAAAGAGCCTTTCATATTTTGCATGACCATTGCTTGGTACCAAGTTAAAGGTCAAGGTCATTTTGCAAGGTCAAATTTCTTTAAAAAATTTAACCTTGGTCATAACTTTAGAACTGTAAGTCATAGAGCCTTCATATTTCACCGTATTATGATTTGGGACAATACCTTTCTGTAGGTACCAAGATCAAGGTCATCAGTCAAGGGCAAGGTCATTTTTAAAGGTCAAATTTCTAAAAAAAATTTAAACTTGGTCATAACTTTTGAATGGTAAGTCATAGAGTCTTCATATTTCACATGATCATTGCTTGGGACAAGGCATTTCTGTTGGTTCCAAGTTCAAGGTCATCAGTCAAGGTCACGGTCATTTTTCAAGGTCAAATTTCTCTTAAAAATTTAACTCTGGTCAAAATTTTTGAATGGTAGGCCAACGACCGTCATATTTCACATGATCATTGCTTGAGACAAAACCTTTCTGTAGGTACCAAGTTTATATTATTACATTTGACTTGGAAATAATAAACAGCCGAGCCTTGGCACCCGCTTGTGGTGCTCTTGTGTTGTGACATAATTCTGCTTTACACAAAGCTTTGGCAGACTAAATTGACCAAGATCAGCTTGCACAGAACGTGCAATCACATCTCAGCCTACACTGCCTGCCTTCAACTTAATGATTGTGGGAGAAAACTTGACCACACTTGTTGAAATGTGCAAAAAAACAAAATTTAAATTCAGCAGAAAAAGGGTTAAACACCTCTAAGAAAGACCATTTTAACCAGTGCATGACATTTCCAACAATTTCATGTTGGCGTGATTGAGAGAAATTGTGCTACCTAAACAGTCACACAATGCAATAAGAATATTCTCTGGCCTCCTGAAGAGGGGTTAAGACCATATTTTTCTGCAGAGCCCATAATGAAGACTGCCAAGAGACTTTACTATGCGCATATGTGAAATTGTTGGAAATGTCACGCACAGGCTCATTTAAAAGTTAGATTGATTGAAACCCTGTATCTTTGTATTACATCTCTTTTGGACGATTATTCTGTAAAAGAAAAAAACAGACAAAAAAAAGCTAAGAATATTTTGCAATATTATGGCTATCTCAGATTATTTATAGTTTTTATTTTACTTTCAGAGTGAACTAGATGATTTAGTTGCATCAGAGTGTATTTACTGTGGTATTTACATGATTAGGTAAGTAGCTTCAAATACATCTTGTCGAGCCAAAGGTTACGAATGTTTTACTTATCTTACCCTTGGCTGATTGAATGGGTAATTTCTGTACGCGTGACGTCAAAGAATGGAAAACGTGGTGGACCAATCAGTAACCTTCTTACAATAGGGTCCAAAAGCGGGAGGTATGTTAGCTCAATATGCCCCGCGGCTACTTGCTAGATGTGAATTTAACCCTTAAAATTGCGCTTAAACCCTTCAGTTTTAAGCAACACTTAGTAAGACTGAAATACACGATCAAAAAAGCTGTGCGAAATTCCTCTATCTATTCCAATGACAACTATCGTGGCAATTGAAAGATTCTCAAATTCAGCTTTTTTTGCCCTCGATGTATTACAGTTTTTCAATGTTTATTTGAAATTTTAAGTTATTGAATCCATCAATACCTGTTTAAGTTTGCACTGTTTTAAACCTCATCGAAGGGAAACGCCAATAAAGCAGAATGTTTCTATATTGACGTGCGCAAAATTTGGAAATTGGAATTAATTCAATAATTATCCTGTCTTAAAGAAATAATTTATAGAAATGATAATTAAGTTGAACTTTCATATTAATTCTTTATTTCAGAAATTTTGCCCTGTCTTTTCCATCAGGTTTTTCTTTAAGCAATAAGATGCCATAAGAGAAATAAATAGAATTTATTACATATGTATTTATTTTAATTTGAAAGATACCTGTGTTGTAGGTAGTCACAAGGTTTCGATAAATTTAAAATTTAAACTTGCTATGAAACAATTTATTCACGACATATTAAACGAAGCAATGTCGTGCAATGTTCAATAAAAATCGAAAGACACATGTATTCCTAAAAAAGGGATTATTTGATTTTCAATTCTTATATATTTGAAATATTCGTGTATTGTGATTGGGCAGTCAAAAATCTTGTGGCTACAGCTTATTCAAGTTATGATTAAGTAGTTGTGGTCGCCCATTGACTATATTCTATATATTATGGAAATTTATTTGCTTTCAATATAAAACAAAAAACAGGAGGGCCATAGTGGCCCTAAATCGCTCACCTGAGTTAACAGTCTTAGGATTTGACCTCTTAACCTAGTTTTTAATCACACTTGACCCAATTTTGAACCAGACAGATTTTTAAAGACAATTTCAATCTGACTTATTCTCAGGATGATTGGGCAAAAGTTATGGCCTCTTGAGTGCCTACATGAATTTTCTAATATTTGACAATGTGACCTCATTTTTGACCCAAGTTCATCAAGAAAGTAATTCTGACCAATTTTCAAGTTGATTGAGCAAAAGTATGGCTTAGAGTGTCTACAAGGTTTTTCTAATATTTAACCCCATGACCTCATTTTTGACCCCCGTTGACCCAATTTCAAACTTTTCCAAGATTTCATCAAGACAATCATTTTGACCAATTTTCAGGTTGAATGAGCAAAAAATATAGCTTCTAGAATGTCTACTAGGTTTATCTAATGTTTGACCCCGTGACCTCATTTTTGACCCCAGTTGACCAAATTTCAAACTTGTCCCAGACTTTATCAAGACAATCATTCTGACAAATTTTCAGGTAGATTGAGCAAAAAATATAGCTTCAAGAGTGTGTACAAGGTTTTTCTAATATTTGACCCTGTGACCTCATTTTTGACCCTACTTGACCCAATTTCAAATTTGTCCGAGATTTCATCAAGCCACACATTCTGACCAATTTCCAGGTTGATTGAGCAAAAAATATGGTTTCTAGAGTGTCTACAAGGTTTTTCTAATATTTGACCCCGTGACCTCATTTTTGACCCCACTTGACCCAATTTCGAAAATGTCCAAGATTTCATCAAGATAATCATTCTGACCAATTTCCAGGTTGATTGAGCAAAAAATATGGCTTTTAGAGTGTGTACAATGTTTTTCTAATATTTGACCCCGTGACCTCATTTTTGAACCCACTTGAACTAATTTCAAACTTGTCCAAGATTTTATCAAGACAATCATTCTGACCAATTATCAGGTTGATTGAACTAAAAATATGGCTTCTAGAGTGTCTACAAAGTTTTTCTAATATTTGACCCAGTGACCTCATTTTTGACCCCAGTTGACCCCATTTCAAACTTGTCCAAGATTTTATCAAGAAAATCATTCTGACCAATTTTCAGGTTGATTGAGCAAAAAATATGATTTCTAGAGTGTCTACAAGGTTTTTCTTATATTTGATCTTGTGACCTCATTTTTGACCCCACTTGACCCAATTTCGAACTTGTCTGAGAATTCATCAAGACAATCATTTTGACCAAATTTGAGGTTGATCTGTCAAAAAATGTGGCCTCTAGAGCGTTAACAAGGTAAATGTTGACGACGCATGACACACAACACTTGACGGACGACGGACATCATGCAACCACAAAAGCTCACCTTGAGCACTTGGTGCTCAGGTGAGCTAATAACAAACTGGCCAATTTTTCCTCATATTTTTATGTTATTAATTTTTTTTATCCCCCGCCGTTTTCGGCAAGGGGATATAGTAATGCTCTCCATCCATCATTCCGTCATTCCATCATTCTGTCATTCCGTCCTTCCGTCATTCCGTCCTTCCGTCAATAATCTTGTCCGGAGCATATCTCCTAAAGTGTAATAGCTATCAACTTGAAACTTTATGGATGGATAGATCTCATGGAGGAGAAGTGCAGTGCACAAGAACTACAACTCTTTCTTGCATAATTTTGGAGTTATTGCCCTTTGTTAGTTTTATAACTTAGATTTTGTCCGGAGCATATCTCCTAAAATATAATAGCTATGAACTTGAAACTTTATGGGTGGATAGATCTCATGGAGGAGAAGTGCAGTGCACAAGAACTACAACTCTTGCTCGCATAATTTTGGAGTTATTGCCCTTTGTTAAATTTATGACTTAGATTTTGTCCGGAGCATATCTCCTAAAGTATAATAGCTTTCAACTTGAAACTTTATGGGTGGATAGATCTCATGGAGGAGAAGTGAAGTACACAAGAACTATAACTCTGGCTTGCATAATTTTTGAGTTATTGCCCTTTGTTATTTTAAAGACTTAGATTTTGTAGGGGCTTAATTTCTTAAAGTAGAACCCTTAAGCTATTAGGCCTCAGTTTATTTTCAAGCTCGGCGGGGGATGGCCATGTCCGACATGGCTCTTGTTTTCATAAAGGGGGGGGGGGGGGTCAAAATTTTCTTCTATTGAACAATTTTAAGATTTTTTTATATTGCTGAAAATTGTTACTTGTTACTTATTCAAAATTACTTCTTCAAATTTAAGTTTTTTTGTTGTTGTTTTTTGTTTTTCGTTTTCCTACTCCCAAATATATTACGGAATTTGCTTTATGACGAGGCGGGATGTTGGTATGTGTGATGTGGTGGTGGTGGAAATAGATTAACTCAAAACCATTTCATGTTATTTTTAAGTGGGGAAAAATGGTATAGGGATTAATAAAACATCACCTAAAATCTCTTGTCTTGTTTTTTTGAAATTAAAGTGTATTTAAAGTTGAAAAAGTCTAAGATTTTGTCATCTAGTAGTGCTTTAACTTGACCATTGGGGAGCACACATGTTTTATTTAAGTTTTGATAATAATGCACGACATTGAGGTGTAATTTAATAACAATTATTTCTTTTTTCATATATTTCAAATAGAGTAATTTTAGTTTAGATAAGAATAAGACAACATGCAATGATAATGAAATTAAAAGCTTAGCATTCGAATTAATAATGATAAAAGGAATTGAATTATGTTTTGTTGATTTTATAAATCAACCAGTCACCAAATAAAAACATACAGAAAAAAGCGACGCATTTTCTTTAAACCAGGAATGAAGGATTTATGTACACAGTCGTCGGTATACAAAAGGTTGCCATAGAGATTAAATGGTACAGATGCTGTTTGTAAGAAGCTCTCTGATTGGCAGTTACAGAAATCAAGTTTGACCTTTTGATTGGTCGGCCAAAAATAAGTCGTACAGAATTTACCTATTCATTCAGTCAAGGGGTATTTTCGAGAAGAAGATATCAATTCGATACCCCTTGACTCATGAAGATGCTTCAAATATTGAACTAAGTTATTGTACTAAAGACAAACATTGACAAACAACAGACAAAAGCTTGGAAGTGCTGGCAAGTGAAAATATTAAAGTTTTAAAATCGCTCACACATTAAAAATACATTTGAGCCTGTGCGTTACATTTCCAACAATTTCAAATGAGTACGAAAAAGTTAAGCCTCCGGCCAGCCTGTGCATCTGCACAGTCTGGCCAGAGACTTCACTATGCACTGTGCAGATAGATAAGGTCTCAACCTCTCTTCAGACAGTCAGTGAATACTCTTCACATTGTGTGGTGGTCTACGCTGGTCAATGGTTGTGTCACATGTTCATGAGAAAGTGTTAGAAATGTCACACACAGGCTCATTTAAGAGTTGCTGGATATTGAAGATTGGATACAAATGATGAAGTTTAAGGCTGACAGATGATGACAATGAAATAAATTTTCATTCCAAAGCAGCCAAGTTGAAATTTCTTCTGACTGATTTCTGAATGTGAACTTTAGATTCTACCTCTCTTTAGAAGTACCAACTATTGCTGACTTACAGACAATCCTAAATTTTAGCCTCTTTTCTTTAATAGTTTTATTGAGAAATAACAGTAGATTATCGTGTGATAAACTCAGAACTTAACCAGTGATAATTCCAAAAACTTATACCTCTCTTTTGTTCATTTCTCCCTATTTGATATTATTTTAGTGGATCGCAAAATATGACATCATCATGAATGTTGCATAGCAATCACTTACAAAATGACGCACTTTAAAAGAAATTGTCCTATAATTTTCACATTTGTCTAATTCATGCATTAAAGAATAGAATAATTGTTTGCTTTTTAAATAAAATCGATCTTACACTGAAACAAATGATTATACTCTATATATGCATTTGTAAAAGAAAGACAAACCCATAGAGTTTAAGACAAAATATTGTGGAAAAGTCAATCTGTCATTAGAATCTAAACTTTCTGAATGCTTCCCTATACACTGCATTTCAGGAATAAAGATTTGATTCCAAACTGTAAAGAAATCTATGAAAGTTTCTCTGTTTATTTCAGGAGTATAGACAAGCCATTTGTAGATGAGAATGATGACACACAGGGATGGATGTGAGAGATCCAGATCAGCTCAATTAACTTCTTATCAAAATAACCATGTGCAATATTCATTAAGTGAAATCAATTTCATTTGACATCAAGGGCATAATTATTACATTTATCCTTCTTTTCAAACAAGTTACAACTCTTGCCTTGCTCTGTCATCTTTGATTCAGTGCTCAACAACAATTAATACAATATTGTGTTAATTCCTGTTTTTGATGACATTAACATTTAAATAGACCCAAAAAATGGTTTAACTCCCGACTGTAAAGTACAAGGGTGTTAAAATATTTTTCTGGTTTCTGCAATGTTTACACCCCAAAAAAGGGAATTGACGCTATTTTGCATAAAAAGAAAGGCTTTAGTATTTATTCAAACGAAGATTGCAAAACTATTCATAGGAACGCTTTAAAACTAGCTTCAAACCCACTAATGTGCTGGAAAAATTGTGTTATGCATTGTACTGCCACTTTTGTATACAAGCTTGGTATATTCAAGTGGGGATAGGATTTATGTCCTTATTTATTCTCAATATTAATGTTAAACATAGAAACTTATGAAGTGTGTAGGCTCAGACTGAGGATATTCTAGTTAAAAAATTGCCAGCTTTTGTATTTTCTTATTAATCCACATTTCCTCCTCTTGATGTCAGGGTATTGTCCATTAACATGTGCCTAATGACCTGCAAATATAGATTTTATGCAATAATGATTCAATAAACACCAATTATTAGAATACTCAAAGGACAAAAAAATGAGTGTCATGATACAAAAAAGGGACTATCTGGGAAGTATGAACAGTTCTGTTAATACATGTATATTTTTACTTGGAACTTCTGACCAGGGTCCCCCCCACCATTTCATAAATGCTAAAAGTCCACTGATGGGTAGAATTATTTCTTTAAATGAATATAGATCTAAAAATAAAAGAAAAGTATAGGAGTCAATACAGTAGAATCCCTTTATTAGCAACTCAGAGAATAGGGACTTTTGGTTTTTAGCGGTTTTTCCACCAGCATAAAACCATTTCTTCTTCAGCCTAAGTAAAATTTGTCGCATAATCAGAACTCTGATACTAGAAACTCCCGGATAAAGGAAACAACTTTTTTGCTCCGTGAACCCTTTTAATCGGATATATAGACACCATCCGGAGGTAACATTGGGACGAGAATATTTTGAAGTACAAATTAGCAAGTTTTGAATTTAATTTCTAGGTGACGCTGCGATTTTAAAAGAACACATTACTGCTTTATATTTGTGTTTGCTCTAAGAACCCAAAATATCAAAAAATCAAGTCAAAACTTTGATTTGCTATTACATGAAATTCAAGCCTTTGGAGCGAATCAAACCATTCATGACTCTCTAGTTTCATATTGTGACCCTAGGGTCAAAATTGGGCTCTGCCCAGGCTCAGCCTATTTTACATAGAAACAAAAAGCGAATCATTTAAAATCTTTTTCTGAAACCAGACACCTTTCATATTGGTACCGTATTTCTCCTAATAAACGCGCCCGGGCGGGATGCAAAACGTCGTGGGGCGCTATTATTTCAGACCCTTTTACTCAATTTAAAAAAAATACGTTTTTTGGTACCTAAGAGAAGCAAACTGTTAATTTGTTCATAATTATCGATTGAAATACGTGCGCTACCCAATACGCTTTCCTATTTATCTATTAAGGCTATGAATTTAAAAAAACAAAATAAAATGTTAGCTAATGAATTGTAATTATCTCATTTAAAGTCATCTATTGAAATATGGTCACCTTCGACCATTAATTGTAGCTTTCAAAGGCAAGTGATTGTGTTAGCAGAAGCCGAGATTATTATAATTGTTATTATTTGTACAAGATAGGAAGTTCCAGACGATGCAATATTCAATGTTCCGCTACCGCTGGACAAAGCGGTCTAATAAATCGTTACCTATTCACGTATGAATTAAATAATCCTGTATTAAATCCTAAAATTTTGTAATGTGTAAATGCACCCGGTACATGAAATGAAAGTGTTTCGTAGTGAAAACACAACACGTCTGGAGCTAGCTGGGTCACCGCGTGTCGGCACCCTTTGAAGTCCCCAGATTCTTGCTAGCGGCGACGTCACTTTTGAAATAAGTCACCCATGAGATTTTACGTGGGTTTTCCTATTTTAACAGTATGAATTGTGACTAGGATTTAATCATTTGACTCGGATATTTTGTTTATTTGCAGAAGGTAAAATGATTTCAGAAATATTTTTGTAACAACGTGACGAAAGGGGATTTTGTTCGCAAGTGGCTTATGAAGAATGACGAGAAATATTTTTAATTTTGTGTTAAATTTTAACCTTTCGCGATTCCGGAAAACTGCGCGATTAAGGAGGCGCTAGTTTTTCAGATGTTGAACGATCTTTTAATGACGCAACCAGCCCTATCCTGATAGGAATTTAAGATAGTTAACCCACAATCTATTGAACATTACGTCGTGGAGTAGCAGCTAATGAAATTAAATTCGAGACCAGATTTTTCACAATTGACCTTGGACGGTTGGATGATGTTGATCGTATAGTCAAGGGCCTGGGAATCGTATTTATGGGGGAGCGCGTTTATTAGGGAGCGCGCGTCTAAAAGGTGAATCAGTTATCAATGGATGGGCAGGGTCTATTTACACTTTCACTTCTTGAAATAACATCTCCTCTTAATAACTAGGCAAATGTGAATGAAACTTTGCCAGATTGTTACTTAGGTGAAATCCACTGGACAATTAAAATTCAGGTGAGCAGTTTAGGGCCATTCTAGCCCTCTTGTTGTTTTTTCTTGGTATGTAATATTATGTAGTGAACCTTTATCAAAGTCATACCCTTCGGTTAATTTTGGGGCCTGCCTAAGCGCTTCCCAATTTAAACAGAAACATAAATGGAAATCATTTAACCCTTGTCATGCTGAGCTCGGAATATTCCTGCTTTGACAGGAGGTTTAGACAAAGATCAGGCTGCACATATGTGCAGTCTGATCTTGGTTCATACCACCTGAATTTCATTTTTAAACCAGAAAGGTGTAAAACGATGTATTTCTGAAATCAATACTCACTAACATTTGTTAACTTTCAGTGCTTTTAGCACTTTGATTTAACATTTATTTTGCAAAGATTTTTATTCAGCATGGCAAGGGTTAAGATCTTCTTCTCTGTGTCAACCATAATCTTCCCGAAAAAGAGTCAAGATTATTGATATTATGTGAAAATTATCATTGAGAATATATGACTATCTAATCAATTTGATGTCCCAGGAGTTTATGAGACTTGGATGATCTAGGACCATTGTCGTCCTCTTGTTTATCACAACCTTTTTATGACAACTTATTTTGATAGACTTGTATAGTCTGTTTGACTTCTATATGGAACAACATTTCGCAAAAAATCTCAGAATTGAATTAATGAAACATATTTTTTTCTTGTCATATCATATTTTCAATCTAATACCATGACGAATCTTGTTTTTTAGAATTTTTGAATGAAAAATAATGAGTTTGTCCGCCCGTCTACATGTTAACTTCCAGCCTTTCATACCTTCTCGTGTCTGTAATAAACGGAACAGCGACTTGTCCAACCATAAATAGTTCTGATTTGCATAGGGACCGAGTCAAAAATGTATGATTTTAAGTGGGTCGTTTTGGAATAAAATCGAGTATTTTTATAAAATTAATTTGGTCGAAGATTTTTAATTCCATGGGATATCAAATCGGAGTGTATTTTCTCTTTGTTTAAAAACCGTTTCGTCAGATAAATTAAAATTGTTGTTTTCTATTTTGAGACGAACCCCATATTCACATATTTAGACCAATCAAAAAGCATTATTTAATGAACTTCACAAGGAAAACTAGATAAGCAGGCGAGTAATAACGGTACAAATCACGAGATATTTAAGTTTAAGATGACATGCCCGTCAATATGCTAATTAGCACGTCCAAATAAGGAAGAATGGACATTTCTATTGTAAAATGTTTAGTATAAAACCATGTGTTTTTACTATTGTTTACATCTTGTTACAGCCTAAACAGCCTTCTTCACCCCTCGTGTTAAAGAGCGGGAAATGTGAAAATATTAACATTAACTAGATAGACAAAATCAATATTTTGAAATCATTTTATTTTTCAAAAAATATTTTTTGGAATGGTATTAAGCTGAAATTAAGATTTTACTAAATACAAATTGCTAATTCAAACTCTATTTTATGCAATTGATGAAAAGGTCGGTCCATATAGAAGTCAAACGGACTCATAAGTGTGGATATAGAAGTTATCTTTTCAATCACTTTCATTTAGAACTTGCATAAAACTAGTCTGAAATCAAAAGTGTCACATCTTGAGGGCTAATATGTTTGAAATGTAAATGAAAGTTAATGATAATGAATTATTTATGATGATTTTGTTGCAGTAGATTTGTTTAGAAAATGTAGAAATTAAAGAAATTATGGAATACATTTGTGGCTTTTTTATTAGTTTATTTTACCATTTGAACAGGATGTTTTTAAATCATTAACATAAGGTAAATTCACATGATTATATTGATATCTGATATAAAAATACAGCTTTGCAAAATGTAGTAGAATAAAAGAGAAATTGCTTGCATATGCCAATACTTGTCTATTTTAAAATGTTATGAGTTATCTTCTGTTCTCTTTTTGAAGTATATAGAGGATTACTGTTTGTTTCAGTGTAGATGGATTTATATTTCATAGAGTGAACAACATAAGCTATATTTTCACATGTGGCTGGGCCACAAGTGAAAATAAAGCTTATTTTGTTCACAGAGTTAAATTTTAATCAATTTTCAAAACAATTATTATATTCTTTCTAGCAAAAATTAGAAAAAAATATATAAAAAAATTGGACACATTTTTTTAAAGCACTCATTTTGCATGAGAAAAAATGTCTGCAACTACTGAACAGAATTCAACCAAACTTCTCAGGAAAGATGCTCAGGATATGCTCTTTCAGAGTTCTTTGTTAAATTCTGATTGAATTAATAACAAAGGCTCTATAGGATGTCTTGTTTCCCTAAAAAGGTCCCATTATGATGATACATAAAAAAATCTTCTCCAAAACTACTGATCAGCATTCAACCAAACTTAACAGAAATAATGCTTAGGAATGCTCTTTCAGATTTCTATGTTTATAGGCTGATAACATGGGCTCAACAGGCTGTTGAGTCACTAAAAATTGTCCCATAATGTGAGAAAATATAAAGAATCTTCTTCTTTAAAACTACATTCTTTCCGACTATTTGTCTCCCACCAATGGGTCCATAATCATAGACCTATGTGGGATAGCAGCTGGAGGCTAGGAAGGAATGCAATGGTAGTACTGGTGTGAGAAACACAAGGAATCCATTTTTAAGGTGCTCCAGAGGCCGTGATATAACTGAAAAAATGTTGAAAGCGGCATAAAACCCCATTTTATCAATTCAGTTCTATAAAACCACCGGTCAGAATTCAACCAAACTTTACAAGAATGATCCTTAGGACATGCTCCATCAGCTTTATTTGTTATTTGGTGACATGATGCAGCTACATCAGGGAAAATGGCGTCTTTGTGATGCAACATTTCTTGCTATCACAACTTGTACATTTATTGACAGATTTTTGTGAAACAAAATATTGCCCATCATATGACTATGGGCACATTAAAGCTGCTAGTAAATATTTTCCAATATCATTGAAAAAGGAGTCTTGTAAAAATTGTTTAATATCTGCTTGCAAATAGATTATAACTTGACTTAATAGTTTAATTACAACTTAGTGTTGAATTTTTCCCTGTCCGAAAGACATTTAATGCCAGTTGAATGGTAATGGGCCTCTTGTTTGGTTATTCTTTGGTTTGACTGTGAGATTATCAAATGATGATATACCGTTATTTCTCGATAATCCGCCAAAAAGCATTAAACAAAATTGTTTGAATATTTAAGATAAATATTTGTGATTTCTGGTATTTGTAAAAGGATTTGCTTCAACCTTGGAATATACATTCGCTAACAAAAGAGCAGCCTATATGTAATGACTGCATTAACCTTAGGTCATTCAATTTAATCTGAATTATAACATTGGAACTCTCTCACGACATTCTGCTTGATTGTTTAACTTTCGCATATTTGTGGAAACAAAAACTTTGAACTCAGTCACACTTTGAAGCCTATGAGAGAAACATTAATTGCTGAGAATTCACAGAGAAGCTGATATAGTTGGTACGTATATTTTCTATTTTCTTCCACAGCAACGTTTTATTTTAACTTTATGCTGATTTTATGAAGATAAATAAATTATCATCTATATTCTAGTTGGGCAGTGAATATTATGTATTTTGGCCTGGATAATCTCTCTGATCTTTATCTGCACTTTCCACTTTTAGTACTTTCAAACTACAACATCAATACAGGGACAACCTATTTAGTTCAGTACAATTTACAAAAGGGTTTAGATTAAGACTGCTTATCTTATAGTAATTATTTCAGTAAGTTTAGTATTTTAACATGGTTTTGAGAAATATATTCTTATCTACTAGAACTGTTGATTTAACATGAACTTTCAATTTTTATGCCCCTGCATCGAGAGATCGGGGGCATATTGTTTTACTCATGTCCGTCTGTCTGTCCGTCCGTCTGTCTGTCTGTCTGTCCGTCTGTCCGAAAACTTAACCAAACTTAACCTTTGCCTTATCTCCAAGCCTATTCAAGATACAAGGCTCATATTTGGCATGATGATAGATCTCAATGATCCGCATCTGCTGGTACCAAAGTCAAGGTCATGTGACAAGGTCAAGGTCATCTGTCAAGGTCAAACTTTGAAAAAAATTGCTGTTACGGGGGCATTAGTGTTTCACAAATACATCTTGTTTTCCTTTCAGCAATTTGAACTTGACCATTTTGTACTTAAAAAAACTTTAACCAAATAACTTTAACCTTGCTTGAATTTTCTGAATGCTTTTACCTAGGGACATAATTACTTCATATACACATTCACCAAGGGACACTGGACTTCACCTTGACAATTAGACCTAGGCCTTTTGTGGACTTAGAAAAAGCTTTATCCCAAAACTTTAACTTTGCTCATATTTTCTGAGTGTTACACATATGACCATCACAATATCTTTACCCATCGGGCGATAGGCCTACACCTGTGATCGAATCCCTTGATTTTGTGACCTTGACCTTTGCCCCTCTCCCTTGAAAAACTTTAACTAAAAAGTTTAGCTTTGCTTGTATTTCTGAACTCTTAGTACTAGCTTCATCAGGCTGTAGGCTTTCACTTTGCCTTAACTATTCATGTGTATTAAAACAAAAATGTTTTTTTTTTATTTCTTTATTACTTCTCAAATAGATATATACTAGATTCTGGACTTTTAAAGTAGAAAAAAATGACAATGAACATGCTCTTTTGTCAAGCCCTGGTTGTGACAAGCAGCAGTTTGGGCAAGGTATGTTGTCCACAGACAACTCTTGGTCTTTAAATTGTGCTCCTTTTCCACTTGTGTGTGTTTTTTTTTTTTTTGTTTTGTTTTGTGCATCCAGCACCCAATAACAGTACTGAAGCATGCATTCCTCAGAACATAATGAAGAGCAGTGGTCTTAATCATTCCACTGTCTATCACCACATTAGACTGGTCACCTACCCCTTTACCGACTGGTACCGGTATATAGCAATTTCAAAGTTTTATGCACTTGATGTACTTTGATTTTAGAAATCACTTCCGTAAACAATTCACTTTCTGTTTCTATTTCCTGCTTCACCTGTATTTTTCGGGATTTTTGGTAAGCTTTAATTGCTCAATTACATAGATTTTACTTGATTTAAATCATTTTGTCGTGTGTCATTTAGTGAAGCAACCAAATTCAACATCTTGGTCACCAAAATCTCTCGAAACCACAAACAAATCGCAATGCTATCAATCACAGTGTCTGGACATAACTGACGAATTTTGGCCTGGAATGATTGACAGTTTTGTCATTCATTTATTATGGTATAAGAGGAAAAAACATTTTTGTGAAAAGGAATTCAATTATAATGTTAGTTTTCATCCCCATCAATGGCTGGATAACCTTAGTGGGATTAATATGATAATAGGTTTAACCTATAGACGGAAAAGTAATTTGAAGAAAGAACCATTCTTGATTTACTACTTTACTCAACTTAAGCTATCTAATTTAACAATAAGGCTCCTGCACCCCAACCTTTTGCTGCATCGACACATATGAATGATGTATCAAATTCAATATTATGTGTCTGTCTGTTCCGACCGCTCTTTCTATTTTTTTACTTGATTAGGGTGTAAGGCCGCTTTTTTTTGTCATTTTCAAGTCTTATGCTAACAAAATAAAGAAAATAGAATCCTTTGTTGACCTTTGTCTACTCCGAAGATATTGTCACTGCAAAAAATAAGTGCAGTTAAAATGTGAAATAAACTTCCCCAGGTGCTGTACAAAACATGCATATGATAACTAATTTTCAGAAGACCCTAATAGGCTATTTATCAAATCGATGGCTACTTGATTTTTCTCATTTATTTCTAGATTGATTTCCACAGTCATTTAGAATAGATAAGTGCTAACATCGAAAGAAATTAACATAATATGAGTAAAAGATACTCAATTCAAATCCTTTTTGGTTTTTCTTCGTAAAAATGTAAATTTGAATATGGACACACGTATTATAGAAACTGCGTCAGGTCTAAATCATAAAGGATGCGAAAGGATGCAAGATGTTGGCCGGCATAGCTTTAAATTTAGCTAATATAGCTGTATTTACAATTTTTTAAAAAACCAAACTGCGAAATTGTTTATAGATTTCATCTTTTTCAGGTCTTAACCGGGAATATTGCTTTAGATTTAATGTCTTTCAAGTCTTATCCTTCTTTTTACCCCGACGTTAAAGTGCAACAACAATGACGTTGTTTTAGCGGGAAAAAGTAGCGTCTTATTTCCCCAAAGTGTCGAATGACGTCATTTACGGACGGTAAAAAGAAAACGTCATCCAGACGAGAATCTAAGCAAAAATGAGTAACTTTTTACATGTAGTGCTGATTCTTATCCTAATTTTATGACAACAATCTAAATTTTGATAATGATCGACAGAAATAAAACCGAAGAAAAAAGTATATTAATTAAGATAAATAATAAAACAAAATGGCGAAATCTTGCGAGATCATCATCCTCCATGTAGGCCGCCATTACGACACAAAATTAAACTTTGATGGTATTTGTATTTCATTTTGATTTTGAATATTTAAATGTTTTACAAGCGTTATCTAGAAGCGGGAAAAGCCACAAAGCGCCCTTGGGCGCTTTGCATTATTTTTCCCGTATTAACAACTCACTTGAGACTAAGAAAGGATGCATGATAAGGGTAGTAATAACCAGGAATAAGTGGCAGAGCCAGGGGGGGGGGGATTCAAACAAAACCCTCTGGATAACATTTTTATTAAATTTTCAATTTTTTGATTGTCGAAATTTAGTCAAAATAGTGTAATACTGGGAACTCAATATTATTTGTATGTTCAAAAAAGCTTTCTATGTGCATATACTCATCAAGTAGCTTTCTTTAAAAGGTTTTAAGGGGTCTGAATCAAGATGGTGAACACACCAATACCACATAGCTTGAAGTCTGAGGCCAAAAAGGCAGCTAAGATTCTCAGGGAGTTCACAGTACCAACAGCAAAGATGGGGCCTGATAAACTGATACCAGGTACTGTAATCCCTCTTATAATAGCCCCCTCCTTAATAGTAGCACCCCTAATATTTTGACTGAAAACTCGCTTCAAATACCTAAATTGTAGGAGCTTTTTGAGACTTCTGCTCTAGTTTGAGATTTATTTACTCTGAACAATCATTTATATGATTGTTCAGAGGAAATTCACCTAAAATTAAAGGGGAAAAGGGCATAAAAGACATCAATTTTATTGATTTTTTAAATCAGAAAATGCCTGCTAAATAAAAACTCCCTGACCATATGTTATGTATAGCTCGGGGGAGCGTTTAAAGAGAAATAGGGTAGGTGCTTTCTGTTTCTATACTTTGTTTGCAACTGATAGATGGGTTAATTGGAGTACTAACAGGTCTCACTGTCAAGTATCAGAATAGCCAACAGGTACATACATGTGTACCAAATTTTTTGATCCATAGACCATTAACCTGTCCCCATATTAGTATATTTGATATTTGTTAACTTTGAATTAATTGCTTGAATTTCACCTTAATACTGAAGACTGCTTAAAATTCTTGATAATTTCAGCTGGTATATTGATGAAAGCTAAAGGGCTGGCCATATTGACTGTGGTTAAAGCTGGGTTTCTTGTTACAGCTAGGGGTGGTAGTGGAGTGGTGATTGCTAAAGTAGATGACAGTATAGACTCAGGTAAGAAGTAAGAGGGCTGGCCATATTGACTGGTTAAAGCTGGTTTTCTGGTGGTGGAGTGGTGATTGCTAAAGTAAATGATAGTATAGACTCCGGTAAGATGTTAGAGGTCTAGCCATATTGACAGTGGTTAAAACTGGGTTTCTGGTGACAGCTAGGGGTGGTAGTTGAGTGGTGATTGCTAAAGTAAATGATAGTATAGACTCGGGTAAGATGTCTGCCACATGGTGTTTGTCAGTTCAGTTTTTGCCATAATGAAAGTGGTTTTTGAGAAACAAAGCATTTTCCACAATTTGCCTGTTTTTGTAGCTGTTCCTAAAACTCTGATAAAAGAACACTGCTCCTGTAGCTCCTGTACAGTATAACATGTACATGGGGACAATTTACAAAGAGTAACATATTGGTCTGATATATTTGAACTGTTTTCCAGGAAAACCTGCCTAAAACCTGTGTGAGAGTGGGAGGTTGTTTACTTAAATAGGATCAAGGCATCTCATTCCCTTAGTAGATAACACAAATTTTATTGTTCTATGAATAAGGAATTTTGCATTCTTTAAGAATTTGAGTTTTAAGTCTATTGTCAATTAAATTGTCATTCAGGCAGATTTCCTTTATAATGGATCATATAGAAAGCGAACCTAGCCTTGGTTATCCCTGACATCTTGATATTTCAGACTGGTCAGCTCCCTCGGCCATTGGTATTGCTGGACTTGGTGGAGGGTTTGAGATAGGTGCTGAGGTGAGGTTCTTTGATCTTTCTGATTGAGACGTAAATGGTGCAAATATCCTGATCTGTGTTAAATTGTTAAGAAAAATTACAGAATTTGAAGTTTTATACAGTCTTTGACATCATTTGAGCCTTTGCATTACATTTCCAACAATTTCAAATGTGCTCCAAGCAAAGACTCTGGTCAGTCTGTGCATATCAGAAGTCTGACCAGAGTCTTTCCTTTGTGTTTATGAAATAATTTTGTTTTCCCTATGATGTGTCTATGAATAAAGTCTGATGTAGGAGGAGTTATAGTCAAAAGGTAAAATCAGAGGGCGGAGAGAGAAGATTTTGCTTTGCATATAACTCCTCCCCCCATCAGACTTTATTCATCAACACATCATAGCGAAAATAAAATTATATCCATTATAACACAATGACAATTCTGAAATTTGCTTTCACATTTGTCTGGATGTAAAATTGTATTAATGTAAAATTAATGAAAAAGTTATGCTATTGATGCTAGGAGAATTTTACAGAAAGCAAAGCTTGTCATTTAGCACATGGGTTATATGATGTCAAAAGAATTAACATTCCCACTAAAGATGATGATTAGTAAAAAAAGAAGACGGAGCTATCTGTATTCACAGTTAAAACACATGACATCTGGATTTAATTGCAATAAAGTTCTAATTAATTTCTTATTAATTCATATCTGCCTTTTAAGCATCTATTCAATATCTATTCTTGATTTCAAAAAGTAGTGGGAAATTTGTTAAAAATTGATAATGTTCCAAAAAGATGAAATATTTGCTCTTTCTCTTCAAAAAATCGGGGGGATTTTTCAGATGCATGTGCAAAAATGCACAATCCCCCTCCTACAATGAACACTGCTGTGTTATAATTAGTAGATAGGAAAGGTTTAGAAGTATCTTTAGACAGTCAAGCAAGCACTGTGACTATTTAAGTTCTCAGTGTTTATCCCTTATCATATTGCAGGAAATGGCACACACATGCTCATTTTTTTTCAAACCTGCTTGTGTCGAGCAATACATAGCTTTCAGTATGAAAAGTTGGTGTATCTGCATTAGTGTGTACCAGGGTCATCCAATAAAAATTGATACTTTTGCTACAAAGCCTAACATATTCATATATATCAAAGGTTAAGTGCAAGACTGTACTAAGTGTATATGCAGTGTGTATACACTTAGTACAGTCTTGTACTGAACCCTTGATTTATGTGATAGTTATTCCACTATTGTTATTATAACATTTCCTTCCATGTGTGACAGACTTCTTTTCACACATTGTATGGAACCCTTGTTGCTAGGCAACAGAAAGAGGAATGATATGTTGTAATGGCCATTTGAACTCCTCATTATTTATTTTTTTGGATGACCTTCTTTAATCCAGTGTCAGTCCAAATTTGTCTGGAGCAAATTTCTCCAACATTTATGGATTGATTTCAGATTAGCTTGGCACAATTGTTGTCCATCAAAATCAGATGTGCAATTTGAAATGTCTAAGGTCAAAGTCACAGTTCTAAGTCAAATCTTTTAACTTGGCTTGTAAATTGCACATTTTCCATAATGCATGGATGTGACCTTTTAAATCAATTTTCAGATTGCACCAATGTCAAGGACATTAGCTCCACCACTTGTGAAAATATAGCTTTTGTTGTTGACTCAATGAAATATAAATCGATCTTACACTGAAACAAGTAAATGTTTTTGACACATGACACATAGTGGTCTGCCTTCAAATTTTAGAGATATGTATTATGTATTAAGGGATTGTGCCTGGTAAGTGCTTTTATTGGCACTTTCAATGTTTTTGCACCGACCTATTGTGGCAACTCACAACCGTGTGCCTCATTTAAACTGTTCTAATAGTATTTAAGAAATAAAGCAAAAACATCATAATAATCTCATGACCACAATCATATTATTCTCTTCTCTAGGTCACAGATTTTGTCATAATTCTAAACAAGCGATCAGCGGTGGATGCCTTTTCAAAGGGGGGTAATTTGACACTCGGAGGTAACTTTACAATAGCAGCCGGCCCACTTGGGCGTAATCTAGAGGCAGATGTTGCCGTGAGGAGTGCTGCAGCAATATATACATACTCAAAAACAAAAGGGCTATTTGCAGGGATTTCTGTGGAAGGTAGTGGTCTTATTGAGAGGAAAGACGCAAACAGAAAGTAAGTTTTTTATTGATTCAAAAATGTGGTGAATCAGTTAACCTATGATGCCATTGACAAAATTTTTATTCTCTTTTAATATTGCTCAAAACAGGAACTTAATAACAGGGTCCAGATAAGAGGGGGTGAAGCTAGCCTAAATTTTTTTTTTCATATTGAAACCGTATGTAGTGGGTACTCATTTGAATCATCTCGATGAGACGCTTCAAATTAGTACCAACAGTATAGTGTTAATCAAGGAATAATGAAATGTTTTAATTTGAAAATTGAATACCCCCTCTATCTGTAGCTCTGTTACTCTTCCATAATTGTTGCCAAAGATTTTTGATAATTATCTGAAATGTAATCTTGGAATAAAGTGAAGTTGCTGAGATTAATCTTTTGTCCTTGGTGTCTTAAATTTAAGTATTGAATAGATAGCTCATCTGATGAATCTGTAAACAACTATTTCTTGTAGGTAGATGTGGATTTGTGACAAAAATAGAGTGAAAACATTATACTTTATATGATTAACTTTCAGATTTTATGGGAGAGAGATCCGAGCCTATGAGATATTACGAGGTGACGTTGACCCTCCCCCAGAATGCAGTTGTCTTTACGAAGTCATGGAGATGCATAAAAAGAATGCTCAGAAAGAACTTGTCAGAATGGCCAAACGCGAGGCCATGAAACAAAGTGCTGGAGTCATGGATGCAGCCAAGTCTAAATTTGGTGTGAGTCTGGGACCTATTTTATTAAACAGATTACAATCATTTTTTGGGCAAGTCAAAAATAAAAGTTGCTTCTACAAAAGTAACTAAAAATTGAATTCTGCCATGCATCATCTCATTTGAATCGTTTTCTAAAGACGATTCTAATGAGATATTATTAGGCAAAATCTAACATGGTATGAAAACACCAGGTTCAATTTGTGATTTTGACTTACAATTAATATTTTCTTAAGAACTTAAGTAAAATAGGCCCCTGGTTTTTATATTGAAAAGACAGAAATTTCCTTTGTTTATTAGCTCTCTTTCATCCCTGCATCTATTAAGTCAGGGGCATAGTGTCTGTCTGTCTGTCACCATAATTCTTCATCCATAAGTCTGTCTGTTTTTCAGCTCAGCTTTTTTCCAAGAATTTGGATTTATTGCTTTGGCCTAGGTCTTTTCTATGTGGAAACTTTGACATTTAGTGAAATCTCATATGCTAATTATCAAAGGAGCAATTTACACTATCCATTCTATCCAGACTATCATTCTAATTACATTTTTGCATGAAACCATTATTTCAGGCTTCAAAGTGAATGGATGTGAAAAGTAAATATTGTTGTAGATCTGTATATTGGTACAATCTTTGTCAGATAAAAGAATTTTATGCTTGTCTTCAGGGTTTTACCTCATCTTTCAAATCAAAATCAAAGTCCAAGAAGAGTTCATCAAAGGGAGATGACTCTATAAGTCAAGGCTGGGACTCAGACAGCAGCCCAGAACCATCTCCTAAAGTAGAAAAGCGGGTCACAAAGAGAAGAACAACAACTACAACACATTCCAAATCTGTCAGAAAAGGGTCATACACAAAGCCATCACCACCAGTGGTCAAAAGGTCAACAAATAGTTTGACCAGTAGTAACCAGTCCAGGCCAAGATCAATGTCAGGTAAATTCAGTTTATTTAAACTTATGTTTTTTTACCTGTATCAGTTCTTGGTTCAATGAAGATATTGTCGGTAAACCAATTTCTTCTTTTACAAAAGATAGTTTGCACAAAAGCATTTTTGTTAGACCGAGGGGTCATTGCAACACTATTGTAAGTGCCTATGAATATATAGGCACTTACAATACGATGGCTCAGCACAAAATAGTTGTAACTGCCTATAAACATATAGGCAGTTACAACTGTCTCGTGCTGAGCCATCGATAATTGTAGTGTTGCACTGACCCCTCTTTACACCCTTCGAAAGACAGGATGAATTATATGGTCACCCCTTGCATCCAGGTTTCAAGTAGGCTGGCAATGTCTACCTCTTTATCCAAAGTGTAACTTATCACCTTATGTCCGATTGACTTGAATCTTGGCAGTTATGTTCCTCATGAATATGGAGTGTAGTGCACAGGAACCATTACTCAACCTAGAATAATTTTTGAGTTATATCCATTTGTTATTTGTCATGCTTAGACATCAAGCAGTGCAACGGCTTATCTTGTGACAGTTTTCCACCTTAACCCTTGACATGCTGATCCCGGAATATTCCTCCCTTGACAGGAGCTATAGAAAAACATCAGCCAGCACATATGTGCAGTCTGATCTTTGTCTGTACCACCACCTGTTTTTCCTTTTCTGAAATATGATAGTTTAAAAATTTGATTATATAAAATAAAAGCTACTCGCATTTAATGCATCCAGTGCTTTGAGCACTTTGATTTTGTTGCAATTTTGCCAACATTTTTTATTCAGCATGACAATGGGTTAACTAAGAATACACCCACCTTTCATTGTAATCTGCAGCTTCTTTGAATTTCAAGCCACCATCATAGTGCAGTTGGTAGCGAGTCGGACTGTCATCTAGTAGTCCCGGATTGGTCTTGGATGGGCGCAGTCATCCTCTCTGACTTTTTGTCTTTGACCAATTAGTTGATAATTGTAGACATATGTGAGAAAGCAGCTTGACGATAGGAAAGGATGTGATGGAAGTACTGGTGAGAGGAATACCAGGAATCCATTGTTAGGTGCTCCAGCCACAGAAATATAACTGAAAGAATGATGAAAGCGGTGTAAAAGTTCACGAGAATATTGAGAGAACAGAAGAAAAAAGTCAATGTGGTTCTTCAACTTGTAGAGATTTGCCATTTAAAAAAATGGGAACATAGAAGGGCACACTTATATATAAATTCCAAAGAGTAACTTTTTCCAGTTCAAACATTGTAAGATTTTTTCAGAGAAAGAATGAATGACCCAAAGCAATGAAAAAAACCAAAAAGGGGTCTTTAAAAAGAATGGTCCCTGAGAACATGTTTTGTATACAAATTGAGTGAATATTTCAAGTGAAAATGTATGTAACTGTGAATTACTTCATAATCCCATATTGTTGAAACTCAAAATAATTGTTTCACTGAGACAATTCTAATGAGCTTTAACAACATAGAACTCATTTTCACTTTTTAGCTCACCTGAGCATGAAGTGCTCAAGGTGAGCTATTGTGATCGTACAATGTCCGTTGTCAGTCATGCGGCGTCCGTCGTCCACAATTTCTTTAAACATCTTCTCCTCCTAAACAAGTGGGCCAATCTTGCTGATACTTGGCAGGAATGTTCCTTTGGTCAAGCTCTACCAAAGTTGTTCAAATAAATGAAATCCACCCTTAACTTTCCCTTTACCTTTAACGAAAAGGTAAAAATAGGAAAATCTTCAAAAATCTTCTTCTCTGAAACCAGAAGGGGGACAGCTTTCATATTTGGTATGAAGCATGATCTAGTGGACCCCTACCAAGTTTGTTCATATCAAGACTCTGGGGTCATATTTGGGCTCAAAGAGCATGAATCTTTAAAAATCTTCTTCGCTGAAATAAGAAGGCAGACAGCTTTCATATTTGGTATGTAGCATCATCTAGTGGGCCTACCAAGTTTGTACATATCAAGACCCTGGGGTCAAATTTGGGCTTTGCCCGGGCACATCCCTTTTAGCTCTTCTGAGCACAAAGGTTAAAAAAAACAGCTTTCATATTTGGTATGAAGCATGATCTAGTGGACCCCTACCAAGTTTGTTCATATCAAGACTCTGGGGTCATATTTGGGCTCAAAGAGCATGAATCTTCAAAAATCTTCTACTCTGAAACCAGAAGGGGGACAGCTTTCATATTTTGTAAGTAGCATCATCTAGTGGACCTCTGTCAAGATTGTTCATATCAAGACCCTGGGGTCATATTTGGGCTCCACCTGGGGGCCACTTTTTTTTACATAGAATCAAAGAGCAAAAATCTTTAGAAATCTGAAACTAGAGGGCACAGAGCTTTCATATTTGGTATGTAGCATCATCCAGTGGGCCCCCTACCAAGTCTATTCATATCAAGACCCTAGGGTCATATTTTGGCTCCACCCTGTGGCATCCCTTTTAGCTCGTCTGAGCATGATGTGTGCATCCCTTTTTACATAGAATCAAAGAGCTAAAAGGCACATCCTTCTTGCTCTTGGCTGAAAATATTCTGTGGTATTGATCATGATCCTATGTAGAAATTATCTTCTTTTTGACATCTGCCTATTTAATTTATGTGATGTTAAAGGGGTGAAAGAGACTCAGGTGAGCGACCTAGGAACATCATGGTCCTCTTATTTTTTACAATAATCTATTTTTTTAAAAAAAAATTATCAAAAGAAAGGAATTTAAAAAAGGGTCACTTAATAAAAATGGTCTCTTTCTAGACATGGACATTTCAGCAAGATTAACTGCGTGTTTTTTCTTTATTACAGGTATCAGTATAAAGTCCACAGACTCCAATGATTCCTGGGAGTTACGGGTAACAGCTGTGTATTCCTATGAGGCTCAGATACCATGTGACTTGACTTTTAAAAAAGGTTTATTTTGTTAAAATCTTTTTAAGCCCCCTTTCCAAGAAGGAGGTGTATAATGCTTTTTGCTTGTCAGTCAGTTGGATGGTCCATCCATAGACTTTTTTTTGTCTGGAGCATAATTCAATCATGAAACTTAAGGGGTGGATAGATCTTGTTGAGCAGAAGTGCAGAGCACAAGAACCATAACCTTACTCATCATATTTTTTGAGTTATTCCCTTTGTTATATTTATGACTTGATTTTTGTTTAGAGCATACCTCAAAAAGTATGCAAGCTAGAATCATGAAACATCAGAGGTTGACAGATCTTATCGATGAGAAGGGCAGTGCACAAGAACCATTTTTCTACTAATCATATTTTTTTGAGTAAATGCCTTTTGTTAAATTTATAAGTTGATTTTTGTCTGAAGCATATCTCAAAAAATATGCAATCCAGAATCATGTAAATAGATCTTATTGAGGAGAGGTGCAGTGCACAAGAAATGTTACATCATGTGATGTCATCTTTTGAGTTACTGCCCTATGTTAATTGAATAAGAATATGCCATTGACCTGCTCTTACAAACATCTCTTGTTTCTTTTGCTCCTGCATTGATGAGATCATGGGGAAAATGTGCCAATGGTGTCTATCTCTTTTTGCATTCTATCTATGCATCCAAAACGTAATCTGCCAACCAAACATATTTTATGAAAAGCAATAATGTTTAAGGTAAATACCTAGTACAAAGGTGTGTCATGGTAAGGCATTTTATTGTAGGATTAATGCTTATCATTGATTCTCAAAGTCATCTGACAATCACATTAAATGATAATTACAAGAAAGGCAACTTCTGTAACAAATTTACTCATTTGTTATATATCGGTACAGTAGAATCCCTTTATTAGCAACTCGGATAATCGGGATTTTCGGATATTAGCAACTTTTCCTCTAGCACAAAACCATTTCTTCTTTAGCCTTAGTAAAATTTGTCGGATAATCGGAACTCTGATAATAGAAACTCCCAGATAATGGAAACAAATTATTTGCACCAGGACCCTATTTAATCGGATATTGGAAACAATCGGGAGGTTACACGGGGACAAATTATCAAATTCACAAGTTTTGTCTTTTATTTGACAGGTGATGCCGCAATTCGTAAAGTACACATAGAGCATCAAGTTGTAGATCGCACCTTTTCCCGATTCATAATCGCTGTTTGCTCGTGTAAGAGTTAATTTAAGTCTTGAATGAATGCTTTGCTTAAGATTCTTCGAGTGTACGACGATCCCGCTTGGCTTTTTAATGATTCACGATCGTTCAAATGCGGCCCCCTTCCGGATTTGTTTTATCATTTTTTTTAAATCCCTGTCAAAGGATGAGATCGTTTTCTCAAAGCTTCAATTTCGCAGAAAACATGCGTACCCTACTGAAATTGAAATAGAGTTTTCTGTAAATACGCGATAGAAAAAAAACGTATCGAAATTATTTGAAAACGAAAATTACTTACTTCAGATCAGAAATTATTATCCTAATCGAAATATCCGAGCAGTAAAGATTCTTTTCAAACCCAGCTTTAATATGACCTCACGCTGTAAATTTCTCAAGGAATGACCCAACTTCAAAGGGACCGCCGATCACCTGGCCTGGTCGAGGTTGTGTGAGTTTTCCAAGTGACACACTTTTCTCTCGTGTTTACTCGCCAGTGTAATTAAATCACATAAATTGAGGAAATAACCATCTAATGGATAGTCTTTAAAAGGTAATTGAATTTAATTTGGCTTATCCCGTTCGCGGCCCTCAGTGGCCGACGTTTAATTTGTATCAATCTGCGACTTTAGAAGCAATTGGAAGTCAGGAGTATAAACTTAAGACTTTTCAAATTTTCAATTTAACTCTTTTTTTTTCATCAATCGAACGGGACTGATCAAACGTACATGAATGAATCCCCACCGATTCAAGCGACGACATGCTCGTGCATTTCCGGAAGTTTAATACTAAATTAAATGAGGTATCGGATAATAGAAACATCCGCTTAATAGCAACTTTTCCTCTGACAAATAGGAGTTGCTAATAAGCGGATTCCTCTGTATTAAACTCCCTTTTGTTGTAGATAATCTATTATAATATGACCTACATCCAAGGAGTGAAATAACAATGTTTCATATTTTTTATATTACACGGGTGTTATTACACTAATGGAATAACTGTGCAAATGAGCTTGGGGCAAATAGCAACTTTATTTAGGAACTGCAAAAATGAAGTAATAATGTATATATTGTGGCGTCAGTCATAAGTTACGCGGCAAATTTAAATGTTGAATTTTAAGAATTTTGACGATTTTTGCAAAAATTTGGGTCATAAACAGATAAAAACTCAGCCCAGCCTTATTTCAATATATATCGTATTCAATGACCACTCATTCAATATCCTCTATATACACAATATGACCAAAAATCCTATTTTTCTGTAAATTACATTCTAAAGGAAACCAATTAAATGATGTTTAATAAAGGCTTGGATAAAAGCCTCTGGATAGTTTCTCAGAAACAAAGTATCAAGGTTACATACAGTTTAATGATAATAACCCTATTGGTATTTGATTTAGCTCAAATCTGATAGTATCAAGAATCTGCAGCAAGCACTTAACATCCTTATTTATTCAAGTTATTTTAATCTCCTTGCATCAAAATATCAGGGGCATATTGTTTTACTGTTGTCCGTCTGTCTGTCTTCAAAAATTAACCAAAAAACATAACATTGCCAATAATTTCAAGGTTATTCAAGATACAATGTTCATATCTTGTATAATGATAGATCTCAATGATACACATCTGCTGGTTCTAAGGTCAAGGTCATTTGGCGAGGTCAAGGTCATCTGCCAAGGTCAAATTTCTAAAAAATTGCTGTTTTGGGGGCATTCATGTTTCACAAACACATCTTGTTAAATTCTATTTTATCACAGGTGATGAAATCCTGGTGCTCACACGGACAGAAACACAAGATGACTGGTGGGAAGGACATTGTCATGGAAAGACTGGGATATTTCCTGCTAACTATGTTAAATTACCTAAATGATTTGTTAAGACAAATGAAACAAGAAATTTTAACCCTTGTCATGCTGAACCTGGAATTCTCCTGCTTTGGAAAGGTATTGACAAAGATCAGCCTGCACATATGTGCAGTCTGATCCTAGTCATTAATCCCTTATTCTTGTTAAAATCAGAAATTAAAAGAAATTAATTATTGTTAAGATGTTTAAATACTCAGCATTTGGATTTTATAACTCATTTGTGCCATGATCTTTTAATTTATGTGACAAGGGTTAATTGAATTGATTCAATTTCTAGTCAAGATATAATTGATCAGGGGGTATGATTTCTTTTTTTTTGCTATATAAAGTTCCATCTGAAAAGAAAGAAAGAAATAAAAAGCTGAGGAATATTTTTTTGTAAAAGAGGAAAAGTTGTTGCAAATAAATTTTACATTCAGCCGAAAGAAATCTGAACTAGATCTACCAGATATCAAAAATTTAATAATGTTGTTAAATTTGTAAAATTGAGGTCAATCCTTTCTGAGTTTTTGTAACTTAAGACAGCTTCAACTTGATAGGATACGCAGATAATAATGAAATGGGGATGTTATTTGAAATGAAACCATCCTTTGCGATAAAAAATTCTGTGGGAAAAGGAGAAACTGCTTTTAACAAAGTTTCCTCTTCTTCCACTATATTCAAGAAAACAACTTAACACGGGGCAAGAATGTAATTTTATATTCTGTTGTTATAAAGGCCTGCCCTGTGTTAAGGGTGACAAAATGATGCGACCTATTTGCAAATAATACACCACTTTGCAATTGGACTTGCATACAAAGCAAGGTATGATTTGCGAACAGTTTGCACCGTTATGTCATTCTGAACACATTGCTTTTTAGTATAGATGATCAATTATAATATTTGACTCACAGCTGCGTCTCTAATCATATGGAAATTTCAGAGCCCCAGCCTAATGCTGATGATATATAGGAATCTTGTGAATAAGATTTTGGGTATGATATTTCAAATTAAAGATACCTTATTTCTCCTAGTGAAAGCTCCCAGGAGGTATACATTACATGGTCAGGGAGCTTATATTTAGTATGCATTTTTGATTTAAAATTGATGTCTTTTAGGCCATTTTCCTTTCTTTGAGGTAAATTTCCTCTAAACAATCATTTCAATGATTGTTTAGAGGAAATTCATCTCAAATTAGAGAAGAAGTCTCGAAAAGTTCCTAAAATTGAGGCAATTGAATTGGGTTTTCATAGTAAAAAATGTAGGAGTGCTACTATTAGGGAGGGTGCTATTATTAGAGGAAATATGGTAGGTAAAATAAGCATAAAACACCATACCAAACATCTTTGCAAGCCAAGGGTTCTAGCTCTACCTTGTTCCTTACAAAAGGAACTAAGCAGAGTTAAAAATCTTAAGCCCTCAAACCATCTGTGACCCATCATGGAAATAGGAACCATCTTGGAACTCAGTGAAATATATATTTGAAAAAGAGATTGGTTAGTTTGATCTTTCTAGATTCAGGAAAACAATTAAGTGGGAAAAGTATCAGTTTGGGCAGTCTGACTAGGGTAAACGCTTTCTACACAACCTAGATGGCCCCTTTTTGCATGATGAGTCACATTTTAATCTTTTCCCTATGAAATGCCAAACTTCATTGAATTTCAGTTGCTAGTTCTGTATTCAGCATTTCATCACGGGGAGAGTATGGGAGTCCTAGACTCAGTATTTTTTTTTTCTTACCCCTTTATTTTGGAAATTAGGAGTCAAATGGAATCCTTTGATTGTTTGAAATCATTTCAAAAAAAAATATGAACTGGATAGTTTCATTTTAGATCTTTAAAGGATTTTTTTATGGAGGGAAAAGGGGGGGGGGGGGGGGGGGCAGGGCAAGTTGTGGAAAAAAGGAAATAGCTTTTAAATAGCAATTTCTTCTTTTCCAAAATATTGTCCCCTTTATAAAAATGCATTCTCCTTACTGTGAGCTTGGATTCCTTGATTTTATAAGCTAGTTGTCACCTGGACTCTTTAATCAGAGAAGTTTGTGCCAAACCATGCTCTTTCTTCTAAGCTGCCATACTGAATTTCAGTATGTTCCTTTTACAGCAAGATATTAAAAAAAAAACTTTTCTATAAAGTTTTAGGATTTTACAACCAAGTGATTTTATTATTGATTAAATATTTTGCAAAACTTAGAAAAAGATCATTACAAGTATCTACTCCTTTTCCTTCAATATCTTCTTCACATGTGATAGTTTCATTTCAAAAAGCAACCTCTTCCAATAATTTTAAAGAACTGGATAGGTTAAAGTCAGACATCCAGGAAATAAATTATCCATAACCAGACAACAAAACTTTGATAGTTGAAATAAGATGCAGACAATAACTTGAGTTTATTTTTATTTGTGAATTTTGCCTTTGTCTCTGGAAAGCATTGTGGGAAGTGAATAAAATTGCATGTTAAATGCAAATTTATCTATTTTCCCCAATGTTTCTGGAAATGTTGAAAGGTTAATCATTTAAGGGGGTTTCGTTTAGTTGTGATTATGTCTAAAATATAATGCACTTAAATAATTGTGAGAAATGAATGAAATTACTCTTTTAAAAGCAATTTTATTCATTTTCTACAATGTTTCCAAAATTTATTTCTAGGATAATCATATAAGAGGGTTATAAGGATTGTGTTAATGTCTTAAAATGAATTTATAATTTTTGTCTTTCTAAACAGGAAAGAATTGTGGGAAATGTAAAAATTTGTTGGAAGCAATTTTATTCATTTTACTCAATGTTTTCAAAACTTTTTTTAAGATTAATCATTTCAGGGGGTTGTAAGGGATTGTGTTAATGTCTCAAAAAGATAGAACCTAGATAAATGTACAATTGTTTCTAATACACCCGTCGAAAGACGTGATATCCCTTTTGGGGTCAGCAGCATCCACTTCTTTGTCCTTAGCATAACTATGTCTGATTGACTTGAAATTAGGCAATTATGTTCCTCTCATGAATATGGAGTGCAGTGCGCAAGAACCATTACACAGGCTAGCTTTGAGTTCAAGTCATTTTCCTTTGTTGTCTTTTATACTTGGACATCTAGCAGCGAAATGGGCATATCTTGTGACAATTTGCCACCTTGTTCTGTGATTGATAACATAAGTATTTTTGATAATTAAGTATTTTTTATTGCCTTTTGGAGCTGGCTCCAAATTGCCAACATGTTCTTGTATTTTTGTGACATATTTCTTATATTTGGTTTTGTATTTGTTATAGGGGTAAATTTGTCATTTTATAACACAAAATTATTACTTTTATGAATAAAATGGATTATAAATAAAAGAAGCACCTTTACTTTTTTTAAATTTGCCAAAATATTGTCCTTCTAATTGGTTACGAAGCATAGGATATTGTCGATGTTATTCTAAAACCTTTGTAACTACAGCTTGATAAAAGTTGCAGTTACGAGATTATGGTATTACAAAGACGATATGCTTTATGCCAGCAAACATAATCTTGTCAAAAGACAAGGAGGCCATTACAACAAAATTAAACACAGGTCACATAAAAAGAAGGTTTTTTTTCACTTACATTTTTCAACAAATTATTTGGTTTAGTACATTAAACAGTGAAAAAATCTCAGATTGATATTCAGCGAAATAAACATTGTAACTATAGTAGGTTGTCTTAAAGAGATTTAGCCTCGTTATTGAAAATGTTTGTCAATAATGGCTGAAAGGACTGAATCATAATTTCACTCTGGTTGAAAGGGGATTTGATTGGTAAATCAATTTATATCTCCATTTTCCAAAAAGGGTACATGGGGCTGTGCTTCCGTCCTTATACTTTGTCCTAAAAACACCTTCCCCTCAGAAACTTCATGGTAGTTTCAATAAAAAAATGGCTAAAAAACATTGCTTATATTGGCGTGGCTAATTTCCATATATGGTCAAAAATGACTTTCTCAAAAACTTAATTAAGGATTTCTACCAAACTTCACATGACCCTCTATCAGACTGCCTTGAAATTTTTTTATCATAAGATAACATTGTCGATACAAGCTGTAGTTACAAGGTTTTATTAGAAAATAGACAACATTATCTTGACGGAAAGAGGTCATTTCCATTCAAGTTACTTGTGAAAAAATAAAAATCATTTTTCTCAGAAACTTAAGATGGATTTCGAGTATTATTCTTTGGGTGAAAATCAAAAAATGTTGAAAAGATTTTGTTTGTGATTTGTCTCTATTGTTTTACAAAAAAAAGAAACAATTGAAAAACTCAACATATCATTCTCTCTGAATCATTATCAGGCGGTTCAGGCATTTGAAGTGAGTCAGAGGCTGCATGCCTCTAGTTTGATTGAAAGCTGCTATTTTTCAATCTTTGGAAGTTAATGACGCAAATGAAAACAAACACTTTATTTGACGTGATTAACAAAAATTAACAACTTTCCAAAAAGAATTATGAAACACCTGTTTTAACGGGCAATTACCCCCAATTCATCAAGGAGTCATCTTCATGTCAATTAATGTTAAGCCATTACAGTCCAGAGCATTGCAAGGGCAAAGACCAAAATAGAACTAACAGCTGTCTGATCAGCACCATCTGTGAATATTGAGCCATCACTATTTCTGTTACAGTCACAATTAGCAAGGCTCGCATTTCTGTATTCTAGGGTCACACAGGTCTGACTGAATGTGGATGGGATGCAGGTTTGAGCCTCAACTGTGCCGTATGCATCTGGTAGATAGTAATCGCACTGTGTTGGGTCTGTTATGGTCTGGTTGACATACACACACATCAGAAGTGAACTTATATCAGGATGTTGAAGGACATCTGTGCCGTAATTGGCTGTTCCACATACAGGGCACCTGCTAACATTGGCATTGATTGGTGATCTCCAGTTCTGCATTCCACAGAGGTTTCCGATTGAAGCAAAAAATAGTTTATATGGTATCACTCCGGCTGAGAGATTTGGCATGACTTCATCGATAGCGAAAGTGGATGCTGAATTTTTTCTTAATCCAATGATCGCTGATGTGTTGACGCTTAGCAGTTCTCCTATATTGGTTGCTGAGCAGCCGTAGCGCGGAGAAATTCCAGAGATAGTAATCCTTTCTGGGATATCATTCGGCCCTTTGAAAATACAGTGGACATCAAGTACGGCATCTGTGATGTAGGCTTTCCTGCCATAGAATGTTAGTTCTCTTACCACATGTTCGACTGTCTGTCCGTACACAACATATTCCGACTGGAGAAGTCTCTCCATCTCATTTAGCTCAATGTAATTTGTGACGTAACAACTTTCAACTGATACACCATATAAAGCAACAAGATAAATAAAATAGAGTCTGAAATCCATTTTCTTTTAGTATGTCCAGATTTTGAAAATTAAAAAAAAGAAAAGAAAATAATGTAACTAGAACAATTTGTCCCAATTTACAATAACTTCTAATAATATTTAAAACTTTTATGTAAAATTAGTTTAATCCCTTCAACTTTGAACTTATTTTCACAAGTTTTAATTTTAAGTAAATCTGTTGACCTTAATCTGTCCTTAAACTTTTCCTCATTAGGCTCTTAACACTTCCTATGCTGTAAATATCATATTCCTGCAGTACACAAAGGTTTGGCAGACTGTAGACTAAGATCAGTCTGCACAGATGTGCAGTCTGATCTTAGCTTACACTGCCTGCTCCATACTTAAAATTATTGCTGGGAAACTTGAGGAAGATGGGTTGAAATGTCTCCAAACTTTGCAATTTGTTTGAAACAAAATTAATTAAAATTCAGAAGGACAAGGTCTTAAATAAATCAAGCTTAATAATATTTTTTTTTGTGTGTGTAATAAGAAATATCTTTTTATGTTCTGATATTTCTTGAATAATTTTTGTGAACTAAGAAAAATAATTTTAGCTTGATCATATTTGTTAATACATCAAGAATTGACTTAAAACTTGGTGTGTGCATTTACCATCTTAATAGCAATTTATACTATTAAGGGGAATAACTCCAGGACTATTTTTGTAAGAATTGTATCCCTTTTCAACCTAGAATCATTCACTATCCAGCACCTGCAGCTGAGAGTTTGCATGAGGAGTTCTTGCTTGTCTTCATGCTGAATAAAACTAACAATCTACAGGAATTATTGTGACTCCCAAATTTTTCTCCATTCTAATTCTTGATACTTACAGTTTTTCTCATTATAAAATCTCACAGAAGCTTGGCTTAGAAATTTACCAGGGATCTCAGGTTGTCTAATCAATAAGTGGAATTTCAGGCTCTGTCCTTTGGCCTCCGTCACAATACTCCCCCTTAGATGTTATATGTATAGCCACAAACTTGAAACTAGAAAGCCATGAATGGCTTGAGTTGCTCCACAGGCTTGAAATTCTTGTAAAAGCAATAAAAGTTTTGACTAGAATTTTACATATTTTGGGTTCTACTGATGTTGAAAATGATTTTCAAGGTTTCAACTGTATAACATATAGAGAAATGACCTCCGCCCATAAAATACATATTTTCCATCCAATCACAATAATTTTTGGTAGACTGATAATGGTCACTCAAGGATCATTCCAGTGAAATTTGGTTGATATCCAAAAATTAGATTCTGAGAAAATGATACTCAAAGTTGCCACTATATAACATATAGAGAAATGACCTCCGTCCATAAAATGCATATTTTCCATCTGATCACAACAATTTTTGGTAGATTGATAAAGGGTCACTCAAGGATCATTCCAGTGAAATTTGGTTGGAATCCAAACAATAGATTCTGAGAAAATGATTTTCAAAGTTTCCACTATATAACATATAGAGAAATGACCTCCGCCCATAAAATGCTTATTTTCCATCTGATCACAATGATTTATTGTAGACTGATAAAAGGTCACTCAAGGATCATCCCAGTGAAATTTGGTTGATATCCATCAGTTACATTCTGAGAAAATGATTTACAAAGTTTCCACTATATAACATATAGAGAAATGACCTCCGCCCATAAAATGCATATTTTCCATCCGATCACAATGTTTTTTTGTAGACTGATAAAGGGTCACCCAAGGATCATTCATGTAAAATTTAATTGGTATCCATTGATTAGAATCTGAGAAAATTCACTTTTTACCATATTTGGAAATTAGCCACGCCCATTAAATCCATGTTTTTCATTGGATCAAAATTTCTTGAACAACTTTGAAAGAGGGTCACCCAAGGATCATTCCTGTGAAGTTTGGTTGAAATTCATCTAGTAGTTTCTGAGGAGAAGATTTTTAAAGAAAAAGTTTACGACCGGACGCACGACGGACACAACGCCATGACAATAGCCCCAGTGGCTTTCAGCCAGTGGAGCTAATAAAAAATCAATAGTGGGAAATCTAATGAGGTAACTACAGCTTCCTCAAGGTGTAGTTGTTATGCATATATGTCTCTGATTAATAGAAATGTTAAAATCAAAATAGCAGAAAATGATGCAGGTCAATGGAGATCCCAGTAAAAATGAGTGTTTTGATTGGCCAGCCTATTTTTGTGTTGTTGTTGTTGTTTGACAGCAGGGACAAAAGAAGATGTGCTCGTAAAAACACTAGAGACAGCAATTTGTAATAAATTTAACCTTGACAGATGGCAATGACCTTGGATGATGTATTTTGTGGAGAGGAACCTTCAAGCAAAATAAAGACATGTCGATGGCTCTGTGCAAAACAGTTGTAACTGCCTATAATCATATAGACAGTTACAACTGTTTCACACTGAGGCATCAAATTATTAAGAATTATCACTTGAAAAGTGTTGAAGTTACAGATAAAGGTCCGATCCTCAGCTGTTGCTTATTATATCCTTTTTGGCATTTGTATCTGATAAAAAGAGTAGAAATGAACCTGGGGCCTATTTTACTAAACTTCTTACTGAAAATTTAATCGTAAGTCAAAATCACAAATCGTACCCGGTGTTTGCATTCATTGTTAGATTCTGCCTTGCATTATCTCATTGGAACTGTATTTAGAAGCTGATTTCAATGAGATGGGGTGTGATAGAATTCCATATCTAATTTCTATTGTAGAAGCAACTTTAATTTTTGACTTGCATAAAAAATGATCATAAAATGTTTCTGAACCTGAAATGAGTCTGAAATTAAAGCAAGCACTTTTTGAATCTCCTCTAAGTGCTGGCTTTATATAAGTTCATCATCCTGGACAGTGTTTGTCTTTATAGTCTTAGATAGTGGCAAATTTTACAATCAAAATTAGAATTCAGATGAGCAATTATAGACTATCATGTTATTTTTTTTTTTTTCTTTTTTATGCCCCTTCCATGAAGTGGCAATAGGTATATAGAGTTATCTCTGTCTGTATGAGTGTGTGTGTGTGTGTATGTCCCATTGTTGTCGGGAGAAAAACTTCTGCATTTATTGATGGATTTTAAAATAACTTGGCACAGATATCCCCTGGATGAGAACTACCGATAGTGTCATGTGAAGAGGTTGTCCAGATAAGGTCGAAGATCAAATAGATCATAGGTAAAAATAAACAGGGGAAGGACTCATTTCTGTGACATATTCCTAGTTCTTCAAAATTTGCGATACTGGTGATTAAAAACTACTGCTTTATTAGTGAAATGTTTAATACTGAATGTGAACTATTGATTTTAATCTGTATTAATCTTTTGAGCTTTAATTTCTGATCTTAAATACAATGTAACACAATCTAGTTAACCCTTAGTACCCAGGGCTTTAAATATTGCACATTGACATTGTAATTTTAAAAGCTCATCACTACAGCTTTAATCAAGGAACATGAAAAAATAATGAAGAGTAAATAATGGCTATTTTTCGTTGTAGTTCACATTTCTTTATTAAACCTATGTTCAAACCTTTTTTTCTCTTTATTTCATATACTGGTTGCATTGGCATTCAGTTTAAAACTACATAAAAAGAAGGGACAATCCAGAACAAATTCTGTTTCTTGCTTAATGTTATCATGGAAACCAGTCAAAGCAGTTATAAAGGATTTGAGTAATAATTACAGGCTATTTTTGGGTTTTAAAGGTTTTCTTGGGAAATGTACAGGCTTGCTCTTACAGTTAAAAACCTCGTGAAATTGACACCATGAAACTGAATGTGTGTATGGAGCGAGTTTTGAGTGAAATTTAATGGA
Organism: Fragum whitleyi; assembly: GCA_948146395.1. Taxonomy (NCBI): domain Eukaryota; kingdom Metazoa; phylum Mollusca; class Bivalvia; order Cardiida; family Cardiidae; genus Fragum; species Fragum whitleyi. Next base: position 48,477,586 of record OX411551.1, on the reverse strand, counting down.
GGTACTCCAATATTGCTAATTTTGTTAAAGATGAACATAATTAGAAATGTTTATTACCTCCCTGAAATAGAGAAATACTCAATTTTCAGTTTGTTTGTCTTTCCCGACCAATCAGACACTATAATATCCACACATGCCAATAAAGACGTAGAATAATTTGATCGATTAGAATTAAATGTTTATCAGTTTGAAGGATTTTGAAATAATTTCTAATGTTTTCAGAGCTTTTTTTTACCTATTTGGTTGAGTGTTTGGAATGAATAAATGGAGCACTGAGTGAGTGATATTGAATGATTTTGATCACATTGATTGTCAATTTCACAATGTTTTCAACTGTCAGTTAGATATAGATTGGAGGGGCCAGTTTAAAGTTTCTACCTAACAGGTCTAAAAGCCTTGTAAACCTGAGCCCTGAATTATTTCTGCTTTGGTAGGAGAAAGACAAAGATCACCATTTATCTTTTAAGTATACAAATTATAACCCTGTGATAACATCCCATATATTATTTCTTATTATATCACATCGATATTTTTAGAACAATGGCATATTGCGGTTATTTTTAGAAAATTGCATTTCTGTTAGAAACATTGACGAAAACAAGGTTATAAGATTAATATGATACGTACTTAGTGTATTGTATGAAAATATATCTAACTTGGTTGTGGTAATTGATTATTCTCTCAGAAGAGCCTTGACAATTATAAATTCCGCCAAACCTTGTTACATTTTTTTTTCATACAAAACACTAAGTACATATTATATATGTACATAAGTTTATAATACCTGAATTTCTTTTATAAAGAATAACAGTTTTGAAGTTATATTTTCAAAAATAATGCATCACATTAAGGGCAATACTCCAAAAATAAGCCAGGTAGAGTTATGATTCTTGTGCACTGCACTTCCTCTTGATGAGATCTATCTACAAAATATGATGGCTCAGCGCGAAACAGTTGTAACTCCCTATATGTTTATAGGGAGTTACAACTGTTTCGAGCTTAGCCATCATTAATGAAGTTTTGTGATCATTGCTTGTATACTTTTAGAGATATGCCCCGACAAGATCCTTGTATGAAAAACATAGGGTAATAGCTCAATAAGCTTGGTAGAGTTATGGTTCTTGTGCACTGCACTTCCCCTTTATGAGATCTATCTGCCCATGCAGTTTCATGATCATAGCTTGTAGATATATGCTCCGGACAAGATCAAAGCAATTAAAACAAGATAGGGCAAAAAACACCAAAAATAAACCAGGTAGAGTTATGGTCCTTGTGCACTGCATTTTTATCAAATATTTACAGCCTAGCTAATAAAATGTATACTGCCAATTAATTGTAGTACGGTATTGTGAAAAATATAACATATTAAGATTTTCTTTTCTTCTAAAGAGAAAGATTAGGATTATAAACAGAACAATAAAGAGATTAAATATTTAGGTTCTAAAGGCTTTGTAATTTAAACGAAAATTGAAAAAACACTGATGAAAGATTTAACTGAAATGATGAAGTTAAACTTATTTTACGGAAGTGCTATTTTTCTGACATTGTGGTATAGCTGTGAGGCTTGCACTATTTCTGGATCATGGCAGGATCTAACAATGGAAGAACGACTCGTCTTGTCGGACATTATTGTGTACGGAAAAACAAAACAGCATGTGGCAGCCAGTGCAACAATCGATGGCAAGTCAATGTTCTTCATTGACGCAGTTTTTGAAGTTTATTGTGTATTGAAATCAGACAAGTCCTTCCTTTCGTCAGAGATTACAATTGCAGCCGTTGCTCCAAGAGATGGATGTTCTGGTACAAACGATCACATGGGAATTGATGATGAAGTGATTGTTAGTCTGAGGTCACGATCTGATGGTAAATATGAATATCATGAAGTCATGCCAACATTGGGCGCCACCTATGCTCCATCTAGAAGTAACTTTTTCACAATGTCGAAGATCTGTGGCATTCAACAGTGGCAAGCTGCAACATCCAATGCCACAAACCGATGCCCTATCTGTGGAACAAGTATTTTCACGGAGGAGAGTCTGAAAGCTGATGAAAATGATGTTCTTTCTCCGTGTATCATCAATGGTATAAACTTTGGTAATGGCACTAACTGTAACTTGTTCCAGACTCAGACAGACAACACGACAGTCTGTATCCCGTCAACTTATGTAACCTCCTGCGGACAGATTCCAGTGTCTGTAGGAAGTGTCACATGCGACTGCTCCACCGACGATGACCCCAATCGCCAGCCACCGTATGTTGATGTTAACTCTGCTAAATGGGTGTACCCTAATTGTATTAGTGCTATTTTAGCTTTAGTGTTTTGTTCACTGGTTATCAATTTCTAAGTTGTGGAAAGATTTTTTAAACTGTGCTCAATTCAAGTTCTTGCTCTCAAAATTTTTTCATGACACAATAAATTCATAGATCAATTTTATGTCATATTAGATACAAAAAAGAAATTGATTAAGCAATCATTTTTATGCCCCCGTATCGAGAGATCGGGGGCATATTGTTTTACTCATGTCCGTCTGTCTGTCCGTCCGAAAACTTAACCAAACTAAACCTTTGCCTTATCGAGAGATCGCTCTTACGGGGGCATTTGTGTTTCACAAACACATCTTGTTCTCTTTCAAAACAATAATTTTTTCATTTAAGCGTTTGGTAAACAAAACATTCAAATAGTGGATCGTTAGGCAATGATCTTAATATAATTTTGTGTACTGTATAATTTATATATTTATATTTTGAGGTTTGTACTTAAATCATTTTTAATGTTATTAAAAGATTTGTTGTAAACCAAGTGTTACTTTTAATCGACAAGCCAAGGCAAGGTTAGCTCAATCTGTAACAACCTTGGCTCTCAATCCTGTGGTTCTAGGGTATTTTACCTAATAATCGCCCCCAAAAGCTATACAAAACATTGACAGGGAGCTTTTATTTAGAACTCTTTGTTATGTAAAATATATTCAATAAATTGGTGTCCTTTAGGCTTTTTTCCCTTTAATTTGAGGTTTACTTTCCTCAAAACAATCATGTAGATGATTGTTTAGAGGAAACTAACCTCAAATCAGAGAAGGCTCGCAAATACTACAAATCTAGGCATTTTCTTTCAACATAACTGAGAATTCAGGGATTAAGACTAACTTCTGTAGGTTCAATGGACTCCAAGGTTATGAAATGAAGGAGTCAAAGTTTGAAGTTAGGAGTTTGTAAATCTTCATTATGGAGAAACATCGTGGAAAAGAAGTAATTACTTGTTACAAGCCTTTGAACATCTTCATTTGAACAAGTTTTTACCCCTCAAAAGACTTTTTAGAGAAAATTAATGATTGTTTAGAGGAAATTAACTTCGAATGAGAGAAGACGTCTCACAAAAGACTACAAAACTAGGCATTTTCTATTAACAAAGGTGGTTTTTCAATGTAAAAACTTGTAGTGTTGAGCTACTTTGAGCGGAAGACGGGGCACTTTTATTAGAGAAAGTATGGTATGTTCAATTTCTGGGATATCTAACTTGCATTCCGTAGTTGTCAAAAGTCATTTTCGCAAGTGTTTCCAGGCTATGGCTGAATGATAAGTAGTATGCTGAAGAACAATTTAACACAAAATACATGTAACTGTGTTGAACCCCATACATACTGTAAACTTATACTTATCAGCGAGTAAAATATTCCTCGTAAAATATTCCTCGTAGACCTAAGCCAGGGCAGTGAATAATTGGACAAGTGAACAGGATTTGTGATATCTCGTCTAAACCCATTATCAAATGACAACAATTTAGACTTGTCCAATTTCATAGAAGTAAAAGACAGTAATTTTTAGTCAATCAACTCTAAAATCTTTGCCTTTTGTAGAAGAAAGCGTGGAAAGTTAAGAAATTGCTTATAATAAGACATTTCTTCTTTCAACACAATGTTATCTGGAGGTTTGTGTTTAATCTTTTATCTGCGTGAAAATCTGCATTATTACACCCCGTGTAATAGGTACTCATTGAAATCAGTTTGCTTTAACGATATGATTGTGTATTTAACGGATATTTAACCTATTAACTGACGACAAAATTCTCTGACTGGTCCAGATGAAAAGGCAGTCAACATTCAAATTCTGATTTATTCTACTTTTATTTAATATAGATAATATCGACCCCTAGTAGAGTATCTGTTATACATGGAGTACTAGAAAAATATTCATAACCATAATAATGTAGTTTGTAAAATGCATTTTCCCCAGTTTCCAGCATATTTTTTTCGTTTCGAATAAGGTCGGGAAAAACAGGGATACAGCCAATATGGCAAACAATGACATTAATCATTTCTGTTGTTTTAATTTAAGTCAAAAAGTTACAGAAGGAAAACACTTTCACAAGCACGCAAGCTCGCTGGTTCAGACTCAGGTAACAACGCACACACACAAACACACACACGCACATATGCACGCACACACACACGCTCATCCACCACTTAACCATGCGTGTAGATATATCACATTTCATGACATACTTTCATCATAGATTCCTTTATCTTTAAGGATACACAGAGATATTATCACTTCTAAATGATATAAAGGTCGTTTACTTCCCTCCTTGGTTTTCTTTTCGACAAGGTTGGGTATCCACCAGCGACCTCAAATACCGCGCATCGCACCTTTTAACAACACACACATGCACACACGCACGCACTCACAAACGCATGCACTCGCACACGAAAAATAGAAACACGCATACACGTATACGCAACCACTATGTGTCTATAAATAGCTCAATGTATAAACGTCTTTTTGTTGTATATAACTGTTCTTAATTCTAAATAAGTCATTTTGTTATTTCATGCATTGAATGTTTGTATGTATATACTCTTCAACATTTGGAGACAATAAAGAAATACTACTACTACTACTGTAACCAATTTGCGACCAAATAGCGGAATCACAGCCTAATAAGGAAACCAAATGCACACCAAATTATCATGAACTAATTATCCGAAATCAATCGACACCATCTGAATAATCATTTACAGTAAATAAAAGAAAAATTTACTCAATCATCTGGTTTCCCATTAGATCAACTTTGTTCTAGATAAAATACCTTTTTTCCTTCATTTATCTTATCTCGATCCAACATAACTGTTTTTGATCTTATCTTCTGTAACCATATTGAATGTTTATACCATACGTGGTTTTGAATAAAGAGTATTGTAGTAAAAAAAACAAAAAACAAGAGCCGTCAGAGACAGATTATGCTCCCCGAATAAGGCATTGTCACAAAAACAAGAGCCATGTTGGACATCCCCCACCAAGAAAGCTTGATAGTAAACTGAAGCCTTATAGATAAAAGATTCTATGTACTGTCAAAGATTTGCCTCCTATAAAATCTAAGTAATAAAAATAACAAAGGGCAATTACTCCAAAATTATGCAAGCAAGAGTTGTAGTTCAGGTGTATTGCACTTCTCCTCCATGAGATCTATCCACCCATAAAGATTCAAGTTGATAGCTATTATACTTTAGGAGATATGCTCCACACAAAATCTAAGTATCAAAAATAACAAAGGGCAATAACTCCAAAATTATGCAAGCAAGAGTTGCAGTTCTTGTACACTGCACTTCTCCTCTATGAGATCTATTCACCCATAAAGTTTCAAGTTGATAGCTATTATACTTTAGGAGATATGCTCCACACATAATCTAAGTATCAAAAATAACAAAGGGCAATAACTCCAAAATTATGCAAGCAAGAGTTGTAGTTCTTGTGCACTGCACTTCTCCTCCATAAGATCTTTCCACCTGTAAGGTTTCAAGTTGATAGCTATTATACTTTAGGAGATATGCTCTGTGGTCAGATTGCAAGGACTCAAATAAGGTGTTATCTTATACAGCAAACATAAAGGTAACAAACATTAACCCCCCTTTTTGCATGACATATTTTTAGACACAAATTTCAAATACTTTATGGTATAGGGCATCTGATTTGCTACTGAAATGTGAAATTTCATCAAATTCTGAGCATGAGACTAGGAGAAATGAAAGAATAACTGTATTTTACGCGCTAGCGTAAAGGTAACATACATTTAGCCCCCTTTTTCCATGATATTTTTTTTTTTTTATGTTAATTTCAAATAGTTTCTAGTAAAGGGCATCTAATTTGCTACTCAAATATGAAATTTCACTAAATTCTGACTGTTAGACTAGGAGAAATTTTGGAAAAACTAGTTTTTACCTTAAGTCCCCTTTTCCCGTGACAAGGCCTCAAATCCAAAAACCGTCACAGATGCATCAACACTATATCATAGGAAGTTCACATGGTAAGTTTCATTTGATTTGGCCCAAGGGTTATGGAGAAATAGGTGGGGATGGACGGACAGACGGACGGACAGACAAAGTGGCGGCTATATGCTCTCCCTTCGGGGAGCATAAAAACAATTCAAATGGGGACTCAAAAAACTAGAACTGTCACAGAGCGGACTTATACCCCCCACCAGCAGTTTGTCAAAATATTAGTGCTATTAGTGCAGGATATGTTTGTAACAAATATTGAGGTCATATGCAGCATTGAAGTTTCCTGATTGTTGGACACTTAGTTCTCCGGTTAGAGTCCAGAAACGAAAATTGAACAAAATTGTCAATGACATTGACCTATGTGACCGTACAACAATAGGGCACTTCCTTGAGTCATAAGCAACATGTGCATAAAGTTTCATGATTCTATGTCACTTGGTTCTCCAGTTACAGTCCTGAAATGAAAATTGAACAAAAATCAACTGTGACCTTGACCTTTGACCTATGTGACCCAACAACAATAGGGTACTTCCTTGGGTCATGAGCAAAATTTGCATAAAGTTTCACGATTGAAGGTTGGTTGGTTCTCAATTAAAGTCTAGAAACAAAAATTGACAGTGACCTTGACCTTTGACCTATGTGACCCAAAAACAACAGGGCACTCCCTTGGGTTATGAGCAACATTTGCATAAAGTTTCATGATAGTAGGTTGGTTGGTTCTTGAGTTAGAGTCTGGAAACAGAAATTAAATTAAATTTTGACAACTCCCCCCCATCCTTAAAAAGTTCAAAAGGGCATAACTCTGAAAGTAATGACTGATTCAGGATGAAAATTGCAAAAGTTCACAGCTTCACATGATAGGATTACTTACCAAATTTGGTAACTCCCCTTATGGTTACTGAGTTTTGCAATTTTAACCCCCCCCCCCCTTCTCCTTAAAAAGTTCAAAGTAGCATAACTCTGAAACTAATGACTGGATCAGGATGAAAATTGCAGGTGCACAACTTCATATCAAGGGAAACAATCTGATAAAATTTCAGCAAAATTGCTCCCAAACTGTGGAAGGAGAAGAGGACACAAAATTATGCCCCCCCCCCCCCTCCTTAAAAAGTTCAAAGTGGCATAACTCTGAAACTAATGACTGGATCAGGATGAAAATTGCAGGTGCACAACTTCATATCATAGGAAACAACCTGATAAAATTTCAGGAAAATTGGTCCAAAACTGAGGGAGGAGAAGAGGACAAAATTATGTCTACGAACGGACAGACATACGGAGGACAACCTGATGCCAGTATTACCCCCCAATAACTTCTTTGTGGGGGGTATAATGAGTTTATTGAGGAATAACAATCTAGGTGAGTTACTCTCTCTCTAAAAAGCATTAATCTTTGGTTGCAACTGCTGGCTCCCTTTTACCATCATTTTCTGTCTCCTTTTTATCCTCATTAAAGAGAATTCTACAAAGAACGCATCAAGAGAAATTCTTTAACATCATGGATGTTGTAAAGGAGCTTTAATCCTGAGAAAATTCTAAGTTGAGAATGAGAACAGTTTTATAATCTCTGGCACTGGTTTTAGAGAAGATCTCAGATGGTTTTGTTGGTGTGGCAATCAGATTTAAGGCTGGATTTAAGCAACTTGAATACTTTTGTAGAGTTTCAACCAAGGAACATTCCTGCCAAAACAATTTATATAAAGATTGGCCCACTGAGAAGATATTTAGGGAAATTTGGAGGAAGCACAATCTACATTGGGCAATCGTTATAGATCACCAAGCTGACAAACTCACAGATAAAAAAAAAAAATGTCCCTTATCTATGTTAAAGTGGGGGCATGAAAAATCTAGACAGTTCCAATTTCCAATGATGCAATTGGTAAAATTGAGTATAGTAAGTTGTAACTAAGGAATAAGAGCCATGTGTGGTAAAATATTGTGAGAAAATGAGAAATTGCGAGCAATATGAAATTGTGAGCAATTTCTCCTTTTTTTACTACTTTTTGTAGTACAATTTCATAAAGACATAAGAAGTATGACTAACAAGAGGATTCTACCCAGCATGAGGAGCATTCAAGATAAAAACGTTCACAAAACTTTTTAGAATGATGCCCTGCTTTACAAAGTCATGTTATTGCCCTGTAAAACAGGGTATCACTTTTAAAGCTTTGCAAATGTTTTGACATCACGAACACAGGGCTTTATACATGACTTTGTAGAACTAGACGGTTGACCCATGACAACTGAGCCCGTAAGATTTTGACCATATTTCCAGATAAGACTTATTCAAACATTTGCAGAAGCGTTACTCCCATTATGGCAAGTGCATAAAAGAAAATAATCCTCGGTTGAAAAATATTGTTGATGAATTATCATAGCATCGAAATTACAGGTAATTCAAGCTGTAGTTACGATATTTAGATTATTCACAAATCATACAAGGGGGCGGACAGAGGGCATTTATCTTTTGTCACAGTCTATATATTGCCTTTATCATATATACAGTAAAGTCTCGGTGGTTCGTATCTCAAGGGACCGGGACAATTTATACGAACTAAACATAGTACGAACCAACCAATGTCAAGCTGTCGATAGCCTTTTGATGGCTCAGATCGGACACAATCTTAAGGTACCCTATATATGGGCTTTATTCTGAGGTTCTATGGGATATGTTTTCAATCAAGTTCTAACGAGACCATTTTGTAGAGAGTAAGGACGCAACAAATCTCACTTGAACAATGATCATCTTTCGTTTTGTCCATATTTAAATCCTAAATAGGGTAATTTCGGCAATTATTTACATACCAAATATTAACTACATCAGAGTGTTTTCCCTTTGGATCAAATCACTTTGAGTACTCATTCAGTGGACTATGAAATCTCGGCATTACGATGAATCTGTGTGGAAGTCATGTTGAAAATAAAGTCTATGAAGATTTGCACATTCATTTATGCATAATCAGTATGAGAAAGCCAGATGAAATACAATAATTAAGGTCACTGATTGATCCTTTATTCGATTTAACCCGCCGAAAATTACAAATCAAACAATGCCTGTAAATATTGATGCAAAACAATAACTTTGATTAATACCACTCAACAGGTGTGGAAATCAAGGTATCTATGTATATTGTAACACCTAGGACAGCTATTGATTGCACAATTCACACCTACGGATTAAACATATTAATTTGTGTTATTTGGAAACTCTCGGGACTTGACACGGGCTACGAACTACGAACCACCGACGTGCGAATCACTCGGAGCCTTCTTACAAAGATATAGAGGGAAAAAATCGGGACCAAAGAATGTATACGAACCAACACATACCTACGAACCACCGGCGTGCGAACGACTAAGATTTTACTGTATTCTTGGTTGTCTCCTTCTGAGTACGTATAAATTTCAAAGTCCTAGATACGCCTATGATTTGCCCTTGAGCTGTGACCTTGATATTGGATCTACTTAAAAAAAAATCAAATGGAACATCTAGTCATGATGGAGAAAGAATGTGCCTTGCTATTTGAAATCCATTCATACATGAAGGAGATCCGGACATTTTAACATTTGACCGTGGCCAGTGACCTTGGATCTATATAAATATATATGTTTTTTTTTTTTTCAAATACATCTTTTGAAAAGCTATTTTGAAATTCATCCAACAAGAGCTTTGCAGAGCGGCGCATATACGCCCGATGGGGCTTGTCAGTAACGTGAGCAAGAATGATAGCTAAAAATATTTCAAACAGACAGACAGACAACTGGTGCCATAACATAGTATGACCTTTTGAGTTTAAATTGAAAATGAATTTATGCACACTATATGCCAAACAGTCATTTTGCAAGTTTCAGTTCATTCCAATTCAAAGTGTGACGAGTTGCCCACAAAAGAAATATAGTGAATTTCAATCAATTCAAGGGCAGATAATACAAGAAAGACCCAAGCTTTTTGAATTTCTGAATACTAATCCTTAACCAAATATCAGGGGTTACATTATGATATTAAGATTCATTTCAATCCAATTAAATTTGTAGGAGTTGTGCACACACAAGCACAAAAAATCTGTAAATTTAAACTATTTTGTGAAGTAAAGGGCAGATAAATCAGGAACTACTTTAAATATGAAAATATATTTAGTCCTAAGCACAGATAGACAACCTGCAGAGTCATTTTGGCAAATTTCCTTTCCAAGAAATTTTGTTTTTCATCAACTCAAGGGCAGATAATCCAAGATAACTTGAGAATGACTGGAGCATTTTAAATTGAAAAGTCTTAAGCAAAACTAGACATCATAGAGAGTGATTGTGTCTAGTTTCAGCTCATTTCAATTGATAGTTTAGGAGGAGTTGCACACAAAATACAGTGATTTTCGTATTATTCAAAGGCAGATAAATCAAATTTCTCAGGAATGACTGGAGCGATTTAAATTTCGAAGGTCTTATGCACAACTAGACATCATAGAGAGTAGTTTTGTGTAGTTTCAGCTCATTCCCATTGATACATTAGGAGGAGTTGCGCAAGCAAAAAACAGTGACTTTGGTTATATTCAAGGGCAGATAATTCAAGTTTTCTCAGGAATGACTGGAGCGATTTGAATTTCAAAGGTCTTATGCACAACTAGACATCATAAGGAGTAAGTGTGCCAAGTTTCAGCTCAATCCCATTGATAGTTTAGAAGGAGTTGCACACATAAAAAATTGCTAACAGACGGACAGATGACCGAGGCCATAACATAATACAACCCTTCGGGCATATAAAAATGTAGGAGTATTTATGCAGACAAAATCGGAGAGACAGACTCATGGACAGATTGGCCGAGTGGTGTTCCGAATGATACACAGAGCTGTCATTATGACAACTGTCTTGCTCACTCTAAGCAGGCTTTGACTAAAAATCAACACAAATCTACTCTTAATTATATAATTTATTCTAATTTATTCATGTTAGTTACAAAAATATACTCAGAGATGATGTTAGATCTAGCACTTTGAAAATATTGCAGACCTGCAAGGTTCCCTGATAATACCAACCTTTCAGGATGACAAAATGTTGCAAACTTTTTGCATATTATAGCCCATTTTACACACAATTGCAAAGGTGGTTATAATTTGCAAACAGTTTGCATCGTTTTGACATTCCTAATGCAGGGTAGATTCTCCAATCTTGACAGAATTCAAGTCAGACAAATGCATCCCCAACCCTCGTCTTTAGAATTTGAGCCATTGTTTGACATTTCCAATAATTTCAAGTGTGCAAAGTGAAAAATCATGCTGTCCTGAGCATATGAACAGTCTGACCTGAGTCTTCAAAAACTGCTCTGTAGATAGATAAATATGTAATACGTACTTAGTGTTTTGTACGAAAAAAATATCTAACGAGGTTGGGGAAATTGATAATTGTTGAGACTCTGCCTAGACAATTATCAATTTCCACAACCGAGTTAGATATTTTTTCATACAATACACTTAGTATGTATAATATTGATCATATAACCTCTATTTGCCTTTTTTTGTCCATGTTTCTAACAGAAATGCAAGTTTCTAAAAATAAACGCATTATGTCATTGTTCTTAAAAAATCCATGTGATATAAAAATATCATATGGGATGTTATCACAGGGACATTTGTTAAGTTATAAAATAAAGTCTTTTCTCACATATCTACCTAGCACGACAGACCGTCATTCTAGAGGTCCCGGGTTCGATCCCTGACGGCGGAACTCATTTTTTCTGACAATTTGTCTCTCACCAATGGGTTGATAATCGTGGACCTATGTGAGATAGTAGCTTGAGGCTAGGAAAGGATGTAATGGTTGTACTGGTGAGAGAAATACCAGGAATCCATTGTTAGGTGCTCCAGCCTCTGCGATATAACTGAAATAATGTTGAAAGCGGGGTAAAACTCCATTCAATCAATCAATCTCACATATCTACCCTTATCTTCTATAACAAACAGCCATCAGAGATATCCTTGTCTTACACAATCATGTCTAGGATCACATTCTAAATGATGTCATCATGTTGCTATCTAATTTCGAGGGATCAGCACAACACTATTGTAAGTGCCTATGAATATATAGGCACTTACAATTGTGTTGCACTGACCCCTAGATTTGCAGTATTTCCTTCATAAGAGAGTTTCATAAATTGCTTATAGAGTTTATAATAGAAAATGTTGTTAATGTGAGACAAATTTCATTCAGGCCAAATGATCTTAAGCTCGTCTAGAATCTAAAACTTGTTAAGCCCCAAAGGCTCGCTTAATAACAATTCTATTCAAGACCATGTGATCAACTTGTCTCAAACAAAATCTCATGAAAGATCTGAAAAATTCCATCTTCATGTGCTCAGGAAATATTCTACTTTCATTGTTGTGTGTGTATGTATGCTAACATGAAATTGTTGGAAATGTCAGGTAAAAGCTCATATGGCAATGTCTAAGATGGTGTGAACTAGTAAAGGGTTTACAAACATTGTTCCTATAACCATATTAACTCTATTAAAAAGCCAAAGATCTTAAAAAATATATAAATAAAATTGACATCAAAACTTAACATTTCTTCAGACAAAATTGGACATTGCTAAGCCTCTGATGAATGCACAAAAACTTTAAACCAGCCAATCAAATAATTTTTTCAATCATTTTTAGTGGGGTTCAACTCCACTTTCAATTGAATTTCATTAATATCAAAAAGGCTGTTGCACTTACCCATGACTTCCTGTTGTATCTCACACCAGCGCAACCTACACATTTCAACCTAGCCATCAGCAGCTCATCTCACTTGGGATACTACCCTCATTAAAATTTGTCACATATTCAAACAAAGTTTGCCAAGCTACTGCCTGCGAGAAACCACTGGTGATTACATAACACTTCGCCTCTTTCAGCAGGCGTATAGAAAGAGGCGTATAAAAATCAAAACAAATAAACTAGGTTTTGAAAATTGAAAAGAAGGGTTAGGTTGTATTAAAGCTTGGGGATCTCTAAGAAATCTTATGATGGTTTCATTGAATTTCATCAAATCACCAATTTTCCCTAAATATTAATGTCACTAATAGTTTCATTTATAACAAGAAGAGGCCCAAGAGGGCCTGAATAGCTCCACTGGCTTTAACATCATTAAACTTGCATTAAATGAATCTTTCTTTGAATGAAAACAATACTTTGAAATAAGACCTATTTTATATTAATTAACTGAATATGGCTCAATTTGCACCAAAATTCTCAAGTTTCATTGAAAATCGGCCCAACCTTCATCTGGAGATGTAGTTCAAAGATTTCGGGCTCAAAATAAGCCACACCCTGACATTCCAATATTTATGGGCTAATTAATATTTCGCATACAATTTTTGAAAAGGGTCAAAGAAGGAACATTCTGGTAAAATTTCATTGAAATCAGCCCAGTGATTCAGGAGGAGATGTCCTTCAAAGAATTCGGGCTCAATATAAGCCCCACCCTGCCACACCCATATTTACAGGCCGATCAAAATTTTGAGAGCAACTTTTGGAAAGGGTCTCCCAAGGAACATTCTGGTAAAGTTTCATTGAAATCGGCCAAATGGTTTAGGAGGAAATGTCGTTCAAAGAATTCGGGCTCAAATAAGCCCCGCCCTGCCACGCCCATATTTGGGGGCCAATCAAAATTTCAGGAACAATTTTTGAAAAGGGTTTCCTCAGGAACATTCTGGTAAAGTTTGGTTGAAATTGGCCCAGTGGTTCAGGAGAAGATGCAATTCAAAGATTTTGGGCTCAAAATATGCCACGCCCTGCCACGCCCATATTTGGGTGTCAATCAAAATTTCTTGAACAATTTAGGTAAAGGGTCACCCAAGGAACATCCATGCCAAGTTTCATTGAAATTGGCCCAATGGTTTGGGAGGAGAAGATTTTTAAAGATTTCAAAGTGAAAAAATGCCACACCCTGCCATGCCCATATTTGGGGGTCAATCAAAATTTCTTTAACAATTTTAGAAGAGGGTCACCCAAGGAACATTTCTACCAAGTTTCATCAAAATCCGCTCATTTGTTTGGGAGGAGAAGATGTTTAAAGAAAAAGTTTACAGACGGAAGGACAGACGCACGACGGACACACCGCCATGACAATAGCTCGCTGGCCTTTGGCCAGTGAAGCTAAAAAATTAACCCTTGTCATGCTGAACCCGGAATTATCCTGCCTTAGTGGGAGGTATAGACAAAGTTCAGCCTGCACATATGTGCAGTCTGGACTCTGTCTTTACCACCTGGTTTTCCTTTTTTCAATCTGTAAAGTTTGAAATAAAACACACACAATGAAAACTGACTCGCAATTAAGAAACCAGTGCTTACAACACTTTGATTTTAACTCAACTTCACTGAGGATTATACATGTATACAGCATGACAAGGGTTAAAGAGCCTGTTTTTGACATTTCCAACAATTTTACATGTTCTAAAAGTTGGTACTCAGGTCAGTCTGTGCAGCCACACTGTCTAATTAGAGTCTTCACTCTCAGCTTTGTTGTTAGATATGGACTCTAGATACATTCAGCCAATACTCTTGATGTATGATTGTGGATTTGTTTGAGTTAAAGGGATTAAACGCTGCTTTCAACAATCTTTCAGTTATATCATGGATGCTGAGACACGTAATAAAGGATTCTTGGTATTTCTAACACCAGTACTACCGTTCCATCCTTTCCTAGCCTCCAGCTGCTATCCCACATAGGTCTACGATTATCAAAACATTGATGAGAGAAAAATAGTGGGAAAAGACAAGTGCCGCCGTAGGAGATCAAACCTGTGACCTCTACATTGACAGTCTGCCACACTACCATGACAGCGGCACAAGGATGTGTTAAATACAGACTTCTATCATTTGTCCTTTGAAAAGCAAAAGATGCTTTTCTATTTTTCCAGCATCAAAATGAACTTAGCCGCAAAAATGTGATTAGATTAATATTAAGAAAACATTGTATTTAATGAAGAAAATGATGGAACCCAGCAATTTCTTCATTAAAATTAATGTTTTTTTACCCTTTGATATAAAGGTTAGGATAATTTATATCTTAGATCTATTTAGTATAATTTCAAGATTTTCCCTAGTATTTACTTGTCCATTGACAAGTGGCCTTGAAAAATATACTCGACGGCAAGTAGAAAAGCCCGGTAGATAAGTCAGGCATGGGAATTCCACACCTCTACTTGATGTAGTGTCTATACAGGCTGCTAAATGCCTATCCATCATGCACATTTATGAGCCTGTGGGTGATATTTCAAACAATTTCAAATGCACACTAAGCAAAGACTCTGGCCAGCCTGTGCAACTGCACAGCCTGACCAGGGTCTTCACTGTGCACTTTGTAGAAAGGTAAGTTCCAATAGTATCTTTAGAAAGTCATACAAACATCTGATTATACAATAAAGCAGTGAAGGTTGGAAAATGTTGGTCATTCACGTACATGTCAAATTGTCAAATTGGAAATGTCACACACAGGCTCATATTTTAGTTTAGTTGTGTCCATCAAGATTCCCGCATTTTGATTGGATAAAAAAATGTCTTATTTCTCAATGAAATCATTTGGAGCATGCAGTTATTTTCGTAAACTTCTGCGGGAAGAAGTCCTATAAAAAATACATGTTTGTTTCATTATTGACACATCTTTACATCTTTGCTTCTCGATAACTAATTCAAAGATTTGAAGAGAGTTTAATCACACTCAATCATGTAAGAATCCACTTTGCATATTCATACAGTTTGATAAGGTTTTAAGTTCCATACTTCCATGAAATCAACAAATACTTAATCATCTCTTCAGTGAAATTGTTGGAAATGTGACTAACAGGCTCATTTATTTAAATATCTCACTAACTCACTGTCTCATTAAAATTCTTCATCACATTAATTTTCTTTAAAGTTACACTTTCTTCAATGTTTTTCCGAGTTTAACATGATTTATAGGAGTTTCTCTCTTGATAATTTCACTGGTTTGGCAGTGAAATTATCAAATCAGAAACCTATAAACACATTCTCCCTCATAATCACATATTATTCAATGTTTTTTTTCTGTAGTTCCACAAGAATAATAGGAGGATTTATAGGAAATTCGGATTTGATAATTTCACTGGTTTTGGCAGTGAAATTGTCAAAAGAGCATCCTCCAATAAACATTGATCCAATGTTTCTTTATTCATTCATGATTTCCTGTAGTTTCGCAAAATTTATAGGATTCTCTCTTGATAATTTCACTGGTCTGACAATGAAGTTTTCAAGTGAGAATCCTCGTAAAAAATCAAATTCTGCTTTATAGTCATACATTCGTCAATGATTTCTTTCAGTTTTACAAGATTTTTTCAGAGGTTCCTCATTTGATAATATCAATTTTTCATTTATAATTAAAGAAAAAGAATTGTTTGTTTTTGTGCAAGATTGATAAACATTTGTGAACCCAAAATACTTTATTGTCACTTGAAAAAGAAGGAAAGATGAATCAATCTAACATCTAAACAAACAATTTAGATGGCTGAGCGTAAAATAGTTGTAACTTTATGTCAAAACAGTCCAAATCCAGCTGCAACTGTTTTTCACATTTACAAAGTCATTGAATTAGACTTAAATATAGTGTTATAGTTTTCTCAAATATAATATCAGGGCTCGAGTTTGACCCATAAACCACGGTTTTGACCCCCAAATATTGGATAGATTTATTGATTGAATGGAGTTTTACGCCATTTGCAACATTTTTTCAGTTATATCGCGACAGCTGGAGCACCTAACAATGGTTTCCTGGTATATCTCTCACCAGTACAACCATCACATCCTTTCCTAGCCTCCAGCTGCTATCTCACATAGGTCTACAATTGTCAACACATTGGTAAGAGACAAATAGATGGAAAGAATAAGTGCCGCCGTTGGGGATCGAACCCAGGACCTCCAGATTGACAGTCCGAGGCACTACCAACTGCGCTATGACAGCGGCCCTTAATATTGGAAATTATCTTTATTTGACCCTTAGATAATTCTTCCAAGGGGGTCAATAATGACCCCCTTGAGAGAAATTTCCATCTTATTTTTCCTCACAAATTTGAAATGTTATAATCTCATGTACTATCTGAAATTCTACTTTTAATTGAATAATTCTGATTTTTACTGGAAAAGGTTATTAGAATCTTAATTCTCAAATTTCTAATCATGAATTGTTCACTCTGTTGTTTTGACCCCTTAAAAATCAGTTTTGACAATCAGAATTTCTTGGTGAAGGAGTCAATGACTCCTCAATTTCAAACACCAGCACAATCCCTGTACATCATTTTTTTGTTATCATGGTTGGTATGTTTGTTTTGTCATCCTAACTTTATTTCTACTCTGCACACAGGACACGAGGCATTTTTCTGAAAATAAAATAAATTCATTAACCCATATCCTGCTAAATTTCAATTTTAATCAAGTTTTCTTGGCATTCCTACCATTCTGGAGCAAGCTCTCCCCACAACATTCAAGTAGAAAGAGGGTTAAATAAGCTTAGATCAGACTGCATTTCTATTAGTGTTGGGCAGTCTGTTTAAATCACAATCAATAATCAGTTTCTAGTTGGAAGAGTAAATCAACTTAAGATCATTTGTCCAATCGTTTTCTAAGAAATTATGGTAGTGGTATATGTTTTTGTCCGTCATATGTTTTCGACCGATTAAAATTTTGTTTACTTCATGTACATCTGTATGATTGGTATATCATTTTAGGTGAAAAAATTAAGTTTGAAATCATAGCTATTAAATTCAAATTACTAAACATGTTCAGGATAAATCCTAAAAGCTTAAATCTTAATTGAAAATGGGCACCTCATCTTTCATGTATTTTGCTTAAGTCACTTTAATTAGTTTTGTAAACTTCCAATATGGAAAAAAATTGAATGGTCACATAAAAACAAACCATTTCATCTTGGGATTTAACCTCTAAGTTTCAATGTCATGTGACTGTCATGTAGTTGCTACTAGTATAAAGAGTTGAAATGTTGGTTTGAAAATGGCATGTTTCTTATATTTTTCAACTTAATTTCTCTAAGTAGACTATGGTTAGCAAATTTTTGTAGCAAGGATATTTTAACTTTTGAAATATTTGACTTCTCAAGCTTGTGTAAAAAAAATACCTATATTCATATATAAGATTTATAATTTTAAAATATAAGAATAAACAAAATATTACCTTCTGATTTAAGTGATTTTGCATATGTACCATATGATCAGCAGAATTTCCAGACCAGAAATAAGAAACTTCAATATCAATTTTCAAATTGCTAGTTTAAACTTGTTTTAGTGTCAAAATAGGAAGAGTAGATAGACAATCACATTACGAATCTTATTCCAAAACAAGCTCATTTACACAGTTTATTTTTGTGTCATTCTTTATCAGTAGCCTATTTTATAAATAGGACGAAAACATATGACACTTGATTTTCATGAACAAAAATCCTTACAAAAATCAAACAGGATAAACACCTGTCAAACTTACTTATTCAAAATAAGAAACATTTGAATCAACAAAAAAGATCAAATTTTGAACATTTATACAACATTTTTCTATTGATAAAAGTTTTAGTAAACAAGATGTGTTTGTGAAACACGAATGCCCCCGGAACGGCATTTTTTTTCAAAGTTTGACCTTGACAGATGACCTTGACCTTGTCACACGACCTTTGGTACCAGCGGATGCGGATCATTGAGATCTATCATCATGCCAAATATTAGGTTTGTATCTTGAGTAGGCTTGAAGATATTGGCAAGGTTAAGTTTTCGGGTTAAGTTTTCGGACAGACGGATGGACAGACAGACAGACGGACAGACAGACGGACACGAGTAAAACAATATGCCCCCGATCTCTCGATACGGGGGCATAAAAAGCTAATGAAAAATCTTTATTAGGACGAAACCCATACCAGAAGGATAATACAGCACTCCCAGAATCATCCTTTGAAGAATAGAATGTGAAAGTTTAGTTAAAACTCATGACCTAAAGACTCTTTCTGCAGATTTTTCTACCAACTTCATGGCTCAGCATGAAAAAGTTGTAACTGCCTATAAACATATAGGCAGTTACAACTGTTTCATGCTGAGCCATCAAACTGATTTCCTTTTGAAAAACAATATAAAATGGCTTTCATTTATGTGTTAGGAACTGATTAATAAATTATGAAAATTCTTAGCCAATTATCACAATTGGAAGCCCAAACCAACTGATTATCAATTACAATTATAGGTAAACCATGCTATCTGAATGTTTATAAACAGACTTTCGACGAGATAAATATAGAGAACTTGTGACCAACGAATTTTTAGTGTAACAGTCTTTTAACTATACTGAAGGATCACAGAAACACAAAACTACTGGCATTTTAGCAATCCTTTGAATTACATGTGTCATATAGCGTAAAAGTAACATGCTTTCGAAATCTAGAGACGATTCCAATGTGATGATGCATGGTAGAATCCCATAATTAGTTACTACTGCAGAAGCAACTTTAATTTTTGACTTACCAAAAAAATGATCATGAGATGTTTAGTAAAACGGGTCCCAGGTGTAACATTTTACCTGTGTGACTTGAGAGTCAACGCCGATGTGCACTGTGTGGTTTTAAGTGAGAAGATGAATGTGCCTGGCACAGAAACAGACTATCATTCCAACTTAAGGTAGTGGACCCGTAATAGATCTGCAACATTTCGGAATTCATGAACTTTCCCAATGCTGACCGAGCTTTCCTAATGAAAATCATTAGGAAACCTTGGTTAACATTGTTAAAGTTCATTGCGGAACTATTACAGGTCCACTACCTTAAGAAGAAATACAAACTGGTTGAACAGACATTAAATTAAATGAAAAGTATAATTCAATCTTTTGTTGTCTGGAGAAAGGCTTTAGAGTGAAATAAAGACAAATTTAATTACCGCTATCCATTTATCTATACAAGTTGAATGGTACGAATGAAAGCATGGTAGAATCTTCTGTGTATCCCCCTCTTCGTAATTACACATACAAATATTGCACTCTACATCTTGATTTGGATTGTCTGACTGTTTATACATCAACGTTGGAAGACGATTCATTTCTGTCGCAGACAGACCTTTTTTCCTAGCTTCACCTAGCATTTCTCCTAGACGTAATAATTCCTTGAGAAAAAGATAGATAGAAAGTCAATTATTCATATTCAAAAGAGCTAACTGATTCTTAACTTACTTTTTGAATCCCCTATTAAACTCTAGTTTGAAAACAAGAGCACCAAATGGTAAATGCATGGAATCCCAATACTAAATAGGGAACTTTATTCATAAAGTCTGACATTTACCACCTAAGATGCCAATGACTTTAAATTATAATATGGCCCAAGTCATGGGAGTGAAATAAACCTGTTGAATATTTTTGATATAACTCAGGTGTTATTACACTAGTGAAATAACTCTGCAAATGAGCTCAGAGCGAATAGCATCGCTATTTTGTGACCCCGGAAATGACGTCATAATGTATATATTGTGACGTCAGTTTTAAACAGCGTTAAGTTTCGCGGAAAATTGACATGTTGAATATCAAGAATTTTGGTGATTTTTCTCGAAAATTCGAGTCATATTATAAATAGGATATCAAATTTGTGCTTATCAAATGCTGAATATATTAATCTCGTCATCTAAAAAAGATAAAAACTCGGCACAGCCTCTTTTTTATCTGTTTATAGATGAAAGGTTTAATAAATTGACCACTCATTCAATATCCTCTATGTAATAGTTTAAGTAATAGTTCTTCAACTTTTCAGAAGAAATGAACTGTGAAAGATCATGAGTTTCGAAATATTGCAAAACTGTTAAAGCTTCACTTTAAAACTGTTAAAGCTTAATAACAGCAGATTTACATCTATGATGTTCTTCACTATGCCAATTATGAGCAGTGTATCTTTAATAGGATTGAAATAATTATTTAAGATACTGATACATTAATTTATCTTAGTTTGATTGAAACAAAAGCCTAGGCTTATAGAGTCACTCTTGAACACTCAAGTTTGATGTTTTCATGTTTCTGTGAAAGAGGCAGTGGTTTAAGCCTACTGCTATCCCAATTCTACAGCTGGATGAACTGGGGCTGGTTAAAAAAGGTTTTGCCCATTAACACACCCCAGCACCTTTTGGGCTTAAACCACTGACTTCCAGGCCATAGGTCCAGCACCTTTACAACTTGGCCACCAAAGCAGTCAAATAGACATAGTTGACAATGTAAGTTTCGGTAAAGTTTTACAAACAGACAACTTTAGTTTAATTTTAACTAAGTAAACACTACTTCTACTTTTGGTGCACTTAATCATAGCTTCTTGGTATTTCTCAAACTAATAATACCACATTCTATGCCAGCCTTCAAGTCACTTGGTTCTTAAGTTAGTCTGGAAACGAAAATGTCTAACAAAAAATTAACAAAAAAAACTGTGACCTTGACCTTTGACCTATTTTACCCCAAAACAAAAGGGCACTTCCTTGGGTTATAAGCAGCATTTGCATGAAGTTTCATGATTTTAGGTCCCTTGGTTCTCTAGTCAGAGGCCAGAAACTAAAATTGAACAAAGGCTGACTGTCACCTTGATCTTTGACCTATTAGACTAAAGGTCATTTCCTCGGGTCATAAGCAGCATTCGTATGAAGTTTCATGAATCTAGGTTGCTTAGTTCTCGAGTTAGAGTCCAGAAATGAAAAAGTTCACGGACAGACAAACAGGCATGGTGAAACCAATATACAGCCCCTCTACCATGTAGGTGGGAGGTATAATTAAAACAGGGGCTCAAAACACTTAAGCAAGGACCCCTACGAGTCATACCATAGAGTCCTTGGGACCCAGTTTTGTTGATGCCATACTAAAACCCTACAAACTAAAGATTAACAGACATACAAATTAAATCTGGAGAGGGGTATTTCAAGTCTAAATTCATAATTTATCATAAAAACCCTTTGATGTAGGTACAAGACAATTCCAATAAGTAACCACAATAAAGGATTTGCACAAGTATTGTTAAAATGATTATCAGTAGCTCTGAATTTAGTCTGAGACACTAACACACTTACTAAAAAAGTTTACTAATATACAAACTAACATACAGGTGGACAAAGGAAAATACTATATGCTTTCAACTTTCTATCAAAAAATGGACGGCACTGAGCTTCAAAAGAGGAACAAAATGGAAACTTTTTGTCTAATGTTTAAGTGGCTCTACAAAGATACATGTGGAATCGGGTAAAATCCTCAATCCAAGACTTACATCATAGTCATTCCCAGATCTGTCTGGAGTGGTATGGTGGCGTACAAAGTGTCGTGCTCGCCTTGGTCTTGGTGGTGGCTGGAAAACATAAAACATGCCATTATAGCCATAACAACCCTTTTCCCTGGATCTCAATGATTCCGAACTAGAATTTGTCGCAAAGCAGACTGATACCTCCCCCCCCTCCCCCCCCCCACCCCAACCAACATAAGAAAAGCACTTCATTACAAAGTCTAAACTCAGTCATAAATCAAGGAGAAGTTGAGTGGAAGGAAAAAAGTTGCAGAAAACAAGAGGGCCATAGTGGCCCTAAATCGCTCACCTGAATGAACTGTCAAAAATTGTATAAAGTAGATTTAGAAAGGATAATAAATTCTTACCAAATTTCAGGTCGATTGGGCAAAAAATGATGTCTCTACACTGCTTACAAGGTTTTTCTAAGATTTGACCCTGTGACCTCATTTTTGACCCCACTTGACCCAATTTCAAACTTGACCTAGATTTCATCAAGATGATCATTCTGACCAATTTTCAGGTTGATTGGGCAAAAAATATGGCTTCTAGAGTGTCTACAAGGTTTTTCTAATATTTGACCCTGTGACCTCATATTTTTTACCCCAATTGACCCAATTTCGAACTTGTCCGAGATTTCATCAAGACAATCATTCTGACCAAATTTCAGGTTGATTGGGCAATAAATATGGCTTCTAGAGTGTCTACAAGGTTTTTCTAAGATTTGACCCCGTGACCTCATTTTTGACCCCACTTGACCCAATTTCGAACTTGTCTGAGATTTTATCAAGACAATTATTCTGACAAAATTTCAGGTTGATTGGGCAATTAATATGGCTTCTAGAGTGTCTACAAGGTTTTTCTAAGATTTGTCCCTGTGACCTCATTTTTGACCCCACTGGACCCAATTTCGAACTTGTCCGAGATTTCATCAAGATCATTCTGATTAAATTTCAGGTTGATTGGGCAAAAAATGTGGCCTTTAGAGTGCATACAAGGTTTTTCTAAGATTTGACCCCTTGACCTAGTTTTTGACCCCACTTGACCAGAATTCAAACTTATCCGAGATTTTATCATAACAATCATTCTGACCAAATTTCAGGTTGATTGGGCAAAAAATGTGGCCTCTAGAGTGCATACAAGATATTTCTAAGATTTGACCCCGTGACCTAGTTTTTGACCCCACTTGACCCAATTTCGAACTTGTCCGAGATTTCATCAAGACAATCATTCTGACCAAATTTTAGATTGATTGGGCAAAAAATGTGGCCTCTAGAGTGCATACAAGGTTTTTCTAAGATTTGACCTTGTGACCTAGTTTTTGACCCCACTTGACCCCAATTTCGAACTTGTCCGAGATTTTATCAAGATAATCATTCTGATTAAATTTCAGGTTGATTGGGCAATTAATATGGCCTCTAGAGTGCATACAAGGTTTTTCTAAGATTTGACCCTGTGACCTAGTTTTTGACCCCACTTGACCCAATTTCGAACTCGTCCAAGATTTCATCAAGACAATCATTTTGACCAAATTTTAGATTTATTGGGCAAAAAATGTGGCCTCTAGAGTGCATACAAGGTTTTTCTAAGATTTGACCCTGTGACCTAGTTTTTGACCCCACTTGACCAAATTTCAAACTCGTTTGAGATTTTATCAAGACAATCATTCTGACCAAATTTTAGATTGATTGGGCAAAAAATGTGGCCTCTAGAGTGCATACAAGGTTTTTCTAAGATTTGACCCCGTGACCTAGTTTTTGACCCCACTTGACCCCAATTCAAACTTGTCCGAGATTTTATCAAGATCATCATTCTGACCAATTTTCAGGTTGATTGGGCTAAAAATGTGGCCTCTAGAGTGCATACAAGGTTTTTCTAAGATTTGACCCTGTGACCTAGTTTTTGACCCCACTTGACCCAATTTCGAACTCGTCCAAGATTTCATCAAGTCAATCATTCTGACCAAATACTAGATTGATTGGGCAAAAGATGTGGCCTCTAGAGTGCATACAAGGTTTTTCGAAGATTTGACCCTGTGACCTAGTTTTTGACCCCACTTGACCCAATTTCGAACTCGTCCGAGATTTCATCAAGACAATCATTCTGACCAAATTTTAGATTGATTGGGCGAAAGATGTGGCCTCTAGAGTGCATACAAGGTTTTTCTAAGATTTGACCCTGTGACCTAGTTTTTGACCCCACTTGACCCAATTTCGAACTTGTCCGAGATTTTATCAAGATAATCACTCTGACCAATTTTCAGGTTGATTGGGCAATTAATATGGCCTCTAGAGTGCATACAAGGTTTTTCTAAGATTTGACCCTGTGACCTCGTTTTTGACCCCACTTGACCCAATTTCGAACTCGTCCAAGATTTCATCAAGACAATCATTTTGACCAAATTTTAGATTTATTGGGCAAAAAATGTGGCCTCTAGAGTGCATACAAGGTTTTTCTAAGATTTGACCCTGTGACCTAGTTTTTGACCCCACTTGACCAAATTTCAAACTCGTTTGAGATTTTATCAAGACAATCATTCTGACCAAATTTTAGATTGATTGGGCAAAAAATGTGGCCTCTAGAGTGCATACAAGGTTTTTCTAAGATTTGACCCCGTGACCTAGTTTTTGACCCCACTTGACCCCAATTCAAACTTGTCCGAGATTTTATCAAGATCATCATTCTGACCAATTTTCAGGTTGATTGGGCTAAAAATGTGGCCTCTAGAGTGCATACAAGGTTTTTCTAAGATTTGACCCTGTGACCTAGTTTTTGACCCCACTTGACCCAATTTCGAACTCGTCCAAGATTTCATCAAGTCAATCATTCTGACCAAATACTAGATTGATTGGGCAAAAGATGTGGCCTCTAGAGTGCATACAAGGTTTTTCGAAGATTTGACCCTGTGACCTAGTTTTTGACCCCACTTGACCCAATTTCGAACTCGTCCGAGATTTCATCAAGACAATCATTCTGACCAAATTTTAGATTGATTGGGCGAAAGATGTGGCCTCTAGAGTGCATACAAGGTTTTTCTAAGATTTGACCCTGTGACCTAGTTTTTGACCCCACTTGACCCAATTTCGAACTTGTCCGAGATTTTATCAAGATAATCACTCTGACCAATTTTCAGGTTGATTGGGCAATTAATATGGCCTCTAGAGTGCATACAAGGTTTTTCTAAGATTTGACCCTGTGACCTCGTTTTTGACCCCACTTGACCCAATTTCGAACTCGTCCAAGATTTCATCAAGACAATCATTTTGACCAAATTTTAGATTTATTGGGCAAAAAATGTGGCCTCTAGAGTGCATACAAGGTTTTTCTAAGATTTGACCCTGTGACCTCATATTTTTTACCCCAATTGACCCAATTTCGAACTTGTCCGAGTTTATCGAGACAATCATTCTGACCAAATTTCAGGTTGATTGGGCAAAAAATGTGGCCTCTAGAGTGCATACAAGGTTTTTCTAAGATTTGACCCCGTGACCTAGTTTTTGACCCCACTTGACCAAATTTCAAACTCGTTTGAGATTTCATCAAGACAATCATTCTGACCAAATTTTAGAATGATTGGGCAAAAAATGTGGCCTCTAGAGTGCATACAAGGTTTTTCTAAGATTTGACCCCGTGACCTAGTTTTTGACCCCACTTGACCAGAATTCAAACTTATCCGAGATTTTATCAAGACAATCATTCTGACCAAATTTCAGGTTGATTGGGCAAAAAATGTGGCCTCTAGAGTGCATTCAAGATATTTCTAAGATTTGACCCAGTGACCTAGTTTTTGACCCCATTTGACCCAATTTCGAACTCGTCCAAGATTTTATCAAGACAATCATTCTGACCAAATTTCAGGATGATTAGGTGAAAAATGTGGCCTCTAGAGTGCATACAAGGTAAATGTTGACGACGGACGACGGACGACTGACGACGGACGACAGACATCCACCCAACCACAAAAGCTCACCTTGAGCACTTCGTGCTCAGGTGAGCTAAAAATATAGATAGAAAAATTAAAGGGCCATCACTAATTCCAAAATCAATGGACCATAGCCAAAATAAAATAGGCAAATATCTGACTCATTCTCTTTCTTCTGTGAAATCTTGATTAAATCCCTCCAAAAGTTGCTGATAAATTGATCCGACACAATTATTCACTGAAGGGTCGTAACTCTGTCAAAAGTCAATTGACCCTAACCAAACTACAATGTGCACATGTCTACTATTTTAGGAGTGATCCCATTTCTTTAAGGCAAGGGATTCTATCAGAAGCCTTCTAAAATTATAATATTTGAGCCTGTGTGTGACATTTAAAATAATTTCAAATATGCCAAAAGCAAAGACTCTGACCAGCCTGTGCATCCGCACAGTCTGACCAGAGTCTTCACTATGGGTTTAATAGAAAGATAAGGTCTCAAAGTATCTGTAGACCATCATGTTACTTTATATTTACAGTATGTGGCTTTCCACACTACTCAATGATTACACCTCACAAACATTTCAAATTCTTGGAAATGTCACACACAGGCTCATTTAGTATCAAAATTCTATTTTTGCAAGTTAAGGTTCTAACTCCACTTTGCTCCTTACATACAAAAGAGAAACAAGATGTGTTCATTACACCCATGCAATTTTTCATAAACAGTGATTTGATAAACAAATGTTGAATATCACATTTCAATTAAAAGATTTGTATTGTGTCATATTTGCCCTTGACTAATGACCATGATATTGGTACCAACAGAAAAGTCTTATTACAAGAAATACAAATATGAAATATGGAGTCTCTATCACTTACCATTCAAAAGTTATGGCCAATGTAAAAGTTTTAAGCAATTAAGTGATCTTGAAAATTTAACCTTAACTGATGGCCTGAAATTTGGAACCCACTAAAAGAGAAAGATTGGATCGCTTATTATATGGAAAGGTCCTCAAGGTTTCAAATACGATTCCAGTAGTACCCTATTCAAAAATAGTAAGTGGCAACCTCCGCTTTTAGGGGAGTCCAAGTTCAAAGAGCTTAATAAACCCCAGGGGCCTGTTTTACTAAACATCTTACGACCATTTTTTGCGCAAGTCAAAAATTTAAGTTGCTTCTACAGTAGAAACAATGAGATTCAGTCATTCAATATCTTATAAGAATCTTCTTAAGATGACTCCAATGAGATATTGTAAGGCAAAATTTAACAATGAGTACAATTTGTGATTTTGACTGATTTTTTCTTAAAAAGTTTTGTAAAACAGGCCCCTGGGTGTCATGTGAAAAATCTTGGTTCACCAGATAATGTTATGGAACAAATAGCTAAGACATTTGCCTTTCAGTTTCAAAGTTCTTTAAAATTTTGTTCATCGTTCCTAGCTGAAATTGGGTGTTCCCAGGCAGAGTCCAAATACAACCCAAAGTTAAGATATATAAGCATTTGGTAGATGTCTACCATATGATGTTAGATTCCACTTCGATTATCAGAGACCATTTGACTGGAAAGTGAAGTCATTAAGTTACGTCACCATTCAGCCACGAACTGTCGGATAAAAAATATTAGACAATATTTACCTGCAAAACTGTTCTGAGCATGTCTCCTACTTCTGAAAACAGAAAAAGATAAGATATATTGAACCATGTGTGACATTTTCAACAGTTTCATACATGGGTGGTGTAGAGACATGCAGTAGTCTGGATAGTCATACTGGCTATTAACTGTTATCCTGCTGAATTTGAATTTGGTTCAAACAGTGTGACATTTCCAATAATTCCACATGTGTGTTATATACAGATATTGGGCAACCTTGACATCCAGAAAATGCAATAAGAATAATCTCTGCCTGTAGAAGGGTTAAGGCATTATCTATCTCCAGAGTGCATGGGAAAGACTCTGGCCAGCCTGTGTGGAAGCACAGTCTGGCCAAAGGCTTTGCTTTGCGCACATTCGAAATTGTTGGAAATCTCACAGACTCAAATTGATAATGAATAGGACAATACAACCAATGCAATCTGCCTCAAGTTGTACCAACAATACTTAATTTGAGAACAGGAATTGTAGGTTAAGATTGAACTGCATGTCTATGCAGGCTATTCTTAGTCAATATTGTCTACAATGGAAATATATACAGCAGGAATATGCCTTGAACAGCACGAGAAGGGTCAAAATTTTCCTATAATTGTGAGACGATATCATTAGTCCTTGGCTATCTATCAAGCCCAGGAGAAGACCAAGATCAGACTGTACAAAAACACAGGCTGATCCGAGGCTTAACATAACACTATGTGAAATTGTTCAAATGTCACCAACAAGCTAAATTAACTGTAATAATTCTCATCTTTGTACATGTTTCCAAGCCATATCAAATAAAATATATGCCCCAACTCTTATCAATACAGGGCATAAAAAGTAAGTAAATGCGTGTAACAAGCAATTTACTCATTTTCAAAAATATTTCTTACCAAAAAGCTGGGGTGTGGAAAAATGCAAATTGTCACAAGATACGCCCATTGCAGTGCTGGATGCCCAAGTAAAAACAACAACAAAGGGAATACTAAATAATTCAGCTAGGTAGATTTAGAGTTCTTGCACACAGCACTCTGTAATCATGAGAGCTTCATAACTGCCAAGTTTCAAGTCAGTCGGACATAAGTGGACAGAGTTATGTTCCATACAAAGAAGTGGACACCACAGGTGATCCCATAATATGTCCTGTATTTAGACGGGCGTATAAAAATGACACTACACTTAATTATGGGGTACTTACAGTTTATGGAAAAATCCAAGTGATGTTCTGAATGCCCATTGGTGGGAGACAAGTGTCTGAAAGGAAGCGGGTTTACAGTGTTTTTTCTCCTTCTTCGACTGGAAACCTTTTAAATGGCCCTGTTCCCAATGCCAAAAAGTGACACTTTTTCCCAAAATCATGAAAAAAATCCCAACTTATCTAGATCAAGGACCTTTCCAAACTCTTGAAGTGAAAGTTAAGAATCAAACATGTTGTTTCTCAGTTTAATTTTAATTTGAATGTCTTTGAGACAAAAAAAAAACTTTATTCTGGTAGTAAATTGTACACAAGACTAGTTTTTGTCCAAAACCACTGTAAAAGGATGTTTGCCAATTTTTGTAAAAATAACGCATTTTCCTAAATATGCATGGTTTTGGACCCATTCCTAAAAGCCTGAGAAAAAGCGCTGGGGTTTACTGATTAGATAAAATAACATACCTATACCCGCATGTAATTCCTCCATCAATTGATCCATCTGAAATCATAGAACAAGTTTTTTCATGAAGATATTAATTCTGACAGACTTTAAATCTGTAACTGAACCATAGCTGCAATTTTATTTACGCTGGCTGGTGTTGAATCCACACAGACAAGTTATATTGAAAGAGGGGTCTGTAAAACATTTATGCCCCAAATAAGAGGTCAATGATGTATTACTTGTCCATATCTCTTATGCTGTCAAACACATTATATACAAGGTGCCAAATTGTCACAAGATACGCCCGTCACACTGCTTAGTTTTAACTGGGAGTTTGAATAGAACTGAGGTTATTTTGAATGAATTTTTTTTGCACCCATGAAGTTTCATGATCCTAGATATTAAACTTTTAGAGATATACTCCGGACAAGATTCAAGTCTGAAAAACAACAAAGGGCAATAACTCAAAAAATAGGCCAGGTTGAGTTATGGTTCTTGTGCACTGCACTCCCCCTTGGTGAGATCTATACACCCATGAAGTTTCATGATCCTAGCTATTAAACTTTAAGAGATATACTCTGGACAAGATTCAAGTCTGAAAAACAACAAAGGGCAATAACTAAAAAAATAGGCCAGGTAGAGTTATAGTTCTTGTGCACTGCACTCCCCCTTGGTGAGATCTATACATCCATGAAGTTTCATTATCCTAGCTATTATACTTTAAGAGATATACTCTGGACAAGATTCAAGTCTGAAAAACAACAAAGGGCAATAACTAAAAAAATAGGCCAGGTAGAGTTATGGTTCTTGTGCACTGCACTCCCCCTTGGTGAGATCTATACACACATGAAGTTTCATGATCCTAGCTATTATACTTTTAGAGATATACTCCGGACAAGATTCTAGTATGAAAAACAACAAAGGGCAATAACTCAAAAAATAGGCCAGGTAGAGTTATGGTTCTTGTGCACTGCACTTCCCCTTGGTAAGATCTATACACCCATGAAGTTTCATGATCCTAGCTATTATACTTTAAGAGATATACTCCGGACAAGATTCAAGTCTGAAAAACAACAAAGGGCAATAACTCAAAGAATAGGCCAGGTAGAGTTATGGTTCTTGTGCACTGCACTCCCCCTTGGTGAGATCTATACACCCATGAAGTTTCATGATCCTAGCTATTATACTTTAAGAGATATACTCCGGACAAGATTCAAGTCTGAAAAACAACAAAGGGCAATAACTCAAAGAATAGGCCAGGTAGAGTTATGGTTCTTGTGCACTGCACTCCCCCTTGGTGAGATCTATACACCCATGAAGTTTCATGATCCTAGCTATTATACTTTAAGAGATATACTCCGGACAAGATTCTAGTATGAAAAACAACAAAGGGCAATAACTCAAAAAATAGGCCAGGTAGAGTTATGGTTCTTGTGCACTGCACTCCGCAATGATGAGAAGAATACAATTGCCAAGTTTGAAGTCCATCGGACTTCAAGTGACAGAGTTATGCTCCGGACAAAGAAGTGGACGCCGCCGGACGCCCGGACGCCCGGACACCGGACGCCGGACATCACGGGTGATCCCATAATACGTCCCGTCTTCGACGGGCGTATAACTAGTCAAAACTTCTAACCGGCCACTTTAAAAACAAAGATAATTTTTCTGCGATTTTGGATTTTCGTGAATTTTGCTATGTGAATTTTTAAGCAACTTTCCAGATGATTTTGGCAAAAAATTACTGTTATTTCATTGAATTTAAGGCGCAACATGAGAAAAGCTCAAAAAGCTTTAAATTCACACAGAGCTCAAAATAGTGTCAATGTAGCGATTTTTTTCTCATGGGTCGTTTGCTGCAACATCGACTAGGAAAAAACAAGATGTGTTTGTGAAACACGAATGCCCCCGTAACGGCATTTTTTTTCAAAGTTTGACCTTGGCAGATGACCTTGACCTTGTCACATGACCTTGACTTTGGTACCAGCGGATGCAAGTCATTGAGATCTATCATCATGCCAAATATTAGCTTTGTATCTTGAATAGGCTTGAAGATATTGGCAAGGTTAAGTTTTCGGGTTAAGTTTTCGGACGTTTGACCTTGACAGATGACCTTGACCTTGTCACATGACCTTGACTTTGGTACCAGGGGATGCGGATCATTGAGATCTATCATCATGCCAAATATTAGCTTTGTATCTTGAATAGGCTTGAAGATATTGGCAAGGTTAAGTTTTCGGACAGACGGACGGACAGACAGAAGGACGGACGGACAGACAGACAGACGGACACGAGTAAAACAATATGCCCCCGATCTATCGATGCGGGGGCATAAAAATCGAAAATGTTCGACAATTGTGCGCGGCATATGGCCCTGGAAGAAAGTTATAGAGCTTAGGTATGCAGAAAATCTGTTCCAAGAAACAACACCTAAAACACGTTTTTCTTCAAAAATGCATAAAATATTGACTGTAATTCCCGTTGAGCTACAAAATTTAAGGATATGAGAAAAAATCAGTTTGATACATTGTTTTTTTCACACCAGACCATATTTGAGCATATTCGTTTGATAAAATGGTATGCCGGTTGAATTTAAACACCCTTTTTACCATGCCTCCTATTCTTTCTGTTTCTCCTGTAGTCAAAGGTCACACAAAATTTTCCAATTTTTTTCTTAGTCTGGGTTGCAGCTAACGATTTGCGGACTTTGATTTGTTGAAAGTGATATATTCCGAGCTCTATTAAGATTTAGAGCTTTTTGAGCTTTTCCTTTATTACACATCCGAATTTGATAACTATTGGTAAATCATAATGGAAATCCATGTACATTATGCTTAAAAATTCACACATCAAATTTCATTAAATTGTTATAACCTTTAAAAAAGTTATCATCATTTTTAAAGTGGCTGGTTAGGACTATTGGCCAGTATATATTAAATGAAAAATTAAATCAATTTCAACACAAATCCATATAAATGAAATATGATTTAAACAAGATGTGTTTGTGAAACACGAATGCCCCCGACACGGCATTTTTTTTTTCAAAGTTTGACCTTGACAGATGACCTTGACCTTGTCACATGACCTTGACTTTGGTACCAGCGGATGCGGATCATTGAGATCTTTCATCATGCCAAATATTAGCTTTGTATCTTGAAAAGGCTTGAAGATATTGGCAAGGTTGAGTTTTCGGGTTAAGTTTTTTCAAAGTTTGACCTTGACAGATGACCTTGACATTGTCACTCGACCTTGATTTGGTACCAGCCGATGCGGATCATTGAGATCTATCATCATGCCGAATATTAGCTTTGTATCTTGAATAGGCTTGAAGATATTGGCAAGGTTAAGTTTTCGGGTTAAGTTTTTTCAAAGTTTGACCTTGACAAATGACCTTGACATTGTCACATGACCTTGACTTTGGTACCAGCGGATGCGGATCATTGAGATCTATCATCATGACAAATATTAGCTTTGTATCTTGAATAGGCTTGAAGAAATTGGCAAGGTTAAGTTTTCAGGTTAAGTTTTCGGACAGACGGACGGACGGACGGACAGACAGACGGACATACGGACAGACAGACAGACAGACAGACGGACATGAGTAAAACAATATGCCCCGATCTCTCGATACGGGGGCATAAAAAGCAGACAGGGCAAAAACAATATGCCCCTGATCTATTGATGTGGAACATAAAAAATACAAGTATGAAGAATAGGTTTATTGATTGAATGGAGTTTTATGCCGCTTTCAACATTTTTTCAGTTATATCGCGGCGGCTGGAGCACCTAACAATCGTTTCCTGGTATTTTTCTCACCAGTACAACCACCACATCCTTTCCTAGCCTCCAGCTGCTATCTCACATAGGTCTACAATTATCAACCCGTTGATGAGCCGCAAACTGTCAGAAAGAATAAGCTGCCATCGGGGTATATGAAGAATAGGGTTATGGTTCTTGCGCACTCGACTTTTCCTTGATGATACCTGTAATCTATCCACCTATTAAGTTTCATAACTATAGTCTGCGTAGTTGAGTTTATGAGTAATGCTCCAAACAAGCGGCCCAGGAGGGCCTGAGATGCTCCTCTGACAATATATTAAAATTTTCTTCATTCTATTCTGATTTTTGAGGAGCTTTATTCAGGGGTGTGGAAATACGAGTTTTCTCCACTTGTCCCTGGACAAGTCAAAGCAGATTTTCTACTCGTCCAGGATCAAAATGAACTTGTCCGCTAAAGAGTAAATAGAAAAATTTGAAAAAAACCTTGCCTTTTGTTGAAGAAAATGCTGGTATCCAGCATTTTCTTCATTAAAAACAATGTTTTCTACCCTATGATATGAACATGATCATTTCTCTCTTAATTCTTTTAGTAACATTCCAAAATTTGCCCTGGTATTTACTTGTCCTTGGACAAGTGGCTTAGAAAAAATTACTTGTCCTCAAGTACAAAAGCCCGAGTCTGACAAGTCGGGCATGGGAATTCCACACCCCTGCTTTATTGCTTTCAGGTGAATGTGTCAAGTAAAAAAAAATCAGTTTAATCCAGAGAATCATTCTCTTAAAGATTAAGAATCACATGCAACAATTCATAAGGCCCCTTTTACTATGTTTGCAGACAGATTTTCAAAGAAACATACCTGATTCTCATCAATTCCCTGAGCTGGAAAAGAACAGAAAAATTCATTAATCAAGTAATAAAGGACCAAACGGTATCAAGCATGGTCAGACTGCATGGCCTGACGAATATTGAAACTCTTTGCTCTTGACTGATTTTATTAAGCAAGAATGTAATTTGTACCTTTAAATTGTTATCATTTTTGCAATGCAATCTCTTATAAACTTCTGCTATTGGATGTTAGATCGAAATCTCTTTTTTTAAAAAAAAAAAAATTGACCAAGTTACCATATAATCCCTTTTTGGTTGACATGTCACTAATAAATCAGTGAGGGTTTACTGAAACTGGACTGTTGCAAAGCCGACTAATAACCCCTACAAGAGCTTGTCAATAAAGAAAAGCTATTTTCCATCAAATGTCTTAACTCTGTCAAAAGTGAATTGATCGTAACCAAAAACTTGCACATCTCTGCTTGATGCTAATCACATCTATAAAGTTTTAATGAAATCTGCCCATTAGTTGCTGTAAATTGTGCAAACAAGAAAATGCTACAAAACAACGGACAGACCAATAAGCTGACTTCTATACACCCCCCAAACACAGTTTAGGGGGGTAAAAAACAACTATATTATATTACCTCCCTTTGTTAAATTAATGTAATGTTCAACAAATACATTTGTATTTTGTCTTTGACCAGTTTCTATTGCACTCTTCCAATTCAACACTAGCCAATGAAATCATCGATTAGTTTGTTTGAATGGGAATGGATTTTTCCTGGTTTAATAAGGAAAATCAGGTGGTATAGATGAAGATCAGATTGCACTTTTGTGCAGACCCTGATCTTTGTCTATACCTCCTGCTAAAGTGGGAATATTCTTGGTTCAGTAGTAAAATGGTTACAGCCGAATATCAGAAAAGCTGTAATAATGTTTCAGTGAACATCAATCAGGGATGTGGAATTCCTATGCCTGACATGTCCGACACGGGCTTTTCTACTTGAGGGCAAGCACATTTTTCTAGGCCACTTGTCCATAGACAAGTGAATACCAGAGCAAATCTTGAGACAGTACTTAAAAGATCCAGGAAAAAAGTCATCCTTTTGTTTGTATCAAAGGGAAGAAAACAATGTCTTTAATGAAGAAAATGCTAGGTTACAGCATTTTCATCATTAAAAACAATATTTTCTAAATATTTATCTACCTACTTTTTTGTGGACAAGTTCATTTTAATCCTGGACAAGTAAGAAATCAGCTTTTACTTGTCCAGGGACAAGTGTAGAAAATTCGTATTTCCACACCCCTGTCAATTGAAAATGAACTAGACTGTTGCAAAACGACTTATTGCCCTTTACAAGTGCTTGTGACGTTGTCCATAACAAAATGTGTTTGTGAAACTCAAATGCACCAAAAAACAACAATTTTTTTTTTTTAAGTTTTGACCTTGTCAGATGACCTTTACATTGTCACATGACCTTGTTATCTGTAGATGTGCATTATTGAGATCTATCATCATGTCAAATATGAGCATTCTATCTAGAAGTAATTGGCAATACATGTATTAAGTTTCTTTGGTTAAATTTTGCTGACAGACAGACAATAAAACAACAACCCCACCCCACCCCACACCCCGATCTTTTGATGCAGGTGCATAATAAATAGCCATTTTCCATCAAGGGCCATATCTCTGCCAAAAGTCAATGGATCAAAACGAAAATATTACTTCATAACTCTGCTTGACACTGATCATGTGTTATAGGGATGAGTGTCTTTTTCACTGCGTTTATTGGGGTATAAAGTGCAATTGCCTTAGCACATGGCAAATAACGCCCGTAGGGCGTTATGTTTAAGCCATGTGCTAAGGCAATTGCACTTAATACCCCAATAAACGCTGTGAAAAAGACACTCGGCCCTTATAATTGCAATCCCCTTGGTCTAAGAAACTATTAAAATACTCGGCTAAACATTAAAGTTTCGAGTCTACTTTCTGCGCGTATTACACAATCTATTTTTAGATCGTGTATTTCTTTTCTTGCTATTGAAGTTAAACGGCATAAAGTTAATCAAATGGTACACAAATAAATGACAATTTGACATTCGTATAGGTACTTATGATCAAAACATAATTTTGACAAGTTATTCCATATTTAAACCGAAACTATTGTGATCGGACTAAGCTGAGAGGGTTGCTTGGTGGTCTTCGTCCACTCACTGTAAACATCGACTTCGAATCTGAGCTGCATACTTTTAATCATAAATTCTTTCGAAAATATCTTAATTTCTAATCTAATAAATAGCAATATTACGATATGGAAGGGAAATTTAAACCAATCAAAATTCTTCATTTTATTAGATTGCAATTATGTAAAGTTTGAATGGAATCCGTCCATTAGTTGCCAGGAAATTGAGTGGACACAAAAAAGCAACTGACCCATGAATCAACTGACGTACCGTCTGACAAGTGGATTCCTATATACCCCAAAAAACTAGTTTTGGGAGGTGTAATTTTAAGTGTTTCAAAGTATGATATTTCATATCCTACCTTATTTAATCATTTGATTGTTATCCTGATTGAATTTTTTTAAATACAACTGAACAATTTTATTATCTGCCAATCAAGCCCTATGTTGTGGGTACTCATTGAAATCCTTTCACCAAGACTATTTTAATGAGTACCAACAACATAGGGCAAGGTTCCCACAAACTTCATACAGTAAAATTCCCTGACTTTTTCTTAACTTTTCCCAGACTAAATTTCAAAATTCCCTAACCAAAATAATTGGTATTTACCGAGCATATTTGATCATATTTAAAACAAATTCATCAACAAAATATGCTGTTTAATGAGATACAATGACAAACACATCCATGCCTTTTCTGAAGAAATTGCCAAACCCTTATGTAAGTTTTTCCTTTACTTTCTTTAAAAAATTCAACTTCTGATTCTGAAATTCATATTGACTTTTCCCTGACTTTTACCTTTTTCTAAATTTCCCTGACTAATTTCAAAATTCCATGACTTTTCCCTGACCTTGAATTTTTTCCATTTCTCCCTGACTTTTCCCTGACTGTGGGAACCCTGTAGGGTTTGGATGAGGATATAACAGATTAAGATTTCACTAGTTCTTATCTAGAGACCTGGGGCCTGTTTTACTAAACATCTTACGATCATTTTTTTCGTTAGTCAAAAATCAAAGTTGCTTCTACAGTATTAACTAAATATGGAATTCTGCCATGCATCATCTCATTGTAATCGTCTTTTAAAGACGATTCAAATGAGATATTGCAAGGCAGAATCTAACAATGAATGAAAACACCAGGTAGGATTTATGATTTTGACTTACAATTAATTTTTTCGTAAGAAGCGTAGTAAAACGGACCCCTGGTAATCATTACCTCTACGATTTCTATTTCCTGAAACACCTCTACGCGGTCTGGTAACGATGTCAACTATACCATCCAGATTTAAAGGATTGAAGCCCTCTGCAAACCCTTCTTCACCACTAGTCCACCCAAACTGTGCTAGATTAAAGTTCGGGTCATGCCCCCTTGCCCCACTCCCTGACTGCCCCCGTGTTGACCGGTGCCTGGGAGGGGTCACTGTGCCGCTGGCAGCATCCGGAATGTTATGGTATGGGGTTCCAGTGGGGCTCCGACTAGCCTGGTGTGTGCCCTCTTGTTGCTGAGCAAGGGTCAGGGCAAATTCTTTATCAAGCTCTTCCTGCAAAGAAATAACATAACAAGTAAGGTATAGTTAAGGGTGTGGGAATCCCATGCCGAACACAAGCTTTTCTATCTGCAGGCAAGTATATTTTTCCACTTATCTTTAGACAAGTGAATAATTGGACAAATTTTGCATTTTTACTTAACAGCTGTAGGAGATTAATAATTAGCCTTGTACTCCTATCAAAATATAGAAAACATTGTTTTCTATGAAGAAAAGCTGGGTTCCAGTATTTTCTTCTTTAAAGATAGGTTAGTCTCTTTTTTTTTCCCAAAAAAATACAATAATTATTATTATGTATGCTTCAAAACACAACCAATGTCAAGCAGAGGCTCATAGTTTTTTTTTTTCACCAAGAACAACTGCAATCAGATGCAATGATTGGCTGCAGTTGCTTGAAAGTGAAAGAAAGTAAAGTTGAACAAGAGTGCCAGTCATAATATCATATGCCGCTGTGGAAACATTTTCAACAAAGGCCCCCATTTCCATGACACAGCACAGTATCATACAATCGCAACAATTATGCATGGTCAAATTATGAGGATTATTCTGTGAAAGTTTCATGCAAATCTGTCAATACTTGAAGTAGGAGTTGTGTTAACAAGAATTGGACATACAGACAGATTGATTGAAAGGAGTTTAATACCACTTTCAACATTTTTCCAGTTATATCACTGCGGCTGGAGCACCTAACAATGGTTTCCTGGTATTTCTCCCACCAGTTCAACCACCACATCCTTTCCTAGCCTCCAGCCGCTATCTCACATAGGTCTACGATTATCAACCCATAGGTGAGACCCTAATAGTCGAAAAGAATGAGTGCCGCCGTCGGACATATAGACATAGATGATACCAAAATACAACCATAGGTGCCTATAAAAAGGGGTATAATTCTTACAAATATCATATTTGTCAGAATTATACCCCTTTTTAAACGCACCTATGTTTGTACATTTGTATTTTTTTGGTGCATTCTGTCTTATCCCTCTTAACAGTTTCTTTTTAATAAGATGAAGGTAAAAATTTGTTGTAGGAAACATTCTATATCCAGAGGGCTTACTTGAAGCTTTCTTGCCATTTCTTCGTCTTTCTCCATTTGCCGGATTAATTTCACAGCATTTGACGTCTCTGGTGTTGTTGTTAAATCTACCACAACCAAATTTTCAGTTGAATGTTCTGTAAATATCAGTTAATATTAATCTACCATAATCTTTTTTAACACACTGAAGACAATATAGGGATGAGTGTATTTTTCACTATGTTTATTAGAGTATAAAGTGCAATTGCCTTAGCACATGGTAAATAGCGCCCGAAGCAACTTATAATTGCAATCCTTTACATCTAGGAAACAATTAAAATACTCGGCTAAATAATAAAGGGTCAAGTCAACTTTCTGCACATAGTACCGATACACAAAATGTTTTCATATTTCAAATTGTTTAGTATCTCGCTAGAAATTTGCTAGCACAATTTTATGATTTTCCCAAAAAAACTAGGGGCCAAGCCTAAAATCTAGGGGCTATGGGCGACTGGGCCCCTGCTAGTCTTTTTCCCTGATAAAGTTTTACAAATGGATGGCATCTTTGACACTTCTAAGGGTATTCATGATCAAGAAATTTTCTGCCTGGCATTTCTCCATTTCAAATTAAAATCTGTGCGATTTAGTCAGCTTGAGAAGGTTGCTAGATGGTCTTTGTTGACTCACTGTGAAGGGCGTCTCAGAATCAGAACTGCATGCTTTAAATCACCAATTCATTTGAAATTATTTTAAATCTAACTGCTAAAATAGCCATTAATGAATACGGAAGGTCAAAGTGGGGTTAGGGGGTACCTACAACACTGGACTTGCTGAATGATGGTTGGGGGGAAGGGGTCTCTCAAAAGACATTTTGCACTTTATACAGAAATAAGGTGCAGTGATACGATTTAAACCTATCAGAATTCTTTATTTTATCAGATTGCAATGATTAAAGAGGGAAGACATTGAGGCAAAAAGAGAAATTGCTTGTCTCAAGCAATTTCTCTCTTTTCTCTTCATGTTTTCTACAATATTTTTCAGGCTCTATTTAATTTCACACATCTTAAATTTAGGGTTGTAATCTTTGAATTTTGATTGGTCTAAAATGTTCACTTTGTACATTATGGATAAGACAGCTTAATTTACCAAATGACATCAATTAACAAGGTTTTCCTGGACAATTGATCATATAGATTTATACATGATAAAGTACATTTTGAGGGGTCAGTGCAACACTATTTTAAGAGCCTATGTATTTATAGGGACTTACAATAGTGTTGCACTGACCCTGGATTTCCTTGAAATATTTCACAACTTAGTGAGGAGAATTTGAATATTTGATATAAATCTCCACTGCCTACTTATCTCTTTAAAGCCAGATTTGTTTATTGAATAAATTTTCATTAGAAAACCAATCTGTGTATGTGAAACACTAATGTCTCCAAAACATCATTTAATTCCAGAAGTTTGGCTTTGAAAGATGAACATGACCATATGTTCTTGACCTTGGTATCTGAAAACATATATTAACAAGTTAGAGTCCGGAAACAAAAATTGAACAAAGGCTGACTGTGACCTTGACCTTTGACCGATGTAGCCCAAAAACAATAGGGCACTTCTTTGGGTCATAAGGAACATTTGCATAAGCTTTCATGATAGTAGGTCATTTGGTTCTTGAGTTAGAGTCTGGAAACGAAAATTGAACAAAGGCTGACTGTGACCTTGACCTTTGACCTATGTGACCCAAAAACAATAGGGCACTTCCTTGGGTCATAAGGAACATTTGTATAAAGTTTCATGATTGTAGGTCATTTGGTTCTTGAGTTAGAGTCTGGAAACGAAAAGGTCTACGGACGGACGGACAGATTGACAGACAGATGGACGGATGGACAGACAGACAGACATGGTGAAACCAATATACCCCCCTCTACTTCGTAGGTGGGGGGTATAATAAAATCTGTCCTAATTCAAGCTATTTCTTAAGTTTCTATCAAGCTAGAATCTGTAACATTTTTTACTAGTCTAAAATTTTGTGGTGTTCTAATGGTTTAATTCAGCATAACAAGGATAAAACTCATCAGGTGATTTTTTGAAATTTTGAACATCTTAATTATTTTAGGGATAGAAATCATTAATCTGTCATTGCAAAAAGGGACCATCTGGGTAGGAAAGTATCGACCCTAGTCAGACTGCGAGGCAGCGCAGATTGACTTGGGTTGAAACTTTAAGCTAATTTTCTGAATCTAGAATGATCATTCTATCTACCATTCTGTGAAAGAATTTTCAAAATGGGACCGCTTTTTGGCCTGTACTAGAACCAATCTCTTCTTTTAACCCTTTCCTGTTTTACAAAATTTTGGACCTGTCCAAATTCAAAGGTTTTGCAGACGAAAATCTAAAGTG
Organism: Fragum whitleyi; assembly: GCA_948146395.1. Classification (NCBI taxonomy): domain Eukaryota; kingdom Metazoa; phylum Mollusca; class Bivalvia; order Cardiida; family Cardiidae; genus Fragum; species Fragum whitleyi. Next base: position 48,436,104 of record OX411551.1, on the reverse strand, counting down.
GATTTAATTTGAAAAATCACTATTCAGAAGGGTAGAAAATAGTGTGGAAAAAGATGAAATTGCTTGTCAGAAGCAATTTCTTCTTTTTTCACAATGTTTTCTCAATCATAAAATCACAGGCATGTAAAAAACAGGGATTAAACAGCAAAGGGTTAAATATTCATTTTACACAATTCCCAACTTGTCCCTTTTTGTGTGACAGGTCAAAAATAAAACCAAAACCAGCTAACAAGAAATTACTTATTACAAGCAATTTCTTCAACTTCAAATATATTTTCCAAAGCATGTTTCTTCAGGGGTGTTAAAATGAGGGTTTGAATGGCAAATAACCAATCTTGATCAGGTTTTTCTCACAATAAATAAGGAGAAAGTAGGCAATGGAGGCCAGGGGCCCGTTTTACTAAATGTCTTACGAAGAAATTGATTTGTCAAAATCACAAATCGTACCTGGTGTTTTTATTCATTGATACTTTGTTAGATACTGCCTTGCAATATCTCATTGGAATCATCTTCTAAAGACAATTCTAATGTGATAATGCATGGCAGGATTCCATATTATGTTTCTACTGTAGATGCAACCTTAGTTTTTGACTTTCCCAATAAATGATTGTTAGATGTTTAGTAAAACAGACCACAGGGGTGTGGAATTCCCATGCCCCACTTGTCCAACACAAGCTTTTTTACCTGCGGACAAGTACATTTTTCTATGCCACTTGTCTGTGGACAAGTAAATTTCAGGACAACTCTCATAATAGTATTAAACCTTGTCATGCTGAACCCGGAATATTCCTGCTTTAGCAGGAGCTATAGACAAACATCAACCGGCACATATGTGCAGTCTGATGTTAGTCTACACCACCTGTTTCTCACTTTCAAACCAGAATTGTCAATAGATTTAGTTTTTCAAATAAAAATTGACCTACAGTTGATACTTTCAGTGCTTTGTGCCCTTTGATTTTGATGACAATTTTTAGCCAAAACTTATCCAGCATGACAAGGGTTAAATAGATCAAGGCATTGAATATCCAAATGTTTATATCAAAGAGAAAACACTGCATCTAATAAAGAAAATGCTTGACCACTCTAAAATTTTGTTGTGTTGTAATGGCATAATTCAGAGATGAAGAGATAGTAGTTGTTGATTCCATTGAGGTATGAAACTAAAAACCTTATCACACTGTATATGAATGTGATTAGGTTTTTTATTTCATACCTCCATGAAATCAGCAAATACTCTCTTCATTGCTTATAAATTAATATCATGAAGCAAAAATTAAAGATTTATCCACAATGAGTCAGATTTCTCATAGGACTATTTTTGTGGAAGCTTACAAATCAGCTGCGTACTCAAAATTTGTTTTCATTGGGCAATAAAGCCAATCAGAATGCATGATTGTTGATGGACACAACTAAAATTAAATTATCCCTTTGCTGTTTAATCCCTGCTTTTTACGTGCCTGTGATTTTTTGATTGAGAAAAAATTGTGAAAAAAGAAGAAATTGCTTCTGACCAGCAATTTCTTATTTTTCCACACTATTTTTTACCCTACTGAATGGTTATTTTGCAAATTAAATCCACTGTAAATTTTCGTCTGCAAAACCTTTGAATTTGGACAGGTCCAAAATTTTGTAAAACAGGAAAGGTTTATTTCAGCATGAAAATAAATATTACCAGGTGTTCTTATTTGTCCATTCCTTCTATGACTTATGGACCCTGTTTCTGCACAACTGCCTGAGTTAGCCTCATTCTTCCGATGTTGATTCACTGACGGTTGTCTAATTGGGCTGATGTTTGACAGCCTGATTGTATTATATGGATGAAATCTTGATATTGCATTCCTTCCTCTTTCAGAGGTATTTGATGTACTTGTATGATTTTCACTTGGACTGTAACCAAGAATACTTGGCGGAGTAAATATCGGCGACGGAGGATTGAAGAGGTTGATTCTAGGTGGAGTTTGTAAATTTGATGATAGATTTGTTCGATTTACATATGGAGAACAACTTCTGGAAGCATTATTGTTTCTACTAAAAGTAGGTGAAGCACAATTGACACCTGAATTGGCATGTCTATCTAAACTTGGTGATCTATGACTGTTAGGTACGCTTGATTTTGATACTGTACATGGTGATTTGCTTAAATCAGATGTGGACGACTTGCTTGCTATGGCACTAGGTGAGGTAGATATATTTAATGTAGGTCTGTTGGTTGACGTAGATTGTGTTTTAGATTTTACAGTACCATTTGGATAATGTTTAGCACTTCCTGATTTAAATAATGAAGTCCCTGCTTGATGTTTATGACTTGTTATTGATTCATCAGTATCTGGTCTATTTCCAAGAAGTGCTGCATTTGAAGTTTCAGTACTTGTTTTCTTCTTCTTTACTTTGATTTGTAATTCTTGATCTGTACTGTATCTTTTTTTACCACACAACTTTGACGTTCGAAGAGTAGATTTACATAAAGCTGTATTACTGTCTGATTTTTGAGTCACATGACCATGAATGTTCGTTGCAGCATGGTCCATGTGATTACAGTTAGATAAGCTGTTTAAAGCATGACTTGAGCCTGAAGACTGACTGGACTTTGATCCATGTCGATGCTTTATTCTCTTAGTCTTGAATACCATCTGATTAGAGACCAAGTCTTCATCATTGGAGGAGGAGTCGGAGCTTGATGGCCATCCAATCACTCTGTCCCTGTGGATACGGAACTTAGTTGGCGATACCCAGGCTGTTTTAGCCGGTGATGAATCGTTACTTTTTCTTTTATGAGGTTGAGTAATTGTGCTAGATGAGGTAGATGAAAAAGAGGGATTATTTTGAGCTATTGTTTGAGTTGAATATGTTTTTGATGCTTGATATGATGGTGATGCTAGTAAAGTTGAGCTTTTTACAAAATCGGAGCTGGCATGTTTGGGTAGTTTGAAAGGTGAGGTCTTGTCCTTCTGCTTCTTTTTACGAATGGCCTTGGCCCTTTCTTCTGCAAAATTAGATGCACCTGGTAGTGGTAATTTGTTCACACTGTCTTTGTCTGGTGATTTTGTAGACCGATTACTGAGTGTTGCAAAAACTGGCGATGAACTTCTATTTGAACACATGGGTGCATCAGTTGGGGGAAAACTAGTTTCTAATGATGAAGAACTGCCCTGACTTAGTAAAGTCCTCTTTGATGAGAGATTGGAACCTATTCTAGACTTCTTGTTGTGAAAAACAGGGCTGAAAATTAACAAAATATAGTAAATATAATAATAATATATGTAGATAATTTGTTTCATTATCACTGTATTTTTAGCATATGGGCATTCCAAAATGGGTTTTTATGTATAAAACTGGCATTGTGGGAGAAAAAGAATATGTTACTTGATTTGATTGAGCCCAGCTGATTTTAACCTTGCCTTGAATAGAAAAATCATTGAACTCTCCAAATCTCATTTCATAACATTAATTTTCTATTCAAGACTCAGTTGAGATCAGCTTATCTCAAACAAAATCTCATAACAGATCCTATAGCCCATATTTCTCCTAATCAACACTCCTGGGAGCTTTACATAACATGGTGAGGGAGCTTTTATTTAGTATGCTTTTTTATCTAAAAAAAAACATTGAAATTGATGTCTTTTAGGCCCTTTCCCCTTTAATTTGAGGTGCAATTCCTCTAACCAATCATTTATATGATTGTTTAAAGGAAATTCATCTCAAATAAGAGAAGAAGTCCCAAAAAGTTCCTAAACTTTAAGCATTTGAAGTGGGTTTTCTAAGTAACTAGAAAGCCATGAATGGCTTGAGTCGCTCCACAGGCTTGAAATTCTTGTAAAAGCAAATAAATGTTTTGACTGTTATTTTTTGATATTTAGGGTTCTACTGATGTTGAAAATGATTTTCAAAGTTTCAACAATATAACAAATAGTGAAATGACCTCTGCTCTTAAAAGACATATTTCTCATCAATATCAAAATGATATTTGGCTGCATGATAATGGGTCACCCAAAGATCATACCAAAAATGTTTGATTGATATCCATCAGTTACATTCTGAGAAAATGGTTTTCATAGTTTCCACTATTTAACATATTGAGAAATGACCTCCGCCCATAAAATACATATTTTTCATCCAATCAAAATAATTTTTGGTACACTGTTAAAGGGTCACTCAAGGATTATTCCAGTGAAATATGGTAGATATCTATCAGTTACATTCTGAGAAAATGATTTTCAAAGTTTCCAGTATATAACATATAGAGAAATGACCTCCGCCCATAAAAAGCATATTTTCCATCTGATCACAATGATTTTTTATAGACTGATAAAGGGTCACCCAAGGATCATTCATGTAAAATTTAATTGGTATCCATTGATTAGAATCTGAGAAAACTCACTTTTTACAATATTTGGAAATTAGCCACGTCCATTAAATCCATGTTTCTCATTGGATCAAAATTTCTTGGACTACTTTGAAAGAGGGTCATCCAAGGATCATTCCTGTGAAGTTTGGTTGAAATTCATAAACAAGAGGGCCGTTGGCCCTGGGTCGCTCACCTGAGAAAAAAGCTTCATTACCTAGGTATGTCCATGCAACCACAGAAAAAGAGATTTTCACTTATTCAATCAGATAACATTTGAAATAATCCTTCCCCCCTCTGCTCCTCCCCTGGTCATTATTTATTTCAGCTTTTTTTCATAAAAGGTCTGTGATCAGCTAATCTATGCCAGATATACAGGCTGAGTCTGAGACTTTTAAAGTTTTTTTTAATGAGTTGATCAATCCATGTCAAATATAAAGGCTGTAGGGACTCAAAATTCTCAACAAAGCACCCCCTCCCCCAAGATGCTCTGCACCTGGTGAATCTACAGTCATGATTTTAGCTAATTCAATTAATGACCATAATTATGCTGATCATCCATACCAATTTTCAAGTCTGTAGGACTCCTGGTTCATTAGAAGAAGTTCAAAGATTTCAAAAATGATCCAAAGTACTAACCCCTCCCCAAGAAACTCAGCACCTGGTGACCCTACAGTCATGATTTTAGCTATTTTAATTAATGTCAATATATTGATCACCCATGACAATTTTCAAGTCTGTATGGTTCCTGATCCAGGAGAAGAATAAGGTTAAAGATTTCAAATTTGATCCAAAATACTATCCCCTCCCCCCTAATGCTCCCATCTGGTGGCCCTACATTCATGATTTTAGCTATTTTATTTTAGATCCATATGCTTATCATCCATGCCAATATTGAAGTCTGTAGGGCTCCTGGTTCATTAGAAGATGAAGGTTAAAGTTAAAAAGTTTTCACAAAAGTACTACCCCCTCCCCCCTGGTCCTCTGCACCTGGTGGCATTACAGACATGATTTTAGCTATTTTCATTAAGGTCTATGAGCTGATCCTCCATGCCAATTTTCAAGTCTGTAGGGCTTGTGGTTCAGAAGAAGAAGAAGGTCAAAGATTACAAAATTTTCACAAAAGTACTACCCTCTCCCCCCTGGTGCTCCGCACCTGGTGAATCTACAGTCATGATTTTAGCTATTTATATAAAGGTCCATATGCTGATCATCCATGCCAATATTAAAATCTGTCAGGCTCCTTGTTCAAAAGAAGAAGAAGGTTAAAGATTACAAAATTTTCACAAAAGTACTACCCCCTCCCCCCTGGTGCTCCGCACCTGGCAACCCAAAAGATATGATTTTAGCTATTTTTATTAAGGTCTATGAGCTGATCATCCATGCCAATTTTCAAGTCTGTAGGGCTTGTGGTTCAGAAGAAGAAGAAGGTCAAAGATTACAAAATTTTCACAAAAGTACTACCCTCTCCCCCCTGGTGCTCCGCACCTGGTGAATCTACAGTCATGATTTTAGCTATTTATATAAAGGTCCATATGCTGATCATCCATGCCAATATTCAAATCTGTCAGGCTCCTGGTTCAAAAGAAGAAGAAGGTTAAAGATTACAAAATTTTCACAAAAGTACTACCCCCTCCCCCCTGGTGCTCCGCACCTGGCAACCCAAAAGATATGATTTTAGCTATTTTTATTAAGGTCTATGAGCTGATCATCCATGCCAATTTTCAAGTCTGTAGGGCTTGTGGTTCAGAAGAAGAAGAAGGTCAAAGATTACAAAATTTTCACAAAAGTACTACCCTCTCCCCCCTGGTGCTCCGCACCTGGTGAATCTACAGTCATGATTTTAGCTATTTATATAAAGGTCCATATGCTGATCATCCATGCCAATATTCAAATCTGTCAGGCTCCTGGTTCAAAAGAAGAAGAAGGTTAAAGATTACAAAATTTTCACATAAGTACTACCCCCTCCCCCCTGGTGCTCCGCACCTGGCAACCCAAAAGATATGATTTTAGCTATTTTTATTAAGGTCTATGAGCTGATCATCCATGACAATTTTCAAGTCTGTAGGGCTCCTGGTTCCGAAGAAGAAAAGCCTTAAAGATTACAAAATTTACCCAGAGTACTACCCCCTCCCCCCTGGTGCTCCGCACCTGGTGGCCCAAAAGATATGATTTTAGCTATTTTTATTCAGGTCTATGAACTGATCATCCATACCAAGTTTTAAGTCTGTAGGACTACTGGTTGAGAAGAAGAAGAATTTTAAAGATTTTCTTTAAATTTCACCTTTTGTTGCCATAGCAACCAGAGTTTTTCATGGATTTCAATTCTTTTAGCTATTTTTGAAGGGGACCACCTAATCAACATTTCTGTAAAATTTGGTGTTATCTGGCCTAGTTGTTTAGGAGGAGATGTCGTTTAAAGAAATTGTTGACGGACGCCGGACGACGGACGACGACCGACGGACGGACGGACGCCGGAGGAAAGGTGATCACAATAGCTCACATGAGCACTTTGTGCTCAGGTGAGCTAAAAATGTGGGGATGCAAGTATTAGGGAGGCCGCTATTATTAGAGGAAAAATGAATTGAATTGAGTGATCAACACAAGTTAAATTTTCACAAGAGTCGGAACTCTGATCCTTGTCACATACAATTTTTGACCACACAATTCTTGCGATACATGTTTCGTTTGAATGGGATTTAATGCCGCTTTCAACAATCTTACAGTTATATCTCAGCAACTGAAGCATGATACCCTAATCAATTAAAATTTTAATTCAACTTTTTTTTGACATTTTGACAAGCCAGCAATGGGCATCAATTTTTTGTCACAATAAATATGGAGAAAGCAGCAAGTGGAGGCTACAATCAGAAAACTGAGCAGGCTGATCAAAGTCTAAGTTTACCAAAGCTATGGATACAGTAAGAATTTGTTGTGATAAAACGAGAGCACAAAAAGGTTTAATACAGAGCTTTGGAAAAGATGAAGTAATAACTATCTAAATTATGCATTTTTTAAACCCTTTATTGAGGGTACTTATTGGAATTGTCCTACCAAGATGATTCCAGTGTTTACTATCAACAAAAATATTTGATGAGTGAATGACAAAGTTTCATATTTTATAGTAGTGGAACCGCAATAGCTCCACGATATTTCCAATGTCATCAACTTTTTCAGTGCTAACTGAGGTTTCCTAATGATTTCATTCAAAAACTTTAGCATTGTTAAAAAAATTTGCGGAACTATTACAGGTCCACTTCCTCGAGATTCAATGCACACTAACAAACTTAAAACGGGAGGTTTGTTGACAATGAGATAACCTTACCTGGGAGAGTCTTCTACAAGGTCTATAATGGAATTGTCCTCCTCCATCATGGACTTGTGCTTGAGTTTTTCTTAGACTTTTTAAATTAGACTCTCATCATACTGAAAGAAATGAAAATTTTCCTTTGACTCTGAAATTTGAACAGGCTGTCTACCAGGTCTTCTAAAAAATATAGGAGTTTTAATAGGAATATTTTTTTTAAAAAATAGGAGTTTTTAGCTCATTTAGAGTAAAAATACAGGAGTTTTTCCAGTGAAAATTGTTTATCCTACGCTCTTATACTAACAATCCTTACCTCCATTCTTGCTTTTTTTATGTTAATTAATGTCTAGATAAAGTAACCTTTCAGTTCCATAGCAACACAGTCCAGACAGGAGGCTGCTGTAGAGCATCATCATGATCATCATCAACTGAATTGGCACCTTAAAGGCTGGTGTCCTATTCAACTGCTTTGTAGGTGACCAAACAGGTGATGAGGAACAGATGAAGTGCACCAAAGCATTATACAGGATGGTGATGCTATGGAAGACATAGAGATTCTCTTACCTGAAGAATAAAGAAGCAAAGAGCAGTATCAAAGCAATATTTGCTATCTGAGCATATATCGGCAATACATTTTCCTAACAAGAGGGCCTTTGGCCCTGGTCCACTCACCCGAGTCAAAGCACCTAAGGGTAACTTGCATTTCTTTTGAAAAATTGAACTCTAACAAATTTATGTGTAAAGGAAAATAATCTTATGGTCAGACCAGTAAGATTCCATAGTCTCAGTTTTACTATTGCAGTTTGAAAATACAAGATCCATAATGGAACTGTTATCAGTCTGTTGGTTTTTGCATGATCATTTTACAAGAGAGTATCTGGGATAACTTTAGTAATGCCCACCTGGTGGCCCAACAGTTATAATTTTAGCTCTCATAAATAAGGTCTATGAATTGATCATCCAAGGCAAATTCCAAAGCTGTAGGGCTTCTTGTTCATCAGAAGAAGAATTTATAAGATTCTCTTAAATTTCAACTTTGGTTGCCATAGCAACCAAAGTTTTTCATAGATTTCAATTCTTTAGGCTATCTTGGAGGGGACCACCTATGAAACATTTCTGTAAAATTTGGAGTAAATTGGCCCAGTAGTTTAGGACAAGATGTCATTTAAAGAAATTGTTGATGGACGGAGACGACAACCAAAGGACGGAAGCTGGACTTTGTGCTCAGGTGAGCTTAAAAAAAAAGTTCAAATGTTAAATTGACCTGAAGTACTACCCTCTCCCCCCTGTTGCTCCGCACCTTGTGGCCCAACAATCATAATAGCTTTTTAAATTAAGTTCTATGAGCTGATTATTCTATATCAAATGAAAATGCTGTAGGAATTCTGGTTCAGTAGAATTTCTAACAATTGTTGAATTTACCACAAAGCACTAGCCCTCCTCTTGGGTCTCTGCCCCTGGTGACAAAACAATCATGTCTATATCTTTTTTGATTAAAGTATATGTGCTGATGACTCATGCCAAATTTAGAGCCTGTAAGATTCCTACTTCATCATGAGAAGAAGGTTTAAAATTTCAAAATTGACCCGAAATACTACCCTCTCCCCAAATACTCTTTGCATGGTAGCCAAACATTCATGGTTATAGCTATGTAAAATAGGGTCTATGAGCTGATCGTCTGTGTTAAATATAAAGGTTGTAGGGATTCTGGTTCATCAGAAGAAGAAGGTTATGGATTTAATTTTTTTTTTACAAAGTACTACCTCCCCCCTCCCCGGTGGCTCCGCACCTGGTGGCCCAACAGTTATGATTTAAGCTATTCTAGCTATGGTCCATATGCTGATCATCCTTGCCATTTTCAAAGTCTGTAGGGCACATGGTTTATCAGAAGAAGAAGGTTAAATATTTAAGAATTGCTCTGAAAAGCTACCCTCCCGCCCCCTGGTGCTCTGCGACCGGTGGCCAAACATTCATGATTTAAGCTATTTCAGATAAGGTCTATGAGCTGATCATTCATGTCAAAAATAAAGGCTTTAGGGATTCTGGTACATCAGAAGAAGACAGTCAAGATTTCAAAATTTTCAACAAAGCACTACCCCCTCCCCCCAGATGATCTGCACCAGGTGATCCAACAGTCATGATTTAAGCTATTTTAATTAAGGTTTATAAGCTGATCATCCATGCCAATTTTCAAGTCTGTAGGGCTCCTGGTTCCGAAGAAGAACAAGAGGGCCGTTGGCCCTGGGTCGCTCACCTGAGAAAAAAGCTTCATTACCTACGTATGTCCATGCAACCACAGAAAAAGAGATTTTCACTTATTCAATCAGATAACATTTGAAATAATCATCCCCCCCCCCTCTGCTCCTCCCCTGGACATTATTTATTTAAGCTTTTTCCACAAAAGGTCTGTGATCAGCTAATCTATGCCAGATATACAGGCTGAGTCTGAGACTTTTAAAGTTTTCTTTAATGAGTTGATCAATCCATGTCAAATATAAAGGCTGTAGGGATTCAAAATTCTCAACAAAGCACTCCCCCCTCCCCACGATGCTCTGCACCTGGTGAATCTACAGTCATGAATTTAGCTAATTCAATATATGTCCATATGCTGATCATCCATACCAATTTTCAAGTCTGTAGGACTCCTGGCTCATTAGAAGTTTAAAGATTTCAAAAATGATCCAAAGTACTACCCCCTCCCCAAGACAATCAGCACCTGGTGACCCTACAGTCATGATTCTAGCTATTATTAATGTCAATATATTGATCACCCATGACAATTTTCAAGTCTGTAGGGTTCCTGATCAAGGAGAAGAATAAGGTTAAAGATTTCAAAATTGATCCAAAGTATTACCCCCTGCCCCCTAATGCTCCGCATCTGGTGGCCCTACATTCATGATTTTAGCTATTTTATTTTAGATCCATATGCTTATCATCCATGCCAATATTGCAGTCTGTAGGGCTCCTGGTTCATTAGAAGATGAAGATTAAAGTTACAAAATTTTCACAAAAGTACTCCCCCATCCCTCCTGGTGCTCTGCACCTGGTGGCTTTACAGTCATGATTTTAGCTATTTACATTAAGGTCTATGAGCTGATCCTCCATGCCAATTTTCAAGTCTGTAGGGCTTGTGGTTCAGAAGAAGAAGAAGGTTAAAGATTACAAAATTTTCACAAAAGTAGTACCCTCTCCCCCCTGGTGCTACGCACCTGGTGAATCTACAGTCATGATTTTGGGTATTTTTTATGAAGGTCCATATGCTGATCATCCATGCCAATATTCAAATCTGTAGGTCTCCTGGTTTAGAAGAAGAAAAAGGTTTAAGATCACAAAATTTTCATCAAAGTACTACCCCCTCCCCCCTGGTGCTCCGCACCTGGTGGCCCTACAGATATAATTTTAGCTATTTCTATTAAGGTCTATGAGGTGATGATACATGCAAAATTTTAAGGCTGTAGGCCTTCATGATCAGAAGAAGGTTAAAGATTACAAAATTTACCCAAAGTACTACCCCCTCCCCCCTGATGCTCCGCACCTGGTGGCCCAACAGATATGATTTTAGCTATTTTTATTAAGGTCTATAAGCTGATCATCCATACCAAATTTCAAGGTTGTAGGGCTGCTGGTTCAGAAGAAGAAGAATTTTAAAGATTTTCTTAAATTTTTAACTTTGGTTGCCATAGCAAACCAGAGTTTTTCACCGATTTCAATTCTTTTAGCAATTCTTAAAGGGGACCACCTAAGGAACATTTCTGCAAAGTTTGGTTAAAATTGGCCCAGTAGTTTAGGAGGAGATGTCGTTTAAAGAAATTGTTGACGGACGACGCACGACGGACGACGCACGACGCACGGACGCCGGACAAAAGGTGATCACAATAGCTCACTTGAGCACGTTGTGCTCAGGTGAGCTAAAAAGGTTAAAGATTTCAAAATTTACCCAAAGTACTACCCACCTCCCCCTGGTGCTCTGCACCTGATGGCCAAACAGATATGATTTAAGCTATTTTCATTCAGGTCTATGAACTGATCATCCATGCCTATTTTTAAGTCTGTTAGGCTCCTGGTTCCGAAGAAGAAGTAGGTTTAAGATTATAAAATTTACCCCTAAGTACCACCGCCTCCCCCCAGGTGCTCCGCACCTGGTGGCCAAACAGATATGATTTTAGCTAATTTAATTCAGGTCTATGAACTGATCATCCATGCCAATTTTCAAATCTGTAGGGCTCCTGGTTCCGAAGAAGAAGAAGGTTTAAGATTACAAAATTTACCAAAAGTACTAACCCCCCCCCCTGATGCTCCGCACCTGGTGGCCCAGCAGATATGATTTTAGCTATTTTAATTCAGGTCTATGGACTGATCATCCATGTCAATTTTCAAGTCTGTAGGGATCCAGGTTCCAAAGAAGAAGAAGGTTGAAGATTACAAAATTTACCCAAAGTTTAACCCCTCCCCCCTGGTGCTCTGCCCCAGGTGGCCCAACAGATATGATTTTAGCTATTCTAATTCAGGTCTATGAACTGATCATCCATACCAAATTTTAAGTCTCTAGGACTCCTGGTTGAGGAGAAGAAGAATTTTAAAGATTTTCTTAATATTTCACCTTAGGTTGCTATAGCAACCAGGTTTTTCATGGATTTCAATTCTTTTAGCTTTTTTTGAAGGGGACCACCTAAGCAACATTTCTGTAAAATTTAGTGTTAATTGGCCCAGTAGTTTAGAAGGAGATGACGTTTGAGGAAATTGTTGACGGACGCCAGACGACGACTGAACACCGGACGAAAGGTGATCACAATAGCTCACATGAGCACTTCGTGCTCAGGTGAGCTAAAAATATAGGAAATATTTTCAAAATATAGGAGTTTTATAGGAATATAGGAGGTGCTTAAAAATATAGGATTTGGACCCAAAATATAGGAGTTTAATAGGAATATAGGAATCGGTAGACAGCCTGTTTGAACCTTCGGGACAAGCCAGGTTTTTAGCTTTTTAATTTGAAACAGGCCTGTGGCAACAAATAAGATGATTTTCTATTCCTTTTAACCCTAATCATGCTGAACCCAGAATATTCCTGCTTTGGCAGAAGCTATAGACAAACATCAACCTGCATATATGTGCAGTCTGATGATAGTCTACACCACCTGTTTCTCGCTTTCATACCAGAATGGTCATTAGATTTAGTTTTTCAAATAAAAATTGACCTACAGTTGGTACTTTCAGTGCTTTTGACCCTTTGATTTAAAGGGGTTTTTTTTGCCAAAATTTATTGAACCTTCGGGACAAGCCAGGTTTTTAGCTTTTTAATTTGAAACAGGCCTGTGGCAACAAATAAGATGATTTTCTATTCCTTTTAACCCTAATCATGCTGAACCCAGAATATTCCTGCTTTGGCAGAAGCTATAGACAAACATCAACCTGCATATATGTGCAGTCTGATGATAGTCTACACCACCTGTTTCTCGCTTTCATACCAGAATGGTCATTAGATTTAGTTTTTCAAATAAAAATTGACCTACAGTTGGTACTTTCAGTGCTTTTGACCCTTTGATTTAAAGGGGTTTTTTTTGCCAAAATTTATTCAGCATGGCAAGGGTTAATAGTGGCTAATCAATCAATATAATTGATAGTCAGTTGATTTGTGTTTCCAATCACTATTGATTAAGATATCTCATAATCAATTCACTTGTTTTTAACATGTAAATGACAACCATTTTATGTTATGAAAGATAAATGTCACTTATTTAGCCTGGATTTCTTTCCGAATATTTGTGCATATCAATGCATATATTTTAAGAAAATGGAATCATGTTATGCCAGAATGTACAATCATTGAGTATTGTTTTGATTACAAAGAAAATAGACAAGTAAAGGTTGATATCCTACATGTCCAGGATCAAAATGAGCTTCCCCGCAAAAAAAAATGAATTGCTAAATATTGAGATGAAAACTTTTTTTAATGAAGAAAATGCTGTAACCCAGCATTTTCTTCATTAAAGACAATGTTTTCTTCCCTTTGATTCAAACATTAGGATGACCTTTTTCTCAAATCTCCTAGATCCTTTAAGTTCTGTTCAAGATTCCCTCTGGTATTTACTTGTCCACTAGCAAGTAGGTCAGAAAAAAGGACCATAAACCGCTGATTGAATGGACTTTTATGCCGCTTTCAACATTTTTTCAGTTATATCGCGGCGGCTGGAGTACCTAACAATGGTTTCCTGGTATTTCTCTCACCAGTACAACCACCACATCCTTTCCTAGCCTCCAGCTGCTATCTCACATAGGTCTATGATTATCAACCCATTGGTGAGAAACAAATAGTCGGAAAGAATGAGTGCCGCTGTTGGGATCGAACACGGGACCTCTAGATTGACAGTCTGACGCGCTACCAACTGCGCTATGACTGTCGCATCATCAAAGGAACATTCTGATAGAGTTTCATTGAAATCTGTAGTAGTTCAAAAGATGTTCAAGATTTCAGGCTCAAAATAAACCCCACCCTGCCACGTCTATATTTATGGACCAATCAAAATTTGGCAAACAAATTTTGAAAGGGATCACCAAAGGAACATTTTGGTAAAGTTTCATTGAAATCAGCCCAGTGGTTCAGGAGATGTCGTTTGGGCTCCAAGTCAGCCCTGCCCTGCCATGTCCATATTTATTGGCCAATCAAAATTTCCCTTTGTGCAAACCAAAATATCACGTGCACATCTCTGCTTTGATACTGATCTTATCCGTAAACTTTGAATGAAAGGACTTATACCCCCCACAAGCGCTTTGTCAGAATGCTAGTGCTATCTGTGCAGGATGTGTTTGTAACTTATATTGAGATCATATATAGCATTGGCATGAAGTTTCATGATTCTAGGTCGCTTGGTTTTTTAGTTAAGAGTCCAGAAATGAAAATTGAACAAAAATTGACTGTGACCTTCACCTTTGACCTATATGACCCAAAAGCGATAGGGCACTTTCTTGGATCATAAGCAACATTTGCATAAAGTTTCATGCTTGTGATCACTTGGTCCTCGAGTTAGAGTCCGGAAACGAAAATTGAACAAAAATTTACTGTGACCTTGACCTTTGTGACCCAAAAACAATAGGGAACTTCCTTGGGTCATAAGAAACATTTGTATAAAGTTTCATGATTGTAGGCCACTTGGTTCTTGAGTTAGAGTCCGGAAACAAAAATTGAACAAAAATTTACTGTGACCTTGACCTTTGACCTACATGACCCAAAAACAATAGGGCAATTCCTTGGGTCATAAGGAACATTTGTATAAAGTTTCATGATTGTAGGTTATTTGGTTCTTGAGTTAGAGTCCGGAAACGAAAAGGTCTACGGACGGACGGATGGACAGACGGACGGATGGACGGACAGACAGACAGACATGGTGAAACCAATATACCCCCCCCCTTCTTCGTAGGTGGGGGGTATAACTAGAACTGTCTCAGAGGGGACTTATACCCCCCCCACAAGCCCTTTGTCAGAATGCAAGTGCTATTAGTGCAGGATGTGTTTGTAACAATATTGAGGTCATATGCAGCATTTGAATGAAGTTTCATGATTTTTAGGTTGCTTGGTTCTTGAGATAGAGTCTGGAAACAAAATTTGAACAAAAATTGACTGTGACCTTGACATACATGACCCAAAAACAATAGGGTACATCATTGAGTCATAAGCAACATTTGCATACAGTTTCATGATTCTAGGTTGCTTGGTTTTTGAGTTAGAGTCTGGAAACAAAAATTAAAAACAAAGGCTGACTGTGATCTTGACCTTTGACCTATATGACCCAAAATTGATAGTGCACTTCCTTGGGTCATAAGCAACATTTGCATAAAGTTGCATGATTGTAGGTCACATGGTTCTCGAGTTAGAGTCTGGAAACAAAAATTGAACAAAGGCTGACTGTGACCTTGACCTTTGTGACCCAAAAACAATAGGGCACTTCCTTGGGTCATAAGCAACTTTTGTATAAAGATTCATGATTGTAGATCACTTGGTTCTCGAGTTAAGAGTCCGGAAACAAAAATTGAACAAAGGCTGCCTGTGACCTTGACCTTTAACCCATGTGACCCAAAAACAATAGGGTACTGTCTTGGGTCATAAGGAACTTTTGTGTAAAGTTTCATGATTGTAGGTCACTTGGTTAGAGTCACTGTCAGGAAACAAAAAGGTATACGGACAAACGGATGGACGGACAGACAGACATGGTGAAACAAATATACCCCCCTCCACTTTGTAGGTGGGTGTATAATCAGCCTGTTAATTAGAAATTAAGGGACACAAAAAAGCTACAGTTGTAGACAGACGGGCAGACTAACTGATCCACAAGCGTATAAAAACATGGTTTTACAATCTTGCTACCCAAGTTATAAAACCTAGGGGACACTGTCCCTATGACAGGGTTTTCCATGACCCCCTGTTTCTTTGAATTTGGACCACCCTTTTTTTGAAATGCCCCCCAAAATTGTCAAAGAAACATTCTTGTTTAAAGGGAGTCATAATGTGGCAAAATGACCCACAGTTTTGAACATAGATGGAAAACCCTGCTATGATCCAAATGATGGGGACATTCATGAGTTTTTGAACAATGGTGCAAAAACGCAGCCTTGACATATCACTGAGCAGAGTTACTGCAGCGAGTTTCAATTCATTGCCATTCAAACTGTAAGAGAAATTCAGCACCAAAGAAATATGGTGATTTGGGATCAATTCAAGGGCAGATAATTATAATTCAAGAATGACTTTACCAATTTGAATTTCAAAGGTCTTATGCACGACTAGACATCAAGAGCAATTGTGGCAAGTTTCAGCTCATTTCCACTGATAGTTCAGGAGAAATTGCCCACAAAAAATGCTATTTTCAATCAGTTCAAGGGCAGATAATTCAAGAGTCACTGGAGCAATTTGATTTTCAAAGATCTTATATTCAGTAAGACTTGATAGAAATTAATTGTGAGAAGTTTCAGCTCATTCCCACTGCCTTAGACATCTTTATACATAATGTTATGTAGGCTATATTGTCATTGAAGCATAGCTTTATGGAGGGAGGGAGCTCATTCGGAACACCTCTCGGTCAATCTTACGATCAACCTCGGATGTACATAGACGCACTATTTTAAGAAATTACGGGAAGCCCTTGGAAATCCTTGAAGACGTCAATTTAAATGGCATAAGCCCTTGAAACTTTGAGTGAAAACATTTGAAGTCGCCAACGCTACTCGTTCAAGTCACTGTCATGAAACCATCCGTATCCTTATTTAAACATCTTTAGATTTTTAAATTACAGCTGAAAAATCTGAATTTTTGAGAATGATTCATCTTTCTCAAAAATTAAGATTTTTCAGTCGTTATCTACCGTAAAAGATATAAGTCTACAGTGCCAGTTTTATTTACACTGTTTGTGCCTAACAAAATGCATGATTTTGTTACCTACCCATCCGCCTAACATACATCCGAGGTCTGTTGCAGGTTAAGGAAACGGCCGAGTGATGTTCCGAATGGGAGCTCGCTACTTCAGGGTATATATAAACAGCTTTGCACAATGCAATAGGAATAATTGGAGGTTTTTTCCCACAACCTCATATATTAGGAAATGTTATCTGGTGGCGTCTTTTTCACTTCAGATAAAATACCCGTACATCTATCTAAAGACTTTTAGACAGGGATATTTAGAAATTTTTATCGGTCAGAGCTGTTTAAATTACCTTTGATCTTACAAATAATCCCCTGATTTGAATTTCGTTTGTTTCATTGGGCCTATCAAAGGTCCCTCACCATTCTGTATCCAACAAAGAAAGGTAATGATGCTTCCCAACAAGATTGCGTAATCAAAGACTGGTTGTTATAGTGACAGTCTATTACCCATTGTGTTATACACAACTTGTTTTGGTCAGTTAAGTGTATGCTCATGTTGATTATCAATTTTTTGCACATTTGGACTTACTTTAAAAGTCTTTATTAGGTAAATTCGTAAAACGTCTGGGGTCAAATAAGTTTTCCTTGAATCTCTGACGTTTTTTCGTCTGGGTCTGATTTTGCAGACATAATTTCTGGACGTATATTTCGTGGACGTCCGCTTATTGAGAAGACTGTCATTGCCCTATAGAATGACAGTCTTGCCAATGCCTATGTGAGCTCTGAGGTGTGTTTCTTAGAGTGGGATTCATAAGATTCTAATTAAGACTATTTAGATAAAGCATGGAAGATTTTTTAAGTCAAGGATTCTAAATGATTATGAGAAAAAAAAATCTTCTAAGTTTTGTGTGCAATAAAGATCAATATCAGATTGCACATATGTGCACTAGATTATTGATTTGTATTTCATCCTTACCAGTTTAACCCAATTTGCTGCATATTTATATATTCTTTTTAAATTCTTATACTAATGCACTTATTGTTTATTTGCTGCTGAATCATCCAAGCTTAGTCTGTATGGGGCTGTAGTTTTGGTGTTTTTGTGGCAAGTTGATCACTTTTTCGAGGAAATATCAATTACCACAAAATCACACGCTCTAACACACATCATTTATTTTCCGCTATTTTAACATAACATTAATGATTGATGTCACCTTTATTTGTTTTCATTATTATGTACTCTGAAGAAGGTGTATGCCAAAACATTGCTGTTACGTTGGTACTTAATGATAAGAAATATAAGTGTTGTTGTAGTTGTTTTGAAAATTATTAAATGATTATGAGGAAATTAAGCTTGCTTGGCATTGACTCTAACAAGAAGTCTTGACAAATGCTTTCTCTCACACAAATCTTTGTTTCCGATTAGATGTTAGGAAAATCAAAATTAATCCAGATTTTACATATCCCTCTAACCAGGGACTTTAAATTCTAGTAATTTCGCTAAATATCCTTGAGACACCAGTTTTGACCCCCATAAGCAAAAAATAAGAAATTCTCATTTGAAAAAGAAAATATATTAATACTCTTGAGTGAAAAATTGCAACAGGTTAATTTGACTTTAAATCACTGAAAAAATGGTTTTGTCTGTTCTTCTTATTGAAATTGAAGCACAAAATTCCCATCCCTTTGGCATGGACTTTATTTGACAGACACCTATTTTGACACCCTATTTTACAGCTCTTTAATCATTTTATTGTGAATGAAATACCAAGCTGAAATTATTATCTTTTAATAACTGTATTTTGGATTAAAAATTACTTTAAGTATAAATAACATGATATTCAATTTTTTATTTCCAATTTTCTTATAGTTGGGGGTAAAATAAAATAATTTCTTGAAATGATATACAGGTTACCCCCTAGGCTTAACGAGCAAACAAAAAATAACTCACATTTTAAAAAGCCAAGAAATATTCTTAACAGTTGCAAAAGATGTGTTAAACAGAAATGTATTGTATTATGAAGTACAATGGTTTATTTAACAAATTAAAATAACATAAAATGCTTGTATTAAAAATGTTATAAAGATACAGCTTGTCTATTTCATACAGCCAGTATCACCGTTCTGACAATGATTTTGAGGACCTTATTTCAATTTCGTTTAGACGACAGTCACTACATTTTGTTAAATTGGTACCATTGCTCCAAATCACAAACATTATTAATTATTTTATATCCATTTTCTTGCTTAATTACAGATTTTTTTGAGTTTGAAAAAAAAACAATAAATTTTTTCCAGATAAAAAAAAAGACCTCACAAAATAAAACTCAATGTGGCAATATTCGCCATTCCTTATCGTCATAGTAATTTCTGAACGATTGAAGAAATGTTGATAAACAATTATTGACAATGTTTAAATTAATGGGAAAATATTTCATCCAAGAGAGATTAAAATAAGTAGGGCGTCAAAATAGGTGAGCGTCAAAATAGGTGCTTGGACGATAAAGGGTCCGTGCTCAATATCGTGCCACATTAGCCAGTAGATACTTAGGTTACAATAAAGATTATGGGAGGCTTGAATTTGGAAATTCTTTGAGCTTAACCACAATTTAGTGACCAACCATTGATTAAACAAAAATTTACTTTCTTTTACGCAAATTTGCGCTCATTTTGACAACTGGTACCAGTTTTAGTGCGCTGACATGATCGGGTACCAGAAAATTTCTTCGTTTAAATCACACGCTAATAAATTTTTCACATTTTGGGGGGGGGGGGGGGGGTTAAATATAAATTCTTACCTTACCTGTTACCTGTTACCTGTGGATCGAGACCTTCATAGGCTTGAGCCTCTATGGTTCTTTTCTTCATTTTCATTTCTTGTACCCGCTTCCAGCCAAAAGCATTCGAGTGCAAACTTGACTGGTTTATTTTTCAAAAAAAAAACAATTCAAAGCATTCACCGCATGTGGAGAAATTCGGTCCATTAGGAATTTACCTTTGGGCCAGCCGTTACAGGCATATAGCATGGAGGCATTGGCAATAAATCTGACTTGTTACTTGTTAATAGTATTTAATGACTTTTCTCCCGTTGGAATGTTATTCTTGATCAGCTTAATAGTCAATTAGTTCCTAGTGGAAATTGCAGATAACGCTGTGAAAATGTTCACTCGGTCTAGTGATTCTTATTTTCGTATTTGAATATCACAATTTACATAGATATACATATATAATGTATATAAAAAGATGTTTTTAGGTGGGACATGGTCATCTATAATATAAATCTATGTTTTTGTTATATGCATAATTTCTTTTTTTATTTAGTCAAACAAAACAATTCAAGCTTTTACGGAAAAGGCTCATTACCTAAGTCCAACCATATTTCGCCTGAGATGACAGGCGATTTCGATTTTGTCAGGTATCGGAAAGCATAAATGTATCACTGACAAGACTTGGTATCAAACCACCTAATTACATAAAAAAACCCAGTTAATTTAACCTCCGCTAGGCTGTATTCAAGATGCAAAAATATTTTTTTCTTCTTTTTTTAAAATTTAAATTTTTTACTCCGCATTGCATCAAAGTGCATGGGAAACATTTCTCATACGTTAGTAAACGTTTTTGACTTTTCAATCCAGAGTCGATGCTAGGTTTAACATAGTGTTGAACTAACTTTTTTTATGCAATTGGACCTATATGTTGGACCACCAGGTGCGGAGCAAGAGATGGAGGAAAGACAAAGGTCTTTATTTAAATCTTTAACTTCTTCTTCTGAAGCAGAAGGCTATGATCTTGTATATATTGTCTGGATCATAAATTCATCTACCTTTGTGAAATAGCTAAGATCATCATTGTTCGGACACCAAGAGCGGATCATATGTGCAGATGCTAACCTTCGGCTTTCAGTTAAAGAATAGACGTTTTAAAAGTATTCTAAATATTGAGTAGCAAATAAGTGTTCGGTTTAAAATGTGAAGAGTCCTATCTAATCAGCCTGAGCGTGATCTTTATACGAAAGTTATCATATATCAATAACTGAAAAATGTCATAGTTGTACAAATTGTGTATAAAATCTAAAATTTAGTACTTAATTCCGTTCGCTTTACATGTGTAATACCTAGTAAAGTTTTTTTTCCTGTATGTATGTGATAGAGGTCAATTTCAGGTCACTCAAACCCAAATTTAATTGTAGTTGTTATTCAAACCTGCACTAATACTTTTCAGTTGTCACTTCTACAGAGAATTAGCAGTTGAAAAATACTTTTTACCCATATACATTTACCCGATTGGTACATATATACAACCTAATATGATACCAAAGGAAATACTTTAAAATGATTACTAGAAACAACGTCGTCATAATGCTCAAATGACATACCTATTTCCATCGCAAACATTTTATAATGGCGAAATTACACCATCACCCGCTAATATTCAAAGTTATAGACTTCATTCAAGAATTCTCGGACCGATTTCAAAAGATCTCATATGTTTGGACTACTTTATAGTATTGACTGCTTGTATAGGGTTCGATGCCATTTTAAACAGTATTGCAATTTACTTATGACAGCCGGTGCACCTACCCATGACACCCTGTCGGTTGCTACACTAGTACAATTATACCGTTCTATCTGAGCCAACTCTTGTCCATCCTTCTAAGGCATATCAAGAAATGAAGCCTGTCACAATGACCTTTGATTATGTCGCTAGACAGGCCGGGGAAACAAACTCACGAACACAGATCTATGAGCAAGATACATTACCGAATGGTAGCAAAAAACTTTGCCAAGTGTCGGAGAGAAATTTGACTATAAGTAATTTTTATAAGCGAAATATTAAACTTTCTTGCTACCCCCCCCCCCCCCCCCCCCCGCCCCCTATACAGATTTATTTTGTTTGAATGCGGCATAGCGCTAATTTCAACATTCGAGCTACTATATCAAGGCAGTTGGTGAATCAATTCATAGTTTCCCGTCTGTGCAACTACATTTGTCCGAGCCATCACCTGCGTATCGGAGTTATATGTACTGATTATAAATACCCCATAGGCGCCTGCCGCAATGACTGCAGTCAAATTTGGATATAAGTTAACCAAGACATGGGTCCAAACCATTACATAAGGATTGAGGGCCCATCGCGTTATCGACTGTGCTTATCGAAGATGACGAGTGTTAAGTAAGGGGATGGGGTTTAGCATGGGTCTGTGACACGTCCCAATAAAAAATAACCACTACCCGAAAAATATGATCAAGCAGAGGTCAATTTATAAAGCACATCCAGACAATTAATGAGTTGCACAACAATTCTAGAATCAGAAAATCTGCCAAAATTTTATCATAGCCTTGTCAGTCTAGCAAATTGCTGTATCTGGGGTTTAACATCGTTTCTGAAAATCTTTCAGTCATATCGCGACGGCATGGGCACCTTAAAATGGATCCTTTGTATTTCTTACACAAGAAGCACAATATCATCCTTTCCTCGCCTCGAAATAGTCATAAAGGATGAGTTTCGCCGTTGATAATCGAACCAGTGACCTATTTGATGAAAGTCCGGCTCGATACCACTGCTCTTTGAAAGCCACTCGAGGAAATTGCTTCTCTTTCAAAAATCAATGTACTAGTTTTGGTACGAAAGCGAAACATTTTTTTCTCAAATGCATCCCTATAAACATGTAAACTAGAATTCTTACGCTACATGTATATTTCAAGTTAAGAACCAGCTGCCTAATTAATGACCATTACATGTAATTAAAAGGTCACAAATTAGTAAGATCTGTCACATATGCATTGGTTTCCATAGTGACCATTCATATTGGAAGAACTGATCAGTATTTTGCCAACATCTTAAACTTTCTGATTTTTCTGTCATTTCTGAAAATTCAAGAATCATACGAATCAATCAAATGTTCAATCGACCAAAATGATACAGCTCACAGGCGATTTGTTTTGAAATATGATTTTGTCTTATATCTTGTTAATTGTTAGAATAAGGAATCTTTAGACAAATGTTTTTTTTGTGAAACATTAGCCCCCCCCCCCCTCTCTCTCTCTCTCTCTCTCTCTCTCTCTCCCCCTCTCTCTCTCTCTCTCTCTCTCGCTCTCACTCTCTCTTTCTCTCTCTCTCATTCTCTCGCTCATTCTCTCGTTCCCTCTCGTTCTCTCCCCCCCCTCTCTCTCTTTATCTCCCTCTCTCTCTCTCTCTCTCTCTCTAGCAAAATGTACCTTTAAGATCTATAAATAACTTTCTTTGTCTTTACGAACAAATCAGCCAATGTCAAAGCGCAATTTGAATCGCGTCAAACAGTCAATGTAGAGGTCCCGGGATCGTTCCCCTTCGTCGGCACTGATTCTTTCCGACTATTTGTCGCTCACCAATGGGTTGATAATCCCCATTCAATCGAACCAATCGACCGCTTACAAATTCAATTTAGTCAGTGAAATCATGATTCTAATTTTTACAGAAGTTGTTGTTCTTATCATTTTAGTGATTTTGGAGCAGTTTGAATGATTTGAATGAGTGTTTGAACTGAATAGATGGAGCCATAAGTGAGCGATTTAGAATGGTTTTGATCGTGGTGAATGTCGATATAAGGGAATGATACTGTAGCAAGACGTCTTAGAGAACTAAACTTTATAAACCCTGAAATACGGCATGGGCGTTTATCGTCTTCGCCAATTGCTTTACTTCCTAAACATCGTAACTGCAGGTTGAAAGCTGAGTATTTTCTGGCTAATACGTTAGATATCTCAGATTTTCTTTAACGTCTTTCTTTGCCTTGAATGAGCATTTCAGTCGGCTTCATTTCGTCATTTTCTGTTGGGTTTTTTTTATGTCGCTTTGACTTAAATTTAAATATACATCTCATTGTGAAACAACTGAATGGTGCGGTTTGGAAATGCCGACATACGCCTGTAAATATACAGCTTTCTCACTTTGTGTTTGTGCAACCCAAGATGTCGTACCTGCAGCTTAAATGAAACCATGGATACAAAATTCCGGTCATAAACCAACAACTTGCTTTATCTCTACAGGGACATATGGTTTTAAACCGTATGCACATTTCTTTCGATGTGACTAATTACATTCTTTTTTTGAAAAAAAAAAAATCCTGAAAACCGTAATTCAGATATAAAGCCATAACGTCGAAATCACATAGCCTTCGCACTTAATCACATTTCGAACTAAATGTTTTACCTAGAAAATAAATAAAGTTTGTAGATACGACATTTCGGTTATCCATCGGCAACTCGTTTTTTAACTACAACCCTCAACCTCTTAAAGTCTGCATATTCTGCTTTATTCGAAAATTGACTTCGACTCTACGACATCATGTGATTGTGATTGATGACGTCATCTTTTAATATCGACGCCCAAAACACTTTTACATGGTTGAAGAAAAATTATTGCGGGGTTTTTACTCAGGCACTACTGCCTTTGACGGATGAACGTGGACACCAACATTTTTCTTTGAAAGTAGTTCTTGAAATTTCCTTACGATCGCTAGAGGCAATGAAACTTATTGAATTCCTAGCCTAATAAGAGAACATTTACGAAATACTTTCTTTGTTCGGTATGAATTTATATATAGTGAAAACTTTTTCTTTCTTTTCAATATCAAGAAATTTGAGAATTGGAGACCCCCTCCCCCCCCCCAAAAAAAAGATTTTGATACTTTTTTTTTGCCTGAAATATTCTAATCATTTTTATTACACAGCAATCAACTCATTGGTACGGGAATCTGTTTCTGTAGGGTAGGGTGGGGTAAAACGCCCCCAGGCTTTTTCTCGGTAGTTCCCACATGTGACGTTTGAAGGGCCATGATTTCAAAGTATAAAACGATCAAGTTAATCACATAAAAAGATAAGCCTCTGTTGTTAG